>OU612047.1:67694032-68294032 GCA_914767935.1 Coremacera marginata | reverse complement strand
CGCCGTATCAGAAAATTCCTATTTTTCAATTTTCATGCAATTCGAATGCACGGCTTAGGAGTTTTCCGAGGTTTTTCAAAAATTTGTACTACAGCGCCCTCTGGTGTTCGAGAGAGAAAGAGTAGATAAGTCGAAAAAACTAAGCGTGTCCGAGAACCTCTACATACAAAATTTCATGCAAATCGGATGAACGGTTTTGGACTTTTTTGACGTGATGTAAAATATTTGTAATACAGCGCCCTCTGGTGTCAAGAGAGAACCTAGTTTATAAGACATAAAAACTCACCGTTTCCGAAAACCTCTATATACCAACTTTCATGCAAATCGAATAAGCATCTTAGGAGTTTTTTGACGTTTCTTAAAATATTTGTACTACAGCGCCCTATAGTGTTCAAGATAGTGTTCAACAGAGCAGATAAGTCATGAAGACTCACCGTATCCGAAAACCTCTATATACCAATTTTCATGTAAATCAGATGCACGGCTTAGGAGTTTTCGAGGTTTTTCAAAATATTTATACTACAGCGCCCTCTGGTGTTCGATATAGAACAGTGTAGATAAGTCAACAAACTCAGCGTATCCGAGAACTTCTAAATACAAATTTTCATGCAAATCGGATGAACGGTTTCGGAGATAAGCTAAAAGAACGAATGTCTGTAATCCGATCGCAGCGCCCCCTACCGGGTCCAACGATTTTTACTGGATAAAATTAGCCTATATGTTGACCGGGGATATAAGGAACCTAGATCCCAAGTTTCATTTAAATCCATCCAGTGGTTTTCGCGTGATGCTTTAACAGGCAGACAGACAGACAGACAGACAAAAATTTTAAAAATGCAATTTTCGGACTCCTCGTCACTCAAAATGTCCAATGCAAAAAGAATTTCGAAAAAATATTTGATGTACAGATTCTTTTTTTTACAATTTTATATATATATAGATTAAAGCAGACATTGAAATATCTTTTCAAGAGTGTAAAGCAATTGCGTGGGATTGTATAACGAACCAAAAAAATTCCAATCCTGCATTCATTGACCAAATTAATGGTTAATATTCGGCCGTGTATTATAGCCGGTTAAACATTTTTGAAAAAAGGGATTCCTTTTATAAATTCTTGCACAATCCACTATAAATTCGTGGTAGTTTACAAACAGAACGTTTTCATCCTAGATATATGCTGATCAAAAAAGCACAAAGGCCAATAAAATGCAAACTATGCATTTTTATATATCGTTTTCGACCAGCGGTTGAAAAATTCACCAGTGGATTTCAAGCTCAGGTGTTTGAGTAAATGAGCCGCGGATTCGGTTCAAACTATTTTTATTGTAGAATATAGTTATTATATACGATAATATATAAAGAACTTCTCCTTCCGATTTTATAAAATCTTAACAGCTTTTTCTTGAAAATCGATTTGCGCAACTGCAGTAAAAAACAGTTAAAAATTTGAACTAACCTTAGAAAAAAATAATTTAAGTTAACGAAGCTGTAAATTAACATATTTCATATAGTGATAAGTTTTATCTATTTTGGTTAGTGTACAGAAACTTTGAAAGCCACTGGTCGATTTTTCGACCACTGGTTGTAAATGGGTTAAACGTGTTTCAAGCGACCTCTATACTTAAAATCCGATTAATATGGGAAAATGACTCCACGGAATAGTCCATAAATAAAATAAGCCTCAAAATTAAAATAAAGTAAGCCTTAAAAAATGCGGCTCTCCACAAAATCGCCCATAGAAAAATCGAAAAAAAAAAAAATTAAAAACCACTCAATTTTTTTGGCGTTATAGCGCCCAATGTCATAAAGCTCAAATCAAAAAATCTCACAAAGCCCAAGGCATGTTATAACTCTCAAATTTAAAGAAAAGAATGATCACAATAGCCAAATCGAATGTCATATCACCCAAGGCGGAAACAAATTGGGCGTTATGGCATTCAATTTTGGCATTGCCAAATCGTAATTAAATGTCATTTCGCCCAAAATAAAGCATTGGGTTTTATGACATTCGATTTGGCTCTTGTGAACTTTTTTTTTCTTTTAATTTTGGGCGTGCTTTTAATGCTTTGGGCGTTGTGACTTTTATTGTTTTGAGCTTTATGACGTTGAGCGGTACAATGTGACACACGCCAAAGTCGTTCAAGGTCAACTTTTGAGAGAATTTTGCAAAATCGGACTTATTTCCATTTGAAAATGAGGTAAAGCCAATTCGCATTTATTTCTCTATAGAATTCATTCAAAGGTGTTTGTGGGGATTTAAAAATCTTTCCGAAGATAGTCGCAGCAAGCTTCGTTTCATTTGTGAATAAACTAAGTTTTTAGTAGCGCTCTGATTGCTGCAATATGTTAATTTGATAATTTGAGTATAACTACATAAATTAGGTCTGCTCTAACCAGGTCTGCGGAATATGTTAAAATGGCTTGCCCTTGTACGGAATGTTAAAAACAAATTGAATACGGCATCAAGCCCAACTTTAAGTCATATTACCCAAAAATATTCGGAATATCATAACGACTAAACTTTTCCTTTGGGTAATATGACATTCCATGTGGGCAGTGTGACTATATTTGTTTTTAGATTTGGGCGTTGTGACATGCTTTCGGGCATTATGACCTTTCTTGATATGGGCTTTCTAAAGTAGGGCTATTGTGCTTTATGACATATTGATCTTCGCCCAAAAAAAATATGTCTTGAGGCCCAATGCACAGCAGGGCCGTAGCTAGAAAAATTGTGCTTCCAGAAGTAACAAATTTTTTTCAAAATTAGAAAACGTTAAAATAATAATAAAAATTACAACTTTTAGGGGGGTTCTGAGTAAATTTTTTTTCTAAAATTATTTTAAGTGGCGAATCTGGGTAATTTTAATATATATCAAAAAAAATTTTTGAAGCGAAGCTTTTTACTCCTCGTTCTGTGATTTGCTTAGAGTGAAATCTGAAAAATTTTCGACAGATTTTTTCTGGGAATTTTGATGGTTTTTTTGTTAATAGCGCTTATTAAAACAAGAAAATTTTATACTTTAATATTAAATACTAAAAATATGTTTCGGTTCCCGTGGGGATCGAACCCGTGCCCTTTTTGACGATTGCCCAGCACACTACCCACTAGGCCACAAAGACCTATGAGAAAATGTTGTTAATTTAATCTTAGTTATAACAGAAGCTATGCTGCTTTAGATCGTCACCATCTTTCAATAGATAGAGGATTGTGTATTTGCTATGCTACAAAAATTTGCTTTTATTTGCAGCAGCATCGGTGTGCTTGTATTGTGAATGCGTTTGTGGTGTTGTTGGCATAGAGTATAAATTATTATGTAGAGATTGCATCAACTCTGCTAAATCTCTGGCATGCGTTAACAGAGGTTAACAGAGTGTTTTTCTTCATGTTTTTAAGTGAAATAACTCTGTTAACACTGTTAGCAGAGTTGACGCAATATCTAGATAATAAATTACACTCTATGTCTTAAGCGTAAAAAAAATAGATGATATCAATAAATATGGAATTCTAAAATGGAATTCTAAATCTAAAATGTTTGTTAAATTTTGTTTCGTGTGCTTTCTTTAATATATATTTTTGAAGCGAAGTTTTTTAATCCTCGTTCTGTGATTTGCTTGGAGTGAAATCTGAAAAATTTTCGGCAGTAAGCTGTTGAAGGAAAAAATTTGTTCAGTGCAGTCAAGTTCACAACCTGTGTGGAGAGTTAAAATGGAGAGTCGCTGGAATTATATGCCCGTATATGTAATTGGCGTGCAAATTTGACATTCAACAATAAAAAATAAGCAGTAAATATGTTTTCTGTATATATGTAATAAATTTTGTTATTTTAAATTTTTGAATTTAAAAGTTAATTTATTAAAAAGAAAAAAATTATTAAGCTTTCAAATCTATGTAATTGCGAAAGAGCTTCGCTTCTCTCGTGTGTCCAACGACGCACCTGTGTTTTTTTTTTTTAAAATAATTGCGACGACATCTTTTGCTTTTAATTGACAAATTATTGATAAATATGCTTTCCCGAACGTCTTCAAAATTTCTTTTATGATTTTACAATGAGTTTAATAGACATCATTTTTGTTGAATGATCACAAAAATAATTAAAAAAAAAATTAGTTTACAACCCCTAAACAAACTAGGTAGATTTGTTCCAGTGACAATTGGTGTCACAACTTCGCTGGCTATTTGGCTGCAATTATGAAAACCGTCAACGCCTAGACCTGCATATAAACTTCGTGCAATTTGTGCTCGAAGTTTATGTGCAGAAAGAAATAAAATAAAGAACACTTATAAATAGACTTGTATACACAATTTATTAATAATTCTTACGTTTTGTCTAATCATCAATTAGTGTAGATGCTGCTGACAAAATGGCAGTGGATACAACGCAGGAATATATGCAGATATATAAAGAAGCACAAAAAATGGATCGTTTATAAATTCAACTTTTGCCGATGCTAATCAATAAGTGATTAGTAAAAAGGCGGCAACAGCTCGTCGGAGGAGCCGAACGAGCGGCTCGTCAGAGGATCGATACTGGAATATCGATACTCGAACGAGTCGATAAGGAAGTATATTCATTTCATTAATCTTTTACCTTCTTTAGGGTTGCGGCCTAAACATGCCGGCCCCCTTGAAGTATTACTGCAAAATATTTCAATATACTACATATACCTTAATCTAGTAAAAAAGCGTTGATTAATTTAAAGTGTCTTTTTCAAAATTCATTATAATATTTATTGAATGCTTTATACATTTAAAAGCATATGCAAGTTCCTCTTTACAAGAATATATACATTTAAACTCATTGGGCAACTGTGCCCGACAGCAACCAACCAAATATACTAGAATTCTGTGTGACTACTCCCCCCAAACCACTCGGAAAAATCCCTGGCTGGATAATTTTCGGGTACACGTCTACCCCTAACACTATGCCGACCGGAGACGAAACGAGAAAGTCGGGATCAGCAAGCATCAGATTCGAAAAATGTGCTCTGATAGACGTGTCTAAATTTTGTCGTGGAGTGATTCGCGTAAAATGACGCAACACTTTCGCTTGGGCTGTTACCGATTGGTTCGACTCGTAGTTAGCTCGGAGGGTTAGGGAGCAAACCTCATGCGAGTCAACCATCCGCGATGACAACCCAAGTTGTCGAACGAGGCGATGCGACATGATTGACATTTCTGCACACGGGTCTATCAGAGCACGAACCCGATGGATGTGACCCTTATCGATCACCTTGACGACCGCCGTGGGGAGGAGCGAAGTCACCTGTTGCAGACATGGCAACGGTGATGGCGAGGGCAGGCGCTGAGCGCCACTATAGGAGCGGCAGTGAGTTGCTCGAGGACGTCCCTGCAAACGATTGCGACGCTCATCTCTCGATACGCGAGATCTTCGGTTTTAGCGCCGCGTAGTGCGAGCTTTCTGAGTGCTGCCATGCAGCGGTGGACGAAACGCGCGCGATTCTTCAGCATTTTTAATGCATCGCGCCAATCGCGTCTCGTCATCTCCTTTTTCGGACCTGCAATCCCCCTCAACGCTCAATGCTTCCTGCGGCAAGCTAGGCCGGGCAGCAACACTCCCCTCGACGCCCGTCCCGCGCTAACGAGAGGACTCAGGCAAACGAGGCCTGGCTACGTCTTGCGGCTTGGGCGGTGACGACTTCCCGCCGTTCTTACTCCGGCCAAGGTGCAGCATGGTATGATGCGCTCCATCGCATCTTCCGCATCGCCCCCCGCTGGAACACTCGCCGGTCCTGTGATTCGGGGAGAGACACCTGGAGCAGTACCGGAACAACAACACTAGTCGCAGCCGATCTGCTACGTTCCCCGCGACAAACGCTTTGCAGAAGCGCAATGGGTGACGAGCCAAACACACCCGACATTTTTGGGCGACCTTACAGGCGGATTTCTCGACGCTCGACATTGTTTGATATCTAGAAAAAAATAGAAATTAAATTTGTTAATTTCCTCGCATCCGAAATTACGACAACACGCACACAAAAAACACTAACGAAAACAACTAGCTACGAAATTGGTGGCAGACTAATCAATTTTACCACCGGCCGAGTAATACTCCCGCGTTCAGTGCGCAGATCGGCGACACGGACACGGTTGTCAGAGCCTAAATATACTTTCACAACTCGACCTAAACGCCATTCGTTAGCTGAAAGATTATCTGATTTGACAACCACCAAGTCGTCAATTTTTAAATCTACTCGGGGACGTTTCCACTTGCATCTTTTGTGAAGCTCGTTTAAATAATCTGTTTTCCATATGCGGCAGAATTTCTGGTTCAATGCTTTCAATTTCTGCCAACGATTGACAATAGACATTGGACTTTCGACAATATCAGGTTCAATAGGTGCCAGTAAAGGCCCACCTACTAAGAAATGCGCTGGAGTTAAGGGCGCTAGATCATTTGGATCTGATGACATTGGACTGAGAGGGCGTGAGTTCAAGCATGCTTCGATACGCGAAAGCAAGGTTGAGAGCTCCTCAAACGTATATTTTAAGTCTGACGCTACTTTGCGAAAGTGCAACTTAAAACTTTTAACTCCTGCCTCCCACAAACCTCCCATATGGGGAGCACCGGCCGGAATAAAATGCCAAGTTAAGTGCTGGTGTGCAAATTTCGACACCACCTTCTCTCTAGAATCATTTAAAAAGGCCTTAAAATCTTCTTTAAAGGCACGTGAGGCCCCAACGAAGTTAGTTCCGTTGTCGGAGTACATTTTCTCCGGACATCCTCTCCGTGCAACGAATCTCGAAAATGCGGCCATAAAAGTAACCGTACTGAGATCGCTAGTAGCCTCTAAATGAATAGCTTTGGTAGCAAAACAGACAAAAACGCAAACATAGCCCTTAGTTATGAGACAAGCGCGTCCCGTATAATTTTTAATGTCGTATGGACCAGTAAAATCGACTCCAGTAGTCGCAAATGGGCGAGATAGTTTTGTGCGCTCTGGAGGCAATGAGGCCATAATCTGAGTCTGCAACCGCTTGCGGTCGATAACGCAGACTTTACAATTGTGGATGATATATTTAATCATATTTTTTTACCCTAGGAATCCAGTATTGCATCCGAATAAGTCGCAATACAAGCTGGTTCCCACCATGAATGGAAACTTCATGGGTAAATTTCACGAGCAACTTGGCGAATGAGCAGTCGTACGGTAAAATAACCGGATGCCGTTCATCATAAGAGATGTGCTCGGTCTGTGACAACCTTCCGCCAACTCGGAGCACTTGGTCATTGTCGAGAAAAGGGTTCAAATTTAACAGCGAACTTTTCGCTTCGATCAAAGTTTTCTTTGATAAGTGGGCGTACTCTGAGGGGTACCCCCATTTTTGACTCTCAATAATGAGTCTTCTTGTTACCTTTTTGATTTCTTGTTGTGATATGACAACAGATGGACAACAGAAATTACCTTTATGTGCCCTGTGGGTTCGATGAAAGAATCGTAATACGTACGATAGAACCCGCAAGGCTCGAGGCAGTGACGAAAAACGCTCCAACATGCCTACATTTTGTGTACAAGCCACATGGGCTTTTACTGCTCTTGCTTCCATGGTGGTCTCGTGATCATCGATGTGATTAGGCCAAGAATCCGATTCCTCTTGTAGCCATAAGGGCCCATGCCACCACAAAGAACTGTCTTTTAAGTTCTGTGGTTCCAATCCTCTGCTAGCTAGATCCGCTGGATTATCCGCTGAATCTACGTGACTCCAGTTCTCCGTCCCTACCTTTTCGCTGATTTTTGTGACGCGATTGGCAACAAAAGTAGTCCAGGCACATGGTTGTTTTCGCAGCCATGCCAGCACAATGGTTGAATCTGTCCATAAGAACAGCTGATGATTGTATGTTTCTAAATTTGTTAGAAACATTTCAACCATTTCCGCTAGCAGCAGCGCACCGCATAACTCAAGCCTAGGTAACGACACAGTCTTAACTGGTGCTACTTTAGTTTTCGCGATGAGAAGATGGACGCTTATTTGATCCAAAAGTTTAACGCGAATGTAAACGGCAGCTCCATATGCTTTCTCGGAAGCATCGCAAAATCCGTGAAACTGCACATCGCCATCAGGAGAGTAATCGATCCACCGTGGAATCCGGATCCTGCTGATATGAGGATAATTTTCCAAGAAGGTTTGCCAACGTTGCAAAGTAGAGGGGGTGAGCTGATCATCCCACCCGATGCCATCCAACCAAACTTGCTGCATCAGCATTTTTGCGATGACCACGATCGGGGCTAACCATCCCGCTGGATCGAACAGTTTTGCGATTGCCGACAAAACCTCTCGTTTTGAAAAACTTCCCTCCTGGTCCAGTGGTCGCGCGTGAAAGTAGAAATAGTCGGAACGGGCGTTCCACCGAATTCCTAGCGTCTTAACGTTGCTCGCGTCTTCCAGCTCGAGAAAATCTTCATGCAGCCGATGACTTCTAGGAATCCCTCGTAGTAATTCTTCGGAGTTGGAAGTCCATTTTCGCAGGGCAAAACCTGCTGATTCCGCTGCTTTTTCAAGCTCCGTTCGAGCTTGAATTGCTGACTGCAAGTCATGACCTCCCGCCAATGCGTCATCTACGTACATATGGTGACGCAGAACTTTAGATGCCAATGGTAAGCTGCCTTCTACATCGTCGGCTAGCTGCAAAAGTGTCCGAATTGCTAGAAATGGAGCACAATTCACTCCAAAAGTGACGGTTTTGAGCTGAAAATCTTTCAGCTGATCCCCTGTTGCGTCTCGAAAAATGATTCGCTGGAATCGCTGATGCTCTTCACTCACTAGGATCTGGCGATACATCTTTTCGATGTCACCATTAAAAACAAATTGGAAGAACCGCCACTTCAAAATAAGCAAAGTCAGATCACTTTGCAAGACGGGCCCTGCATGAAGAACATCGTTAAGGCTAACGCCATTTGATGTAGGGCTAGACGCGTTGAAGACCACACGAACTTTTGTAGTGGTACTATCCGGCTTTGTGATGGCGTGATGAGGAAGGTAATAACTCTGACAGGGTCTCGGAGTGACACTAGCAGTTACTTCCGTCATATGTCCCAGCTCCAAATATTCCTTTAAGACACCATCGTATACCTGTTTGGCCTCCACATTTTTACTCAGTTTCACCTCATTTCGAAGAAACTGGCGGACCGCAATATAACGGGAGTCACCTAAACAGGTGCTCTGAGGAAAATTGTCCTTGAACGGCAAGGTCACCACATAGCGGCCATCGGTATTACGCCTTGTCGTATTCACGTAATTGTCCTCACAGAATTTGTCTGTAGTATTGGACACTACCTTTTGAGGTACCTCCTCAATTTCCCAGAATGAGGCTAGTTGCCGATCAAGCGAAACTTCACTAAAGTAAGAAACGACAGTTGAGGAGGGTGCATTTTTCGATGTGGTAGATATGGAACCGGTTAAAATCCAGCCAAAGATGGTTTCTTGAGCAATAAGTGACCCAAGAACATTTCGACGGATACCATCAAGAAGGATCTGTGGGTATAAATCACCACCTAATAGTACATCCACTTGATCACTGCAGTAAAAACGTTTGTCCGCAAGAACAAGCTCTGGAAAAGCTTGCTGCACCAGGGTATCCACTGAGCATGTGGGAAGATTTCCTGTTATCTTCGATAGAATTAGGGCATTCGTCGTGATCTGAATGGTTGGATCAATAGGTGATCCTATGACCAACGTGCAAGCTTTTTGCACTTTAGCCGAAACCACATTGTTAAGTCCTGAAACTTGAGCGGAAATTCGGTGAGTAGGCAGCTGAATAAGTCGCTGCAGCCTCTCAGAAATGAAAGACCCCTCTGAACCAGAGTCAATAAGTGCTCTGGCTGTGAAACTAGATCCTCGATAGCAAATATTTATCATCGCGGTTCCCAACAAAATATTTTTGCTGCTTGAGGCATAACACGATTGAATATTTCTGCTAGTGCTCGCAGTTGCTTGCGATTGCAATGCGGATGATTGAGTGGACTGTACTGCATTCGTGCTTGGACCTCCCGCATTTTGATGATTATTTACACCTTGAGGATTTCTATGTAACAACGAGTGATGTCGTTGTCCACACGAGGAGCAATTATATCCGCTTTTACAATTTTTCGAAGCGTGGCCAGTTGACAGACAGTTGAGGCAGCAATGTAACCGCCGTACAGCTGATGATCTGTCATTAACTCTCATGGCCAAAAACTTCGGACAGAACCTCAACGCATGTTGCTGGTTTTTGCACAGCTTGCAGTTGGTGTTTGTCACATTTGTCTGGTATGTGTTGACTTGTTTCACATTCGGTGAAGGTGCGATCGGTTTTTGCCCTTTTTGCACCGCGCCTCTGAAGTCAGACACCGTTTCTAATGTCTGAAAGCGACTTGTTAAAAACTTATCAAGGTCAGCCCATTTGGGGATCTCTGCCTTGTCTTCAATAGATTGCTCCCATAAGGAGAGCGTAGTTTCTGGCAACTTCGTTGAACATAGATACGTAAATATCGCATCCCAATTGCTTATGTCAACTTTGTGCATAGTTAATGCTGAAATGCAGTTGTTGATGTCTCTTTGTAACTTTTTTATGTTATTTCCACACTCCTTGCTCACGGCTGGCAGATTAAATAAAACTTTTAGTTGGTTATTCACCAAAATCCGCTTATTTTCATAGCGGTCTGTCAAGTTTTGCCAAGCCGTCGCAAACCCTTCGTGCGTGAGGGGAGATTTTTGAACAATCTCTTTGGCCTCTCCGCGGGTTTTTTGATTAAGGTGGAAAAGTTTTTCGACAGGTGTTATCCGATTATTTGAAATGTAAATGGCGGAAAACATATCCCTGAACGAAGGCCATGTTAAATAATCACCGTGGAATATCTCAGTATCACACGGTGGCAACTTGATATTATGACGAGACATTGTCATCTCCTCTTGCGAAACATCAACTTCATGTAGTCTTTTTGCCGTGGACAACTTATCGCTAAGTTCGTTCATCTTGGCTAGACATCGAACATATGTTTGATAACACGAGCGATACTTGACTTTGACTAGGGTGACGTTTTCATCCTCTTCGCCACTCGCTACCACTAATTTTAGCAAGCAACCGTCATAAGAAGACTTTACGTTAGCCCATTGAGACTTCAATTCATCCTCTTGAATTCTCAGAGCGAAAATTGTATGCTCATCGTGAGGAATAACATTGAAATCTTTTTCCATATCAAAAATGGTGTCGGCATTTCTCATGAAAGAGATTAATTTCGCCATTATTTGTTTCTTGATCGAAAACGTGCAATAAAAAAATTATGAAAATCGACGAAAACCGAAAAAAATGTCGGTTGGGATCCAATACCAGAAATTTTCTGAAAAAAAATAGAAAATTGTGTTGGAAATTTTTTTTCTTTTTAATTTGTTTCTAATAAGTAGAAACTCTCGGGATTTATTTTCCAACAATCCTAACAAGTTTTCAGAAAATGTTTTCAAAATAGTGTTAAATAGTGTTAAGTGAAAAATTTTCTACTCCGTAACAAGTTTTACTAAACTTCGTAGAAGAATTAAGAATGGTTTCTAATTTGTAGAAACTTTCACGATTTATTTCAAAAAAATCGGAAAAAATTTTCTAATAATTAGAAAATTTTATTAAAATTTAATGGATAATTAAAAATGGTTTCTAATTTGTAGAAACCTTCACGATTTATTTCACAAAAATCGGAAAAAATTTTCTAATAAGTAGAAAATTTTATTAAAATTTAATGAATAATTAAAAATGGTTTCTAATACGTAGAAACTTTCAGCATTGGTTTTTAAAAAAAAAAATTCGAAAAAAAACTCTAATACGTAGAAACTCGGAAAACCCTTTTTCTTTTTTTTTTTTTTTTTTTTTTTTTTTTTCCAAAAAACGATTAATAAAATCGGAAAAAATCGAGCAAAAACTGTAATCCTAAAAAACGCTTAAAGTATTGTTTCTTATTTGTAGAAACTTCACCAAAAAGATACAAGTGGTTTAAATATTTTTTTTTTTTTTTTTTGTAGTGAAAAAATGCTTTTATTTTTAAAAACTTCCAATATATTTATTAAATTTTTTCAATGTTCAATAGTTTTTCTTTGCAATTAATGTAATTAATTGTAATTAATAACAAATTTTTGTTTATTTGTTTCTTGCAATTGTCATCCAAAATCCCACGAGCGTAAAAAAGATTTCACAAATAATTTCCGATGAAAATTGTTGAAATGTAGTTAAAATATTTGATTTAATTAAAAAATTTTAAAAAATTTAAAAAATGCCGCAAATGTGCCAAAAGCGACAATCGCAATACGTGCGGTATTTCTGTTGAATTGGCAACTCGTTTCCCAAGTTGTCTCAACTGGTCTCAATTGTTGCTTTTTGTTGGTTGTTGTTCTTCTCCGGGTTTTTGTTCAGTTCTTTGTGTATATTTTTTTTTTTTTTTTTTCACGAAAAATGAAGACTCCACAAATACTTATAACACGCAATAATAAAATAATTCTAACAATAGTCTTTCGAAAAAAAAAATAATGTGCGCGGAAAAAACCTAATACTTGTTTAAGCAATCGAATTGCTTCAGAATTCGTGTGTGTGTGTGTGTGTGTTTAATGCCAAAAAGCCGGCGGCAAAACACTTCGCGTAAAAATACACACCAAGTTACAACGTAACTTTACACCAAATTTTTATTGTACTCGGGAAAAAAAAATATAATATTTTGCTAAAGCAATCGAACTGCTTTAAAGTGCGTGTGTGCGTGTGTATGTTCAATGCAAAAAAAAAGAACGAACGGGCAGACGGCACAAACACTTCGCGTAAGTTTATGCAACAAAGTACCGACGGCAAAACAACAACTTTTCAGCAATTATAAGTTATCAAGGAAAGTTTAAAGTTTCTTGCTATTGTTTGTGCTTATTAATTTATAAAATTAATTAAATTGTTAAAATTAAATTTGAGTGATAATTTAGTCTCAATAAAGTTAGTCTTGTTTTAATAAAATGCATTCAATCAATATATGAATGATAGCAACAACAATAAAGAACAACTTATATTGCACCGAAATCGGACGGACACTTTTGGTAAGTTCACTTTTTTTTTTTTTTTGTTCTGCTTACGCGTATGTGTCTGTGAGTTTTGGCTTTTAAATTACTTAAACAAAACCAAACCAAAAAAAAAAACGAATTTTTTGACAAATTGTCAGCCTGTGCGTGAGTGTGTAAAGAAAAGAAAACTTTTTCGAATTTGCTTCCAATATTTTAATTAATTAAGCAAAGCTTTAATCACTTAATCACTAAACTTGTTAACATTTATAATTTTCCATAAATTAAATTTTTGCTTTGACCACTTCGTGCAACTTCGGCTTAAAAAAAAATGGTGCAATTTAACAAAATTAATTTTCTTTTTGGAAACTTTTTCGAAAAAATTCGCGCACTTTCACACACTTGTTGGCTTTTTATATGTGAAAAAAAAATGTATAAACCTTTGCCAAAAAAAAAGGAAAACTTGCACATACTTCTACCATAAGACACTTAAATTCAATCAACTGACCTTTTTTGTTTTTGCTGGGGAATTAAAGTTGATTTATGAACTGGATGCTTGAGAAGTGCTCAATTGATTTTCCGTAGGCGGACGTTCCAAAGAAGGCTCTCGAAGGACCATAAACAAACTAGGTAGATTTGTTCCAGTGACAATTGGTGTCACAACTTCGCTGGCTATTTGGCTGCAATTATGAAAACCGTCAACGCCTAGACCTGCATATAAACTTCGTGCAATTTGTGCTCGAAGTTTATGTGCAGAAAGAAATAAAATAAAGAACACTTATAAATAGACTTGTATACACAATTTATTAATAATTCTTACGTTTTGTCTAATCATCAATTAGTGTAGATGCTGCTGACAAAATGGCAGTGGATACAACGCAGGAATATATGCAGATATATAAAGAAGCACAAAAAATGGATCGTTTATAAATTCAACTTTTGCCGATGCTAATCAATAAGTGATTAGTAAAAAGGCGGCAACAGCTCGTCGGAGGAGCCGAACGAGCGGCTCGTCAGAGGATCGATACTGGAATATCGATACTCGAACGAGTCGATAAGGAAGTATATTCATTTCATTAATCTTTTACCTTCTTTAGGGTTGCGGCCTAAACAACCCCCCTTACTTCCCCTCCCCCCCCCCCCTCCCTCCTTAAAGTTTCCATTTTTATTATTATTTTAGTGTTTTCTAATATTGAAAATAAATGTGTTAGTCTTGCGACCAATATTTCGCTAGCTACGGCTCTGATGCATTGCCCAAATCCGCAAAAATCTTACAACAACAAATTATACAGAATTTTTTTGGGCGTCGTGACTTTCACTGCTTTGGGCTTTATGACGTTGGGCGATATAACACCATGCCATTTTGTTCCATGCGCATTTGAGTGATTTTTCATATAAAAAAACACCCAAAAAGTTGGGGGATTTTGCATTTTTGTTGGGTAAAATTTCGTTTTTTGCTGTTGGGTGATTTTTTGAGTGATCTTCCGTTTTCAATATTTGACAAAGAAGTTAATGAGTTCTTAAAGATAACGGTTCTTCTTTTGTTTTTCTTGTTTCTTGTAATATTAGAGTGATTTTGGATTGCAGGATTGGAGTCAAAGGCGGCACGATACACAGATTTCGCTGTTTTGGTCAGCAAAGAGCGAATTGTTTGCAAAAACTGAGCAGGATGCAATTTGACGGCGAATTTGATGGCACAACAGTTTGCCAACGTACTTTTTCGTTGATTTAACAGTCTTTTTTTTCTGAGTGTAGCCTTAAACCGAAATTAAATCTTCAGATGAAGGAATGAATGATTTGACGTTTGTTGTGGTTTAAATAAAAATTGTTTTATTGACCTTTGCTACAAGCTCTATTCATATAAATCAGCCAAATGTCAAAATTTGTATTCATTTATTTTAATTTCAAGCAATTAAGCACTTGAACGAAATCATTACTTAATCAAGAGCAATGCGCATAAGCTTGTCATTGCTGCAGTTCAACTTTATGATAAAATTTTCATTTATTATACTTGCTTTCTTAATATATAAATTTATATTATGCAAGCAGTTCAATTAATTAATATTCACAACATCCTTAGGACTGACTCTACTTATTAAGCCAAAGCTTTTAACTAACTTTTTTTTTATCTCTTAATAAAAACCTCTCCGCTGCTGTGCCTCAAAAAATAAGACAGTATTCTAGCATAATCATCATCTCAGGGCACTTCAGCTAAGCATAGTATATAAAACCCAACTAGATTTTCTATCCGCGCTTTTCTTTTCTTTTTTGTTTTAGTGAGTAGCATTTTACCTGCAAATTATGTAGCTTTTTAAGCTATACCCAAAGGACGCATTCAAATTTTCTGAAAAGACTTAAGCGCAAAAGATAAAAAATATTCATAAACATTGTAACAAAAGCAGAAGAAATACGGAATATAAGAAAAAATATCACATTATATGGTAGTAAGATTTCACGGGGAGACAATAAGATTTCGCTTTAATCGCTGACTTTTGTGAATTGAGTTTTTTTGCATACTTCTAAGAATTTTTCTAGATGTTAGACAAAAAAGCTGGCAGCTTTGTTTTAAGATAGGTAAGTATTTTTTAACTGAAAATTTTAAGGGAAAGTATCAAAAAAATTATCAACACGTTATCTATGTAATTTATAATAATGAAGGACATTATTTTTGTATGAATGTGTTCTAACATATGTTGGTCACAATTTATTTCAAAACTATTAAAATAAAAAAAAAAATAAATTCCAAAGTACATAACGAATATTTTCTTAATCCATATCGATAAATAACGACTCTACAAATAGCTATTTTAGTATCGTTACTCTTTAAGACTTGTTCAAATTTAGGACCAACACGTTCTCTAGCAAATCTCAACGCACGTGCAAAACAAATTGTCAGCAGCAATAACCATTTACTAATAAATGTTTTCGATAGCAAAGCAATTCAGGTCACATAACAAACTCATATCTCAACACAAAAAAAAAAAAAATATATATATATATAAACTAAATAACAAGAGCAATAATGGTGCGAAAAATACCTCAGATATAAAGAAATGCTCGACAAATAGTAGCAGCTGCTGTTACAAAGGACATTTGATGTAAGATTTTCTTTCGAAAAGTATGTTGAAAAAAACTTAAAACAGGAGACTTAAGGCTTTAAGAGAAAACTCACAATTTCGAAAAATTACTTTAACAAAAAACAATATGATGTGAGGTCATCACGGTGTGACAGCCATTTGGCACTTTTCAAGAGACCTAGTGTAGGTTGTAGGTCTGGTTGAGTACAACATGAAATGGTGTACAACAATTTTTTAACAACCTCAAAATCTAGATTTACCAATAAAAACCCGGTTTTGCGTACCTTCACGTATTTGTAGGTCAGTAAGTCTAACAGCCTATTCAACCTATTTCCGATTTTGTAAAAGTTTTGGGAAGGTAAAATATAAACCTTTCGAAAGGGTATACAATTTTCCCAGATTTTGGCAGATCTTAACTGTATATATTAATACCCCTATCACCGTCAGCGAGTCGAAGAAAAAACTAGTCGAACTCCCGGAGATGATATCACACTGTGCGAATTTTCCAAACATCATTCGACCTAAACGTCAAAAGCAGGCGAATGAAAAAACTTTTTGAGTAGCTGGCGAATGCAGGATTTGCTTGCAATTGATTCTTGTATTGATAAAACTGTTGGCGTTGATTTTTTTTTTATACATAATTTTTTGACGTAACTTTGTTTATTTTTATGTTTTTATGCTTTGGCAGCATTGAATCTGCGTCGAACAAGTAGACTCGCAAGCTCTGATATGGCAGAATTAAAAGTTCACCAACTGAGTCGAATCGAGTACAAAATTCGATTCGCGGACGGTGATTGGGGCATAAGTAAATAAATGGTATTGACTTTTTCCGATTTTTTCAACTTTCACGATAATTTTTAGAAATTAGTGTCCATATTTGAAAAAACGTACTCTTGCAAGTAAAATGAGTGCTCGTTTTTACAAATCGACTTACAATTGACAAAGTTATAAATGTGTTTCAAAAACAATAGGTTTTTAATTAAAATAAATATTTAGATCCGGACTAGAAATGCTTGCTTGATGGCATGCGCTTGCAAGATGAAGCCTGAGTTTCAGAGTAAAGTGACCAGCAATAATTGGCAATCATTTTGATTTGACTTTTTCCTTTGAAATTGGTTTTGACTACCGATATTTCTTGGTGGATTCATTCACCCTGCTCATCACTGAAATTACCGAGATTTTCTGGGAAGAATTCCAAAAGATCATGTAGAATAAGAAAGAAAGGCTTCTGAAAATTCGTTTACTACCTCTTAGTCGGGGGAGAAATTAATCTTTTCCATGCTCTCCTCTCTACTCGGTTTAATATTCTTGGAAAGCATAAAAACACTTGTAAAAAAACTAATATGCTCTTATCTTAGCATAAAATATTAATAGTACCTTTTTTGACTTTGGTATCACTCAGTCTACGAAAAACTGATTTGACGTATAGAAAAGCTGAGCTGTCCATGTACCGTCGTTTCACAAACTGTTTCATGTAACCTAACTTCAGGTTCAGAGGCGGTAAGAAAATTTTCTCGGTTGGCACCAATGGGGTTTTGAGAACATTTTTTTCTCCCTATTTGGAACAATTTAATTGCTGGCCAATCACATGGTTAATACTGATTTCCTGCATTACTGTCCCGGTAACAATGATAACACGGAAATTTTGTGTAGCCTGCCAAAACGAATCGTCAATACTTTGAAATTAGAAACAATCGGCCATACTTCTTGAATTTAGTTAATCGTAGAACCTTTTTATTTGTTTCATACGTTTGTTTCAAATCAGCTGATTTTGTTGTGCAGTAATACTGCTTTTAAAGCTAAAAAAATATAAATCAAACTTGAGCTTTTTCAATCTCACTTTAACAAACTCACTTTTGCAGGAACTGCAACCATGTGTGTACCATGCGTGGACACAACTCTTTCATCAACATTATCAACTATAACAACAGCTGATACATGCATTACACTGTTGCCAACTTTTGAATTCTAAAATTTACCAAAAAGCCAAAAATAAAATAAATGCGCTTTTTCCGCAAAAATGCACAAATTAAAACTTTCAAAAATGTTTTAACAACAATTTACACCAATCAATATGTTGCAAAATATTGCATACAGTTGTGGAAAATTACAAACACCAAATTTATTAAAAAATTAAATTTTATTATGATTGTCAATTATTTTTAAGAAATAATTCATTTCAAAA
The DNA here is from genome assembly GCA_914767935.1 of Coremacera marginata. Classification (NCBI taxonomy): domain Eukaryota; kingdom Metazoa; phylum Arthropoda; class Insecta; order Diptera; family Sciomyzidae; genus Coremacera; species Coremacera marginata. Next base: position 68,275,755 of record OU612047.1, on the reverse strand, counting down.
GATTCTCTTAAAATACTTAAATAAAACTTATTTACTAAGACTAGTTAGTCTTAGGCCTAAAATGACTTAAGTTTTTGAATATTTGTAAATTCATTATATGCTGCATTGGTTATTATACAAATTTTTAAAAGTTTATTCTTTCACATATTTGTGCAAACTTTAAAAGAAAAAATTATTTTTATAAGTTTTCATTTAAAAAATACTTTATATTACCTTTTCTAAATATGATCAATCACAGGTAGTTCAAACGGCAGAAAATATTGAAATAGATGACTAAAATACCAGGGTTGATTAATACCGAAAAATTTCTTTTTTTCGAATACTGTTGGCAGAACACTGTTGGTGCTTTTTAGAAAACAATTAAATAGTACTTAACTTCATGTTTTTTAACTAAGGCCATTTGGTGCCACCGAAATTAAATAAAAAAGCACCAAAAATTACACCAGGCACCAAACATCAATTTTCTTGTGTCAAAATTTTCAAAATACACCAAACCTGGTGGAAAAAGCACCAAGTTGGCAACAGTGATACATTAACTCTTCTGGCTCTGTTATTTTAGCTGCCGGTTATAATGATTTTGGTTTTTCTAATTCTTTCTCACTGCTGGGCTTGCTGAGCTCACAGCATTTTACACTAACTTCGTTTGGTAGTCACCATCGTATCTCTTCACATCGTTTGCTCTTTTCACAACAATTACTAAGGTCAGCGCCTACATCGCACCCATGATACAATAATTACAAGATAGGAGTCGTCGTTCCTTTGTTGAGTCTGTCGTTCCTTTGTTGAGTCAAAAACAGCATCGAAGGGAGAGACTAGAAAAACAAAAAAAAAAAAAAAAGTATTAGTATATAATTATTGTAATACAATAATTACACTGTACAACAATCTGGCCCTTTTGAAAAACCCCGCCCACTTTCTCAGTGGTTTCTAATATTTTGTGCACGAAGATCAAGAATATGCAATAATTTTTTTCCGTACACCTCTAGTTTGGTCTCTACAGGGCTTTGAAATTTCAAGGAGTACCTGCCCTTGGAAAATTATTTACAAATCAATTACAAAAAAACCATTAAATTATCAAATCTATGAAGCTGCGAAAAAGCTTCGCTTCTATCATGTGTCTAACGACGCATCTATGTTTTTTTTTTAAGAATGAAATTGAAATGATGAATGAAATTGATGATAAGAAAGAATGGAATGAAATGGTCGTCTTACAAAAATTTAGAATTTCTCCTGATAGTTCGGACAAATCTCACACACTGGAACGGTATAAATTGCGACGATATTCTCAAAATTTTCACCAAACAGCTCAGAAAATAGAATTCCATAAAACATCTTTTTTAATGCACATTCCAGAATAATTCCCAATTTATTTGCTTCTCCCTAAGAAAAATCCTGCAGACGCCCATGTATATACTTATAACTAAAATAAATGTATACTTTAAACTAAAATAATAATACAAGCCCTTTTATTTGGCAACGATACGGTGACTTCATTACGTCTTATTAACCGACTTCTTTTGTATTCAATTTTTGGCATTAAAATTTACTTTTTATTGGGAGACCAATGATGCAGAGATGGTTCTACAGAAAAATATGTATCAATTTTGAAATCTAGGTGTAAAAAAATATAAAAATAAAATATATTAAAATGGAGTGTGTAGACGGTTTTTTTTTTTTTTAATTAAAATTAACAAAAATATGCGCCAAATATTCAGAGCTTTAGCTTAAAACAAATTTTTGTGGGCAGCATGCCAACAAAGTCAACACAAACTAACTCAAACAAATACAGCCGAGATGAATTATGGCAACTTTTGACACATATACATAACAAATACATAAATTATTTTATTTGCGGCAAACAAAAAAGAAAGTCTGCATAAAACAGAGACAGTTTTACAATTTGTTGAACTTACGGTAACTTTTATGTCAAAGTGATATGTTTTGTGCTCGCATAATTTCTGTCATTTTATATTAATGGTTTGATATATCGCAGACTCTCACAAGGATATTTTAAAAATACGTATATGAAGTGAAGTAAGAAGAAAAATATATCATTGTTTTAATAGTTTTTCTAAATCATCTTTTGAGAGACGATGGTTTTAAATTCAATCTCTCTCCTCTCCTAAAAATTTCAAATACTTTGAAATATTTTATTTCATTAAAAAATTCTTTTATTGATTTTCGTTTTTCATTCCACAACTCAGAAGAAAGTGGGTATAATAAAACCTGTCAACTCAATTTAACTCGAGGTGATTTTTTTTCAGTATAAGCATTACTTGTGTAATAATCAAAAAGCCTAAAGCAATAGTCCTTCGAGAGTCCTTTGTACACCATATCCTTCCATATATATATATCCACCATTTCCACCATATGCTTCAAGCGGCACAAAATTTATGCACATCAGAGACCTGCAGGCGGTAGCATTTTTGATTTTCACAATGTTCTCATAGCAAAAGCAATGCAAATATAACCGTGTAAAACCGTGTAAAATAATCAACGGCACCACACTCAGGGAATTATTGAATTTAGTATACGACTGCCGTGGAAATGTGGAGGCTTTAATAGCCATTATAGTGTTATTATATACGAAAATAAGTTGCCTTGGCCGAAACTTAATTGTGAGAACCTTATGAGAGCTCTAATAACCGTAGTTGAAGCTGCGATGAAAAAAACTGAATCATTTTGCTGAGTCTTTCGCAAATAAGTGCTGTGGTTATATTTATGATACATTCAGTATTGTGGCTACTACAACTTTTTTAAATTTTTTCGTCTAGAGTAACTTCAATTTGGTTATATTAACCTGAATACGGTGTTCACGCTTTCGCTGAAGTTATTAAAACTATAAACAGAGAAATTCAAGTTTTGGCATCTCAGAAAGCTTGTTGAGAAATTGAAAAAAAATCTGAAATTATTATTTTTTATTAATGGAATTAATAAAAAAAAATAAAAATAAAAAAAGCAACGCAGTAAGTACAAATAAAATTTGATAAGCTATCAGTTAATCGAGAGACATCAATGTTAAAGAACACACTCTCGAGTGTACCAGGTTTTCCAGAAAATAAAAAAACAGAATGTAAACAAAGTATTTATATTAGAAACATAAAATGTAAACTTATTTGAATAATCAAACTTTTGTTAATTTTTTACATGTTAATTTGAATTTAAATAAAAAACATTAATACATAGTTTCTTTAAGCAAACGAAATAATAACATTGGTTACAACTTCAAAATCAGAGGCCTTAATAGAAGAAGTTCTGCAAAGTTGACATCACGATTTATGCCAGCCGCAAAAATCGTTATAACAGCCTCCACAATTGGTTATAAAAGTCGAAGTATTGAATGTTGTAACAACTTCGTTCCATGAAGCTGACCATATTTAAGGAACATATTTTCACATTATTATTTATTTTTTAACACATAATAAAATTTTGTCAGACACGCCAAGAAATAACTTTATCGTGGACGAAAAGAAGAGAATTCATTATGAGATCGAAGAAGGAACCGGGCTCCGTATTGATTTCCTTAAACATGGCTTTGGAAATAGCTGCGAAATGTTTTTTCGACGATACATAAGAGAGTTTTTCACAAATATATAATAGAGATATACAGATAGTTTCAAAAATTAGTGCAAGGCTTTTAAACAATTTAAAACAAAAATGTTGATTGTCCTAAAGTCTCGGCAAATATGTACGATGGGATGGATATAATAAAATAACATTTTTTTCCTGTGGATACGCTATCGGAGGAGACTCAAGAAGCTAGAAAAAGGACTACAAAAGTTATAGACTGAGTCACATATGCAAGCAAATAATAGGGAGACCCAAAACACTGGCTAAAGGACAATGTTTACGATTGAAGGACGATCTCATCGGACTCTTTGATAACGTCACTGCAATACAAAGATGTAAACCACCCGATACATTTATCAATTCACGGAACAACTGAGTTGGCAACTGAGTTTATACTCGGCCACACACAATTCAATCCATTAGAATGACTTTCATTTTGAAGTTAGATTTTGACAATTTTCTGTTTATTAAAATTATTTTAGTTATTTTAATTTATAAAAAAATCTGTGAACAAGCTGAAGTTATTGCTTTAACGATTATTGCTGTATCCTGCTATGATAATTGCTATTTCTTGATGATGCTTGGTATTTCACAAGGCTGCTTGAAGAGCTGGAAAAATTCTTCCAAAGACACCCGATTTTCAAAAACCACCATTTGTGTTCTTTTTATCATATAATTTTTTTATTAAAAACAGTGACTGATATTGGAGTCGTTGACTTCTGCACACACTGATTGATCGAGTTGCCATCTTAATTGGTTAAGTTCAAAAAATCAAATAATTTAAAATTTTCTTCAAGCGACTCGACAACTGCCAAATAAATCAATTGACAGCGCCACACACAATATGAGTTTCTGATAGTTCTGTTGAAATTGGTCGGTAAGTTGATAAGTATATGGGATACTTGAGAAATAAAAGGGTTGAAAAGATGTTAGAAATAAAAGAGATATTTTGATTGAAAACTAGAAAAACCGTGTAAAAATTGTAGATATATAAATAATAAAATAATCTATACATATATATTAATATCAATTGCTGTGGGTTAGTCCCGCTGAAACTAAAAAAACCGGTTCAAACGATTTGGCTGGGATTTTTTTTTATTTTGTTGGCAATTGTTCAGGAATGGTGTAGAAATTAGAAAACTTTGTTGGAAATTTGGAAAATCACGAAAACCAAAATAGGCGTTTTTGTATAGAAATTTTGTATTTTGAATGGAAATTATCACACATCTCCGAAAGTTCTTCACCGATTTCTTTGAAATTTGGCAGAGAGGAAAACTGTCACTCAGGTCAGACTAAAATATACTTTTTTTTTATTTTCTGCGCCCATTCAGACTGCCCACTAAAAGCTTTGGAACAGTTTCACTTTATGGCAAAAAACGTATTTGAGTTTAAAACTCGAAAACGACTGGGACGAAATATGTTTTGTGTACGTGATGGTTGATTAATAATGAAATGTAGTATTCGATAATGGGAAATGGCACCTACAATATAAATCAAAAACTTTAAACGTGATATCTTGGCTGATATCTCGCCAATTTGCATAAAATTTTGTATATGGGGGTTTTAGGATGCGGTTAGTGTTTTCATATTTAGCTCAATCTTGAACACCAGATGGCGCCGTAGTACAAACTGTGTTGAAATACGCTATAAGCTCCTAAATCGCTCATCCAATTTGCAAAAAAATTTGCATATAGTGGTTTATTATGGCGAGTATTATGGTGCTATTTCTTTTACTTTATCTTTAATTTTATGTTGTGAAATGTTTGAACACAAATGATCGACAACTGGACCTACAAAGCGTGAGGCCGATTCCGAACGTGACCGAAAAGTGACGGCCGAACAGAAAAATAAATGCAATTGAAAAAATATTCAGATGGGACTCGAAGCATGGTGCTTTCACATACCATCCAAGCGTGAAATGTGTCCATTTGATCTGTCAACACCGATTTTTCGTTTTTAAAAAGTTAACTTTACACAACCAGTAATTGGATCAAATGTGTTTAAGCGCGACTCGAGGACTTAGCTTGAGGATTTCCATATGCTAAAGATTTCAAGGTAAGTTCGATGAGTGACTATAAAAACAGTTCCGTGTCGTTTCATAGCGTTCAATACAGTGCCAAGGAGAAGACAAGCTGACAAGGCCATCGAAGTCAGTCAAATGCGTGGCGAGCTACTTCACGTGCAAAAAGGAATGATGACCAGCGGGTGTCGTATAATGAAAATAATCCTATTGGTATGCCCAAATTAAGTTCAAGAGAGACTGAAAATGAACGGCAAGTTAATAGATTCAGAATACAATGAGTTCGTGCACAACGCCAGCGAGAACGACAAAATGAACAAAATCGATTGCGCGGACGCGGTGCTCCTATTTGATAATTTGAATCTGATTTAAATCCTCTTTTTTATAAAGACAAAAAGATTATATCCATTGATCGTTGTGCATTGTTAGTTGTATCTCGCTCCACACATTTTACACACCCTGAATGTTACACATGCCCGGGCGGCACCGGGTATTCCAGCTAGTTCAAAATAAATCCTACAAGATATACGAACTTATTGTTTTTATTCAGTTTCAATTGCAACAAAATTGCACGCAAGATCATATAAAAAACTAGTAAGGAATGGAGCTTCGGCAGGATACCGAAGTTAAAATACCTCCCCGCTGCCGAATTGAAGTCATCTATAAAAGCCATCTATAAAATGTTTATGTATAATCTACAAAAAAATTTGTCTCAAACGCTTAAATTTATTTGACCCATAGCTGCCACATAGAGTAATTTGTATACTGCTCATTATGCAGATACAATGGCATACAAAAGAAATCTGTTCTCATATGTTTACATAATTGCTCAATAAATACAAATAAAAAAAAAAATATGGGGAAATTCAAGCCAACGATGTATTATAATTTCAATTAAAAGTGCCACGCCCCCCGTTCAATTCCGCTCAATTTTCGTGACAACTGACTGCTCATTATACCAAAGAATATGCAAAATTTGGAAGATGCCGGACAAACGGTATACAAAGAGTTCGATTTAAATCAAACTGGCATTCCCTTATCTAATTTTGTCCAACTTTTTAAACAAATCACTGCTCATTTTTCTAAAGAATATATTTGCAAAATTTGGTTGAGATCAGGAAAATGGTGCAGAAGGAGTTTGATTAGAATTAAATTGAGACGCCTCTTATTCAATCCCACCCACTTTTATAGGCTTATATTTTCTCATTATACTAAAGAAATGTATATGTGCGAAACTTGGTTGAAATCGGAGAAACGGTGTAGATGAAAATAGAATAAAAATAAAGTGCCACGCCTTTTGTCTAGTTCCGTCCACTTTTATGAACTAATAATATGTGTGCAAATAATATGTGTGCAAAATTTGATTTAAGTCGGACAAACGGTGTAGAGGGAATTCGATTAGATTTAAATTGACACGCGCCTTGTCCAATCCCCCCAGTTTTGTAAACTTAAAACTTCTCATTATACTAAAGAATATATGTATGAAATTTGGTTGAAATTGGACAAACGGGGCCCATGTGCGTTACCGCCTAATTTTATAAACTAAACATTGCTTAAATTACCAAGGATTATCTGTGCAAAAATTGGTTGAAGTCAGACACACGTTGTACCAGAAGTTCGGTTAAAAGTAAAATGCCACGACCACTGTTCTAGTCTAAGGACTCCACATTTTACCGAAGAATATATGTATGGGTTGGATAAACGATGTGAGCGGAATTTGAGTACATAAAGACACGATGTCATTCAGTTTTATATAAATTAGAAAGTTTTTCTATTTTAATGACGTCACTTTGTATGAGAGGTAGGCGTGGTTTTAATCCGATTTTGCTAAATATCATAGAGATGATTTATGTTAAATATCAAAGCTTATATGCAATACTGCAACACATTTCTGTAATTTTTGCAGATTTAAAAGCAATTTTAATTTAAAATAAAGCCAATTTGTATGGGAGGATTTTGTCAAATAGCAAAGCAATGGTCTATATTATATACATATCATGTGCGAAATTCCAAGACATTTCTGTAATTTGAGCAGATTTCAAAGGGATTTTACGGTTAATATAAAGCCACTTTGTATGGGGAGTAGGTGTGGTTTTCATCCGATTTTTTCATATTTTTAGTCAGGATTTATATTGAGTATCAAAGCTTACATGCAAAATTTCAAGACATTTTATTAATTGTTGTGGATTTTTAAGAGATTTTACTGTTAAAATGAAGTCACTTTGCATGTGAGATAGGAGTGGTTTTCATCCAATTTGGCTCATCTTCGAACTTGATCTCCATTTTATAGAGAGAAGCTTATATTTCGAATTTCATCGCGATAGCTTTAAAATTACGGCCGTAATCGTGATCACAGACGGACAGACGAACAGATGGATAGACAGACGGACATACGGAAATTGACTCAGGTGATGATGCTGATCAAAAATATAATATATACTTTTCTATACCTGCCACTCCTCCTTATTGGCGTTACAAACGGAATGACAAAGTTAATATACCCCTTACGCAGTACGTGTTGGGGTATAAAAATATAAATGTACTAGCTTGAATGCCCGGTGCTGCTCGGGGGTGTGTAGCTTTCAGGGTTTGCAAAGTGTGTGGAGCGTGATACAACTAACAATGTACAATCATCAATGGATACAATCTCAACCATACATTTTTTCGTTGGTAATAAAGTATTTAGTTTTTAGATATATTCAGAAAAGAGAGAATTTAAATCAGATTGAAATGATCAAATAAACATTTTTGGAACAAGTCTAACATAGTTCAATGAATCCTCTTAAGTTTCAGAAATTATTTGGTACAAGGCATGGCAGAGTTATGAATGTATTATCCGTACAAGGTGGCATATTTTCGTAGATGATGATGGTATTGGAAAAAAAGTTCACTGGCCCAAATACGAATATTTTTTTTATAATTTTTGTAATAGATAGCATAGTATTGTAGTTCCATCCCTGCTGAGACTACTAATCCCTACAACACTGAATCATTATTACTAAATATCCATGCTACTACTCTTTGTTACAACCCTAACTCTAAATGTCAACCCATACCACCTAAGAACTAAGATTAATAAAATTAGTAATAGTATAACAATGAAACCTGCAACATGCCTTTTCACTTACGGGAGAAGGCTTTATATTATCTCAATATTGAAGTAAAGAAAAAACAAATGAAATTAAAAAATTTTCGGGAAATTTTTCACTTTTGCGGCTAACTAAGCGCTACCTAAACGGTGTTAAGAATCATTCCTAGGAAGTTCATATGTTCAAAAAAGTTGTTTATTGAGATCTTGGGCTCATTTTTGTATTTAATTGTTTCCTTGAATTGTAAACGGTTTGCTACCTATGGACCTGAACAGGGGAAAAAAGGTAAAAAAAAATTGAATTTTTTAAAGTTTTTTGCGATTTTGACCTTGAAGATGAAGTTTTTTATTTTATATGTTAACAATTTTTGTTCTCTATAACAAGCGCTACAACTTTGCCTCAAAGAGTAAGTCAAAATTCCGAACGGTTTGCAAGATATGAGCTTGAGAAAATGATCACTTTTTTCCAAAAATGACACCGAGGCACCACTTCTTTGGGGGCCCATAAAAAAAAAACCTGGAGGACTTTGAGCAAAACTGGGAGACATGGGCCTTTTTGTTTTTGGTCTTTTATCACGTAGTGGTGTCCGTATATGGTTATTTTGCCATGACTTAAAAAATTACACTCTGTGTAATGACACTTTGCAGCTTTTTTCGTTTGCGAGGTTTGTTCGTGCTTCTATTGACAGCTCTTGGATTGTACGCGTTGTCAAACGAATTGACTGCCTTCCAGAAAATTTTCACCTAAGTACGCTTTAGGTAGGATAAAATATTTGTACTACAACGCCCTCTGATGTTAAAGGTAAGGAAAAAATACTCGACGTACCCTAAAACTACTATATACAATTTTGAATGTTAATTGGATGAGCGGCTTAGGAGGTTTTAGTATATTTCAACACAGTTTGTAGCACAGTGCCTACTGGTGTTCGAGATGGAGCAAAATATATAGAAATTAAACACTTAACGTATCTTGAAACCACTACATACAAAATTCGCAAATCGGTCAAGATATCACGTTTATAGGCTTGGATTTATAAGGGAGGTGCCACGCCCCATATTTTAATACTACCTCTTATTATTTCTATACCATTTCATATAAGATACATATTTCAGTTCAATCGGCCCAGTCGTTTTTGAGTTTTAATTCTGAGTTATAAACTCAAACACGTTTTCTCCATAGAGTTTTTTATAGAGCAACGCTTCTAGGTAGTCTGAATGAGCGCGGAAAATAAAATATATCTAAAAATCGGATCTGTGAGTGATAGTTTACCTCTCTGTCAAATTTCAAAGAAAGCGGTGAAGAGCTTCCGGTTATTTTTTTACAATTACGCCTATTTTGGTCTTCGCGATTTTTCAAATTTCCGACCAAACTTTTCTATTTTTTTTCTTTTTATAAATCATCCCATATCCATTACCAACAATACCAACAAAATCAAAAAATTTCCAACTAAACCGGTCGAGCCGTTTTTGAGTTTTAGCGGAACAAACGCACAGCAATTATTTTTTATGTATATGTTATAGATGATCGGAGCCACTCTATTAAAATAGCGAACATTTTTTGCAAAATATAAATAATTGTGTTGAAAAATATGGAACCGTTCTAAAGTTACGGATTTTGGATCGCATTTGGTGCCAAAAAATTGCACTGTGCGTCGTGAATCTTTGCAGTGGAAATACTTTTTGAGATTGTTGGATTTATTATTTGAATTACTACAAAAACTGCAATTAAAAAAAGTAATAATATCTATGACAATAATTGCAGGTATTACAGCGTCTACCAAATAAGTAGCAAAATTGGAATTTGGGTAGTTAAGGCCCTTCTTTATACGAGTATTAAAACAACACCTTTATGCTAAGCATTAACCGGAAATAATATTAAAAATATTGTGACTGCGACGAGAGGTCACACAGTCAATAAAATTAAAGTCAAAGATAAAAAAATAACCGCTATCAAAGTGATAAACATTTTTTATGAGGGTCTTGCAACAACACCAAATCAAAGTTAAGGTCTTCACAAATAATTTATCGTTACACTTTTTAGCCAAACTGTTATAAGCTGTCAAACAAAAACTCGGCATTAAGGATGATTTTGGAAATTTTATTAATGCTAAATGGAACGACCAGAAAGAGACATTTTGTCCTCTTTACTTTTAGCTGCTAGTGCGCCATTATTTTCTACTGCTACACAATCTTAACCACACCCACACCCAAAACATACACACACCACATTTCGACCTCCCTGTCTGCTTACTAATGGACAGACACTTTATTTACCTTTGCCAGCTCTGGCAAATAAATTATTACTTATCAGCAACCTTTCAAAGACACCCTTTGTATACTTTGTTCGATAATTTGTACGCGAGAACTGTCCTCTGCAGGTTGAAGGAACATTTTATTAAGGATGAAAGAAGATGTGAAAAATTCAGAGAAATACAGTAAAGTGCGCGTGGTTCGAAGGAGCTGCTCGCTGGCCACAGCATGACATCGATGGGTGCTTATCTGTTATTTCAACAAACGATGCTGTCGTCGCAAAAAGCATCAAAAGTTATCAGAATGTTTTATTGGTAAGAAATTTTTAAAGTGTGTCGTAAAGAATTTTCAATGAACTTCTTCGCATTTTCTACCTTTTAATTTTTTTTTTTTTTCTTATATTTTACTCTTTTATTATTTTTGGAAAACTCTACACTTCACACCATTTTTCATTTGATTTGGTCCTTTTTGTGATATTTTTTTTTTATCTTTTTGTTAGTTGCTGTGGCTCGCAGCAGCATGCCTTGAATTACTCTCCAACAAAAATAAAAGAAAATTAAAAAATATAAGAAAAAAAAAACAAAAAAGTTCCAGCTGCAAAAAGGATATTTCAACGGCATTTGGCAAACGTTGCTGCTGCTGGAGCTGCTACTGCAGCAGCTTAAAGTTTTAAGCAATTTTTACGAGCAAAACTTTTACAAAGTTGAAGTAATAGAGTTTCCACCAAAAACGCTTTTCAATGCGAAAAAGTCACAAAAGCTCTAGTTTCCTCAGATTCAACAGTTTATACGGCTTGGAACACTGAATTTGCTACTACGGCAGACTTAGACACAAAACTACGCATGCATTTTAAAATATTGAAGTTTTAAAGATAGCTCAGTTTAGAGTTACACATCCAAACAATGCGTCGAGGACTGGATGATGACAACGACGACAAGGAGGACGAGCAAAAAAACTAACTTTCTAAAACTTAATCTAAAAGTTTTTGCGTCTCATTTTTGTTTTTTCGTCTTTTGTTTTCTAAGGCCAAAAAGTTCTCTTGAGATTTACAAAGTTTTGATGCTGCCGTCGGTAATTGTATTCAAATAATTTGAAATTCAATCTAGTTTTGTTGTATATTAATATGTATGAATGACGTTTAAGGGCAAGAAAAAAAAAAATAAATAATACTTTTGAAATGCTGACGAGGGAAAGCAAGTTTGTATCTAAATAAGTGTAAGTTGCAAAAGAATGCGGACTATGCTAAGAAAAGTTTAAACGAAATTTTGTTTTAAAATATGTTTAAGACTCGATAACTCATCTCGGTTTTAAGCAATGTTTAGCTAAAACAAAATCCAAAACAGTGAACGAAAATAAACGCTACGGTATTTAAGTGAACCATAGGTAATATGACCCATCCTTCTGCATCGCAGTGGCGTAGATATGGGGAAATACGTGGCTCCGGACCACCCAGCGCCAAGAAAACCATTGCCAAAGAGAGTGTCGCTTAAAAACTGAAGTTGTTTTTTTTTTATGGCTTACCACTTCATTTCTTTGTATGATGTTAAAAGAAATGTAAATAAAATTTGTTGTACGTAGGACCACGGGAACCCGTGCCGACAAGCATCGGTGCATGTCAATACTTGGTTATATGGGGAAAAAATGCGCTAATTTTTTTAAAAAAGCCCAAATAACTTTTGTAGAAGTGTAAATTTTGAAAAAGTTGGTTGGCAGTTCGTCTTCTGTTTAATTTTTCTTTAAAATAAGCCAAGAAACATGAAAATTTAACGAAAATCTCTGGAGTTATGATTTTTTACTTTTCGAATATTGAATTTTTTTTGTACTTGTTGCATTAATACTTTACAATTCGTCACAAAACACATTCGGGCCTAGTATTCAAAAGAAAATTTTTTGAAGGTATTTATTTTTACGGATCCTCCCAGAACCAAAAGCTATCTAAACCACTGCTGTGTCGTATATGCTTGTATAAACGAACATAAACACAAAGACTACACTGCGATCGCATTAAAAATGAACACAAACATTATCATTTTGTACCGTTCGGCATAAAAACATACATTAATGTTTGTAGTGTTTGATTAGTAAATATTCGTAGATTACGTTCTGTTGAAACAATGAGCAGAATGAATGAGCAGAGACAATAATAATATGTTAGAATGCGTGATTACAATAGATTTACAATAAATCATTTACGTACAGAGTAAGTCCAAATGAACTGATCCAAAAAAACGAAAGTTGGTTGCTTGACAAATTTTAAAAAAGTTGATATTATTATTAACATTTACCCCATAATTTCTGAATCTTAGAACTGCTTATGTTCTCAGGAAGCTTTTCATGGCAGTTTTTATTCTCTCAGGCTTGCCATTGTCTGCAGAGAGGTGACGGTCGAACAGAAAAATTAATCAATCACGCATTCCAATTCAACTTGGAACACATTTTCTACATAGAAAAGACCTCCCCCAATGATAAGTTCTAAAACTGTTTTAAGTTAAGTGGTTTCCCCTTGAAAATGGTGAATTTTTTCGTGAAAAAGAGCAAACAAAAAATTGAAAATTGAAAGGAATAATAATCAGTGAACGTTGGAGGGGAGAGGAGAGGGGGAGGATTTGATGATATTTCGACTAAATTTTAATGTTTTTGGCTTTTACATAATATCCAGCTGAGATACAGTGAATAGCTCCAATCGTCTTTTTCCAAAAACAATCTGGGAAAAGCTTTGTCACCAGGTTGTTTGACGATATTTTTTTCATAAAATAATTACAAAATGTATCTAATTTAATACTTTAAAATGTACAAATTATTTTATTGCATTTGCTTTATCCATATTTAAAAAGAAAAATCGAAAACAATTTTTTTACGCTGAAACTCATACTCTCTTTTTTGTGTTGTCTAATTTAGTTGTTTAATTTAGTAAAACGGGAAGAGTACAATATAATTATTTAGTACCTTTCATAATATGTGCAGGGCAGAGAAATGCAATTAATCGCTTTTTTAGCATTCAGAGTATACTCACAAAAAATAAGTATAAGTAAATATTCAACCCTGAACACAAGCTAGTCATATGCTATCCACTGTCACAAGCATAAGAGCAAGGCACATCAATTACGTAAGAGTATCTAATTCACCTAGATCCTAACAACATTTAACACCAATGCTCAATACTGATGCTCATAAAGTACTTGGAGTCATCGAAAATATCTAAATCACTTTTAGCTAGCTCAACACATAAAAAAGCAACTCATAGTTTTTCATCGCTCGCTATCATTTGATGCAAAATTTGAATTGATCTGTTCGCAGATGGGGTCCTTAAAATAAAGTTTGAGAGGGGTAAATAATAGGACCAGCTCATACATTTCACCCTTCTGGCGATAATTCGGAAGGATTAGGAACAATAATTGACAGTTTTTGTGTGGGGACCCCCAGAAGGGTGACAGATTGAGGGTGGGTGCTTTCATAAGAAATGTTGAGAGAGGAAAATGGAAGGACCGTTGGTCAGTTCTGGAAAGATATGAACTCTAATCGACAGTTTTCGTATTTTTTGTATAAGGACTCAAAGAAGGGTGGCATACATATATGGGTTAGATGTGTTCAGAAGAAATTTTGTGGAGCAAAAAATAAAAGGACCAGCACATATGTTTGACCTCTCTAGGAGTCCATTTGCGAGCAATACAAACCATTTTTGACAGATTTTGTGCTTTTTCTATGGGTGTGTTGAAGAGAAATGTTGTGAGGCAGAAAATAATAGGGTCAGCTCATATATTTCATTCCTCTAACAGTCTATTTGCGAGAAATATAAACTACATAACTAAACTATTTTATATATCTAAGATCAACATTTATCCGAAAAAAAAATGCTAGTTCCTTCTTACCCATTATTTCATTTTTATGCTAGAGGGTTATGTATAGATTAAGACCATACAAAGGGGTCTCGCAAAATACATTAGAGACTTTATGTATTACAACTTTTTGTTTGCTTCTCACTTTTGAACTCTTCCTGTTGCTGCAATTATAAAACTTCCGCTTCTGAGTGTTTAAGCAGTCGAAGGGGGCAAAAGCCATGAGTAAAGTGTTGAAATAATTTTAAGTGCAAGTGTTTGTTAATGGGTCGTTATTTTTGCGAACTCTGCTCACACTCCACCGGTACTCAAGAAGAAATTTGCTGAGTTAACTTGAGTTGAGAGTATGAGTGTTATAAAAATGGTTAATTTTATTTTGTACACTCACAGCATAAAGAAGTGAGCATCGGTGCTTATAAGCTATGTCAAAACCTAGAACTTATTTAAAGTATAAGTATTTAAAGTATAAATAAATTTAGCAAGTATTTAAAATTTATTCTTTACAAAAACATTCCAGCTAAACTTGACGTTAACAATGCTTTAGAGCGGATTTGTTTACGTAACTTAAAAGTTTTCAAGCAATGCTTTTACATATCTAAACTTTGAGAGCATCTTAACCTTTAAAAATGCAACTATGCAATTTTATACTTAAAATAAAAATTTTTGTGGAATGAAGATGCTAGAATAAATTTAATAAATTTGGAATTTAATCTACCAATTCGAAGCAAATTATTTTTTAATGTTTATTGAATTATGCCATGGTTTATAATATCTAATAAATTCTTTATATTTGCTTCAGTTTTCAGAGTAAAGTGTTTTATAAAAATTCAATTTTAAATATTTGTGGGTGCTATAAAAACAGAAGAGTTTTTGTACAAGCATGCAGCAATATTTATTGAGTTCAAATAATGTTGAAATCATTTCAACAATGACTGAGTTTGCTTTTTCGATATACTATTTGAATGGCTCCTGAATATTTCAAATTGATTAAATCGTAAAAATGTGGAAACCATTGATAAATTGGGTTATAAAAATATGCAATTTAATAAGAATACAATTTCTTAAACATTTTAATGCGATATATATAAAAACTTCCAAGGCGCATTTAAAAAAAAAAAAAAAAAACAAAAGTGCTTTTTCTATTTCTGAATAATTTTAGAATCTAAGACATGCCAAACTTCCACAGTTAATCTGCTACTAAAAAGCTTTTTGTGAAAAGCTGGCAAAATATTGTAGCTTAAATTTGAAAACAGTCAATAATAAAACAAACTTCAGCATTTTGCCAATTTTTGAGTTTAGCTCTCATTTTTTTCTCTTTTTTTTTTGAACAAAAGTAGCAAGTCAAAAGCAAACAAAGCTGCAACCACTTCAATTGCAGTCAAGAGCAACTCAAATAGCAGCAGAAAAAGACTTGAGTGCATTTTTCCTTAGTCAGTACTTGACTTCTCAGCTAACTCAAACAGCTAATACCTCACACAAACACACACTCACACTAACACACTTCAAGCCACCACCCCATATCTTCAATCATAAAACAATGAAGAAGAAAATGAAAAAAAAAGTCGTCAGAAAACTTGAACTCATCGCTGATGCTCGCTCAACCTCAAGAATCAACAGAGAAAAAGCTGTTGAAAAATCTGCAGCACATCCACCAAAGTAAGCGCAGGCAAAGAAGTTGCCAGAAGAAGCCAGATGGAGCTCTTGAGTGAGTGAATGGAATATAAAATAATTTTGCCGCAAAAGTTAAGCGTTTTCTTAACATGTTTCAACAATGTTTGCTATTTATTTGTGTGAGTGTGTGTTGTGTGTGTGCTTATCCTTTTTTTGACTATTTCTTAAAACAAAACACATGCAGGCGAGAATAGAAAAACCGCATGTGAACTAATATTATGCTAAGTGGTGGCAATGCTGGGCACTTAAAAAGCTGTTATGACAGAAAAACGCTTAAAGCTAAAACAAAAGGTCATCGAGACAACAGGTCGCGAGTTTAAGGATATAATCACAGGTATCACAGATGGAATTGCAGCAGGTTTTTAAATGCTACAAGCTGTCACACAGTAGCGCAACCAAAGGGGAAATTTTGGGGTTTAAACCCTTCGCCCCCCAAAAATATCGTAGCAAAAAATGAAAAACCCTTCTCCCCCAAAAATATCGTAGCAAAAAATGAAATAGGACACAATCAAAGTGACTCACACGAAAAGCAATCACAAGTTTTTATCAAAAGAATGAAAGCCCAAAATATAAATTTCAAATCTATTGTCGTTGAACCGTAATCTTTTAAACTATTCATGTTTTATTCGTTCAGAATACATGTGTTTAAATTTTTTTTAATTGTAATTCTGACCACTTGGGTTATTGTTGACAATTCTTCGATTGGAGCATGGTGTGAGAAACAGTGCGGTATCGTATTTTCTCATTCTATATGGTAGCTTATCTTCTAAAATGTCCCTAGATCTGTTAAAAACAAGTTATGTTAATTTTAAGCAAAACCCATTAGAAAAACGAAGTCTGTGAAACTTGTGTTTTTTGTTAACTTTTAACAATGTACGAGTATTTATTTTAAAAGTGCATAAATAATAATAAAAAGTAAGTAAAAAGTGCATAAATAAAAAAGTACATAAATTTAATTAAAAAAAAAAGTGGAAGACAACACTGCAATGGCGCCACACATTGAATGACCAACTAGGGTGAAGGGGCGTTTAGTTCCCTAGATAGAGCTGCGGATGAACTACTAATACTTTATTATTAAATTTCACACATTCAATTTGTTACTTCATAATATAATATTGTATAGAATATATTTATTACCCTCTATGCATAAACCCAATAAAATAAAAATTGATTTGACACTAATGTCAAAATTTTTTGACAAGTGTTTGATTTATCTAAGACCTAAGAATTAGATTTTAAAAACATCTATTCATTTCAACACTATTTCCTGACGATACAAAACAGCTGAATATGGCGCCTTAGAAGTTTTTGAAAAACTTTATTAAGACGATTTGAAAGGAGATTTTCATGATTTACAAATGAAACTGAATGTTTGGTATAAAGTCAAACTCAAACACAGCCTTAGAACTGTGCATTAAAGAAATATTTTCTAATATATGTAATTTATCAATGCTTATTGTAGAAGTACGACGTTGCAAGATAGATTAAACGGTCACACATTGCTAAATCTGTACAGGGTTATGACGCCATCAATGGATTATATTTTAGATAAACTCGCTGAAAGTAAGCGTAATCTCAATTTGAAAATACAGTTTTCAAATATTGTTTGAGTTTTGGTTTATTTTATTAATGGTTTATTTATATAATAATCCTGTAACTAACTTTTTTTTTTTGTAAAAAGCAAACAATTGATCGCAATTTTTTAAATTTTTAATTATTTTTTAATATAAATAAAACACGTTTTATAAAAACTTACTTATATTTATCAATAGCTGCATTCCCGTGGTCGTTGATCTAGAACGTGGCTCTATTTTACAATGTAAGAACAAAAATTGGAACCAGCACTTTTCTTGGCTCTATTTCTGATCATACAATGCTGCCAAGTTTAAAGCATTTTTTTTCAAAACGAACATAGTTGACAAAGTGGAAGTACTCTTCGACGTGTTTTTGTTTTACTCCTCGCACTCGTATTTTGACACTTCATCGCGAGTGGTGCCAAATTGTTATAAAGTTGAACGAAAACTGTACCGCTGAGATTTGAACTGATCCGGACCCACGGGAATGCAGCTATTATGTATGTTATCATTGTGGTGGAATTCTTTGTTGTTTGTGAACTTTACCAAATATGCAAATATTACTCCCAAAAGTTGCAATTTACTACTGTGGGGTGAACAGTGACGGACTTGGGCCTAAAATTTGACCTGGAAAATAATAACTTGACCGGCTCTCACCTCAAAGCAATATTCTTCATTATGTTTATATTCAAAAGGTTTTACAATGTTTTAAGCTACTTTTTAAGTTCAGAATAATTAAATTTTCCAGTGATAAATAAAGGTGCAGCATGTTCTGAAGAAGACACCTTTCAAATAAAAACGCAAATGGATCAAGCGATAGCTCGATAACCTTTGTCAATATTTGTCAAAATTCCAAATTAAAAAATTGCACGCATATCTAAAAAAATTCACGCAAACGTAAAAAAACTACAAATGGCATTTTACCAGCCTAAAAGTGGTAAAAGAAGTGGGAATAAAATATAAATAACATGCCTTTAAAATATATAAATTAAGTATCCTCTTTCTTTATAATTTGTTACTAGCATACTTGACTATTGACTTTTTTACATATTTTTTGAGACTATTACCATACGTACTTATTTACGTACGTATTTAATTCTAAAAAATGTCCATGATCAATTAACTCATCTCGTAACGTCCACTTTTTCAGAAACCAATAAATTCACTGCAGGGTCGGTTGAAAGTCTATATTTAAGCGTGCATCAATAGCAGGTGAAAATAGTTGATATTATAAATTCAAGTGTGGAATCTGTCCATTTTAATGGACGCGATTGGTGATGCTACGATCGAATTATAGGAAATTTTTTCGAAATTTCTCATCCAATTTGCATGAAAATTTGTATACAAGGGTTTTCGGGTACGGTGAGTGTTGATGACCTGTCTAATCTGTTCTATTTTAAGGACCAGAGGGTACTGTAGTACAAATATTTTAAAAAAACTTCGAAAACTCATAAGACGCTCATTCGAATTTCATGAAAATTTGTATATGGAGGTTTTTGGATTTAGTTAGTATTTTGGATTTATCTATTCTGATTTATCTTGAACACCAGAGGGTACTGTAGTACATATTTTTTAAGAAATCGTGAGAAACTACAAAACCGCTTATTTTTGGGTACGCCAATTGTTTTGGCGCTATCTTTTTTGCACTAACTCGAAAGACAGAGATAGAGCGCTGTTGTACAAATACTGAAAGATACTCACATTTTTGAAGTGAAACTTTTATAGCCGCGTATACAACAATACGGCGAGTTAGAGTGGAGGTAAAACCAATGTAACAAAATGGTTATTATGAAAACAAAACACAGCAATTCACCGCACTGGCTATATAAAAATGAAAAAAATGGCCACTTAAGGGAGTATTCCTGGTTGGAAGGCTGTTTTTGGACCCTCTTTAAAAAACTTCTCATTTGAAAACGCAAAGAGCTATTTAAATTCTATTATTTTTTTTTTTTGTGTTAAAAACATATTAAATTAAATAAATTTTTTTTTCTTTTGTACGAGGGCTGTTCAAAAAGTTGTCGGCCTTCAAAGTTGGGTGTCGACAAAAAAGGTATGCTGCTTGCGGCCCGGATAACTCGACTTCGGATCATCTGAAATAAAAAGCAAACGGCGTAAGATTGTAATCAATTGTAATTTTTCGATTATTTTTTACAAAATGTCGGTCATTGAAAAATAAAAAACCGATTTTGGGTATTTTTTTGTAGTTTAGAGTAAAAAAAATAGTAAAAAATTGTTTAAAATTGTGATTGGGGTAGAGACCGGAATGGTGACAATTCTGCGTCAATAGCACTTTTGTTTCATCAAAATCGGTTCAGATTTTAGATTCTACGGGCGCAATCTGGGTCACAAGCACGAAAAACGTGGTTTCGAGATAAACGCGTTTAAGTTTGAAGTTATTTTTTTGCATAAAAAAAAAAATATATAAAATGAATAATTTGAGCATGCAGTTTTAGAAATTCGGCAATTTTACGTCGATTGCACTTGGTTTTATTAAAATCGGTTCAGTAGAACCGAAGAAAACTGACTTCGAAGTTAAAAAACGTGATTTTGAAAAAACTAAAGGAAATTTTAGGCAATAAAACTTTTTTTTTTTTGTGAAATACTTACATATATCAATCTGCAATGCCAGGCCCATAAAGAATTCCTTCCTCTTCTACAAAAAATGAGGACTCAGTGGCTATTCGGGCAGTTCTACCTTCTTTTGATGCGTCCAGAGCTCTGGGTTCGGACCTTTTCAAACGTTCTTCATTCCGAGACATGGCGAAATCATATGTGACGTTGCAAATCGGGTTGCCCATTAGGTTCATTATTTAAAGTATTGGCAAAAAACCTTGCCAATTTTTTTTTTGTGTTGGTTACCACAAAACTGGCGTTTCAAGGGACGAGTTTTTCGATTGCTACCAATGTCTTTTATTTTTATTTCTATTACTTTTTCTATCCATTGTCTTTAGCACAAACAAAAATTTTGATCAAAACTGTACTTTTCAAAACTGTATGCGCGCGCGCGTCCGGCTTATAACTAATTTCAAAGTGAATAAACGCCGCCAACATTCGAATACCTCAACTACAAGATGTGTATTCATTTTTGCAGTTGCATTCAAAGAGTTGCATTCAAAAAGTAGCCAAATTAAGCAAATCGCATTTTGGCAAAAACATTGCTGGACAAAAAAGGCCATATCCCCTAAAGTATTTCGAATTTCAAAAAACCCTTTTAGGACGCTATTTTCAAATATTCAATCTATAAAAATATACAAAAAAATATCGAAAAAAATTTTTGCCAACCAGGAATACCTCTTGAAATCAAAATAGACTCTAAATATACAATGACAGTTTGGATGCTTTCTTTCAATTAAACACAACCTTTCTATTTCTCAAAAGATTTTCTTCAGCAATAGCTTTTTGTTTTTTTTTTAAAAAGGTGCTTTTAAGGTCGGCGCTAATATAATCAGACTGTTAATCAGAAGCGCCAACTTCAAAGCATTTGTATTCATCAGGAAATTAATATATTTATGATAATAAAACAAATAAGAAAAAAAATTAAGATAATAAAATTTCATATATAATAATATGTTTAAATAAATTATCAAATATGACCAAGAAATTGAAAGGAAAAGTATTTTTATTAAAATTATTTTTTACTTTGTAGTGATTTTGTAGTCGGCTGTTTTTTTTTTTAAATTTTTATTTCTTCCTTATTAGAGAATATGATAAATTTTCGAAAAAAGAGTATAAACAACATTAGTACAATTGTTCCGAAAAAATTTGTTCTATTAAATTCTGAAAGTTTGTTGGTTATTTCAAATATCTGCCTCTTAAGTTTAAATGAGATGTCACGTTTTGAAATTATTATACCCATTCTTGTAACGAGTTTTATTACCCTAGTGTCCATATTATTCGAGATACAGTATTTTTCTAATATTGCCACGCCCATTTGTCGAATAACGCCCACTTTATTGGCCATCAATTTTAATAGTATTGCCTACCCTTATACTAAATTGCAGTACCATAGTATCAATTTTATTCGAGATATACCCTTTTTCTAATATTGCCACGCCCATTTGCCAAATAACGCCCATTTTCTTGCCCGTAATTTTTAATAACTGTGTCTACTCCTACACTAAATTTCAGTACCCTAGTGTCCATATTATTCGTGATACAGTGTTTTTCTAATATTGACACGCCCATTTGTCGAATAACGCCCACTTTATTGACCATAATTTTTAATAGTATTGCCTACACTTATACTAAATTGCAGTACCATAGTATCAATATTATTCGAGATACACTGTTTTTCTAATATTGCCACGCCCATTTGTTGAATTACTCCCATTTCTTGCACGTTATTTATAATAATTGTGCCTACCCCTACACTAAATTGCAGTACCCTTGTGTCAATATTATTCGAGATACACTAGTATTTATTATTGCGAGATCTATTATTGCCACGCCCAGTTATCGAATACCGCCCACTTTTTTACGGGCACCTCCATGCTTATCATATCTATCCGTTCCCCAAAAATTATGGCAATCAGGCATATGGTTTAGGAGTTATCGATGTCCTCGAAAATTTAATTTATTCCGCGAAAACAGCTCAATCAAAAAACATTGTAGGCACTATTTGTTGGAAATCTTATCATCTCAAATTTGATATATCATTTCTTTTACTTATTACTGTTATTTGTTCTGAAGATATATGCAATTAAGTTGAACCAACTTCTTTTTTTTTTTGGTAGAAAAAACTACAGTCGGAAATATCTATAAAACGGAAAGACAGAAAAATGAAAGAAAAATATTTTCGGAATTTGCAACCAATTTCACATCGAAAATGGGTAGTGGAAAAATTTTGCTTGATTTGTAAACCAGTGTAATCTATTTGTAGATTTTTTCTGCTTGGAAAGCTGCTAAATTACTACCTACAAGAGTCATCATCAGTGTTGCCACTTTACCACAATTGTGATAAGTCTACCACCATTTTTACTTTTCTGGTTTCTACCACTTTTACCACCCCCTATTTGCATTATTCCAAAATCTATGCACCACATCATTTCGCTCGACGCAACTCGAATGAACAAGTTTCTAAGGCCAACATGCCACCGTAATTACCTGTATGGCTCGCGTGGCCCTTCATACAAATTCTTTTTTCTATCTTAACTTTGTCTTTGCGATGAGCCAAAATCAAAGAACACCTGCAGAAAACAACAACACAAACCGCACTCGTTCAGTGCTCAGCACATTTCCCAGCGAACTTTACAAAAACAAATTCATGCAAAGCCAAAATAAAAAACGCACACTCGATGATGTCGATGCTGAAGCTGATTGTCCCGTTACTTGTATGTCGAGTAATTTTTCATGCAAGCATTGTTATTATAATAGAAATTAAGTCTTGTCGCAGTGCACTTCATTTACTTCATGACATGTGATCTTATTGCATTGTAATTGTTTTTTTGTTTTGTTTGATTTTTTGCCAAAGGCAACGATGAGCAATATTTTGTGTTTGTTTTTTAAGCATTTCTCGGGCCCCACTGGTCTAACGCTTAACGGTAAGATAGAAAGAAAAAGCAACACATTGAAATCGATTGCACACAAATCATTCGGAAATATAATAACAGTCATCATGCGTCGTTCTAATGGACGATTTAATGGAACTATACCATGTGAGAGCCAAGACATGTGATGCAATTTATCGCCTTTTTTATCATTTTATTGATATGGCTGCAACAAACTCTTATCTTCTCTACCGCCGAATACACATGAAGAAGTTGAATTGTGTAATAATATTTCTGATGAAGGAGAAAAATGCTGAAGTTACCTGAATTTTGAGAATAGATCGCTGCTGGTCTTGTATGCTATACTCAGAGGCGTTCGGTGGGTTGCACATCTAATAGACAAACTCCACCGCAACAGTCAACAAGACGGTCATCTACTCCACAAGATGAAACTCTATCTGGTGCTTTGAGAGCTGGCAGCAAAGCTAACTGTCCTGTGGCTGATGCTCGTTTTAACAGAAAGAATCATCTTCCAAAATGGAAGAAAGGAAGAAGCCTGAAGAAAGGGGGGGGGGGGGGGGGTAGAAAATGGTGCAAGATTATCAAAAAGTAGCAAACTCAGTTTGTTTGCAAAGCATGTAATTTTGCATGCAAAATGTTGCTCTGCCTCAAAAACGTGCTCGTTTTTTATATAGTTTTTAATTTTTCTTAATTTTATTATTATTTATTTCAACTTTTTTAATAAAACTATACGCAAATAAAATTTCTCCTGTGCCAATTTCTTTGATTTACCTGATTAGAGTGCCTGGAGGGACTGTTCCTTTTTTTCCCTTCCGGAAGGCAAACAAAACATCAAATTAACAAATGGATGATGTCATTGAATTTCTAATGCACAAATTCTGCTAGGAAAAAATTCGCAACCATTTTGGATCGCTTTTAGAAAGTTGACGGCTAGAGAATTAAGGTCAACATATTTGAGAAAAGAACACAAGGCAATTTTAAAGGTTAGCATTTTTTTTTCTTGTTTTTCTTGAAGAAAGAACAAAAACGACAAAATTTTAAAAGAGAGCAGAATATATGCATTTTTTTTTTTTTTTTTTTTTGAGTAAAAAAATGGCATTAAAATAGGAGGCAAAGAAAAAATGGAAAATACCCGGGGAGATTTTATTCAGAACTCGCCGGAAATTTCGATTCAGAAAAGGTGTATTTCTACATTATTTGAGCCAATAAAAAATTCAATTTCAAAACTGATGCAATTTCTTAATAAAAATGCATTTATGCACAAGTTCAATTAAATCAAAATTACTAAAACTTTTTAGAATTTCCACTTAAAACCAAAAATTAAGTCTTTGCTGTTAATAAGAAAACTCTTTAATAAACTAAGATATACTTTTCCAACATTGCACATATTCTGAAGTTTGCATTTTCTTAAATCCTCTTAGATCAACCTCTGTAAATAACAAATAATCCCTGAGCTGGAACTTCTTAGCAACTTAACAAAGTTATGCATATCATAAATACATTATCCTGTGTGTCTGTGCGATTGTGTGTGTGCTTTTAATATATGCGTTTGGATTTTGGTGATACCATGAAATAAACTACTTAATGGTTGAGTATGGAATAAGTTAATTAAGTTTGCTATTTAATAACAAAAACTTAAGAGTATTGCAAAAGATCAAGAGAAATAAAATTTAATAATAGTCTGGTCAGCCAACTGAAATAGTTTGGTGAACATATAAATATTTTTAATTCCACAAACACAAAGCAAGCATTTTTGAAGCAATATTTCTTTTGGCGCATTGAGGGTTTAATTTTTACAGGAAATGAAATGAGACAGGAGAGGTGAGTGAAGTTAATAAGGAGTAAGCTGTCAAATTCTAAAATTTATTTGAAATCAATGTCTCGTTTTGTTGATTTACTATCACTTGTTTTTGTTGTCTTGATGACACACCATTTTCTTTCAATTTTGTTGCTTTTTGGTTGCGTCTATTTCAGCTACAAAATTGGAATTATAAAAATATTCTCTAACTGGATCTCAAATTAAACTTGCGTTCTTTAGATCTGGAGACGATTGATATAACTTTCTGGCCATGCAAGCACATT
This sequence comes from Coremacera marginata, assembly GCA_914767935.1. NCBI lineage: Eukaryota > Metazoa > Arthropoda > Insecta > Diptera > Sciomyzidae > Coremacera > Coremacera marginata. The sequence continues at coordinate 68,250,157 of OU612047.1, read as the reverse complement.
GGATGGGGTTCTTAATTATCTATTAACCCAATTTGTCCCACAACTATTTTTTTTATTTTTTTTTGGTTTTTTTGTATAAAATAAGATCAATTGGCTATAGAAAGCATAAATATGTAATCGTTTTCAATTTTCCATTCTTGGTTTTTTTGGAAAAGCGTGGTCCCATATAGGAACGCTGGGCAAAACTGAGGTTTTCACTTTTCAAAGAGGAAAACAGAATAAGTTTTGGGTATTTTAGTATTTTTTAATAAAATCAAGTAGAAAAGAAAAGTAGATAACATATATCTTTTACAAAAAAAAAATAAATTAGAAATAAGTGTTTTGAATTTATATTAAACAGTGCTTATTTTAGAGTGTGGAATTTTTCGAAGCAAGGAATGCACAAACCAACATTATATTCAGTTCTGCTTCGGGATGTGCAACAATCTGCAACGCATCTTCTTCTAATAGCTAATGGTGTGAGCTTATGATTCAGGCTGTGACGTAACGTATATTCTGGAATATCGTTAGCTTTTCGTTTCCAGCTTAGACCGGGATCTTCCAGAGCAACACCGCTCAGTGTAACGAGCCCATATAGCGATGGGACACAAATAGAAGAGTTGCTTTAGAATCATGAAATTTTGCGGGAATGAGTTTTATGAAAACGAAATTGTTCTTACAAAATCTTGTTCAAATATGACGTATGACACGCACAGCTCCCATACAACTGAAATGGGTAATCTGGTGTATTTCCGTACAAATTATACTAGATCAATAAAATTCGTATGAATAATTATTTTACAGAAGGCAATAGTTGGTGTTACGCCCACCTCTAATAAGACCGTAATCGGTAATCTGGTATATTTACCAAAAAAATTATCACAGACCAATAAAATTTGGTAGGCATAATTATCTTATAGCAAAAAATTATTTCATACGTGAAAAAAATACATTACTATCAATTTGACGGATTCGAAAAAAAACCTTATTTTCCACTCTGGGCTTGTTTTGCTGATTACTTATAGCCTGAAAATTACCGATAACTTCTTAATTTTTTAGCTGCCGCAGACAAAATTTTCGGGAAAATGTTAAGAATGCTTCCATTGAAAATGCGTCCTTTTTTTATTTGCATTTTGGCAAAAACATGCTCTAGAAAACTGCTTGTAAGTTTCCACAAACCAAATTTTAGGAGAATTCTAAAAAAGCATTGCTTAAAAATTCAAAAGAATCATGTACAATAAAAAAATTCTTTTAGTTTAAGCTTTATAAAGTTTTTTACCTTTGCAAAGGCTGTGTCAGCTTCAAGCTGACACTTTACTAAAAGCCTTGTGAAAAAGTTATGCTTGAGTTACAAAAATTACTAGACCTTAAGAAACCATAGTTTAAGAAGTAATGGACGTCTTTAGTACAATGAAATGACATTCTCCTAATTAAAACTTAAATAAACTTTACGAGCATATTTTGTGGCACCATATGGAGCCATATGGTTACATTCGGATTAAGTATTGGTTTTTCTTTTTTTTTTCTTTTTTTTCTTTGCCTTAAGCAAATCTCAGAGAATCAGTTCAAAGATGGCAGGGGTCTGAGGTCTCAGGACTTTGTGACGAAGTGTGACATAGGGCGAGGGTCTAAAATTTACCAAAAACCGGTTCATAATTTATGAGCAGCTCCTAAGCATGCAAGTTTATCAAATTTACGACAAAGAAGTATAAATTTTTACCCACGTACTGAGTGCACGCTGCTTTTTTTTTTTATATAAGTACTATCAATAACAATGTAAAATTCTTTAATAAGAAGACACAAAACTCTAGCTTTTGTTAACGTCAACGTTTAACTCGTCTATAAGAATAAAGATTTATTTGTCAGTCTCTTAGCTTAAGTTTAGCTTTTAAGATCTCCCGATACAAAAGTCGTGTAAATATTATTTTCCTCATATTATGCAAAATCACCAGATATACATATATAAGAAAGGACCACCACGCAATCATCGTAAGTCGATATAGATTTATTTCTTCCACTTAAATATCGATAACATTGATGAGTGTCATAAAAGCAAAAACAACAGCAATGGATATTCCCACAAGCAAAAAAAAAAAAACGAAATTTTATATGGACATTGGCAACAATTCGGCAAAACAGCATCCTACTTCATTTTACCAAAACTGAAACTGCGATAGCATTTGTCAACAAACAAATATTTGAGCAACAACATCGACGATATTTGAATTGTAAATGATGCAAAAACATAAAAATCTTTGCCAATGAATTTTTTAGCCCTGAGACAAAATATTCAGCCATAAACAATAATAACAACAATAATCAGAGTTGCCATACTTTATGCAAAACTTTTGCCTCATGGTCAAGCAAACAATAAATAAAGCTTGTTAGTGTCAAATGACAATGAGGGATATTTTGGTTGTGTGCTCCGAAAACAATTGCAAAAAAAGGATCTCTAATGGACAATGTTTGTTAGTTTTTGTTCCACGTAGTTGTTGTTATTTATGATTGCTTAAATGGATTTTATATTCACTCTAAATTGGTATAGTTTTGAAATAGTTTGAAGAGGTTGTTGTTTGAAATAATTTTGGAAAACGTGACCCCTTCAATGTTTTTCGTAAAAAAAACGTTGTTGCTTGTTTAAAAAATATAAAATAAAACTAAGATGCTTTCTAAAATAGACTCAATTGATTCTTACGACAAAAGTCCAGGATAAAAGAAAAAAACATCATATCATTTAATTTTATATTTTGTACATTAACCCTTAGTCGCCACACCTCAGCCAGGCTACATAACGGCCACAGGGATTAACTCATTACCCCACGCTGGAAAACATAGTTGTACAAGACATCGACTCTTTTAAAACTTCAAACCGATTGTTTCATGTGTGTTGAAGAGTTATTCAACATTTCAAACGGTTTTTATTATCAGTCACTTCATGAATAGCGTTCTAAAAACTGGTCATATAAGTGGAAATTCAACCAAAATAACTTTTTTCAAAAAAAAAATGTATTACTCCGCCATTTTCAATACAACACCACACATATACCACTACCATAAAAAAATAACAGAATGCGCCGATTATTCCAAAAGTATATATATTTTGCAAAATTACTGGTGGGCAAAATGAAAAAAATTTCCAATCATACAATTTGCGTTTTTTTACATTTTATTAGCTTCTAAACACATATTTACGTACATTAAAGAAGAAAAAAAAATTCGATTTTAAAGAAATTTTAAAAAAAAAAATTATTTTGAATCCTATTTCATTGACCAGCACACGTCATGCATTAAGGGGACCGATGTTCCTCGCAGGCCAGTCTTATACAGGCCGAACATCCAATACGCCTTTTTTTGTCCTTCTTTTCTCCGCGTATGTCATCATAAAAATAAGTTTATAAAAAATATAAGTATATAAATACCAGTATTTATACATAAAATATGTTCGAAAAAATATAGATATGCGTTTTAATGAATACGCGAGCGCCCCACGTGTACAGGAATATTATTGTAATCGTTCGTTCCAAAGAGAAAGCATACTACTATCCCCGTAGACACGTATACATTCTTACACGGGAAAAGATGAAAAAAAGCCAACACGCAGTAATCAACCAAAAAAATTTATTTCACTTCTCACATGTGAGTTAAAAAATTGATTGGAAAGTATCTTGTAAATTTCTTTATTTATGGACATAAAGGCATAAAGACTATAAAGACATTTAAGACATATAAAGACATTTTTTAATCCTAAAACCCACTTGTTATCCTACAATGAACGTACAGGAGATTTATTCAATAAGCAATATTATATAACAATGAAACTGAATCATTTCACGTGAACAGACAAGATTCCATTACGACTTGGATTAAAAAATTTTTTTTAATAGAATATCAAGAAATTACCTTTATTTTGTGTATTGACACACCAAACAAGTCGATTTGAAAAAAAAAAAAAAATTGGGCCGAGCAACGGTTATGGCCACACTTTTTCTAAGCTTGGGGTAACTAGTTACTCCGTGTGGCCGCTAAGGGTTAATTAACTGAAGGTAAAGAACAGAGAAAATAGACACATTTTCGATAGTATCGTAAGTGTAGACTATAGAATTTTTTGTTTGATATATTTGGTGATGAACTTTTTGTTCTACTTAAATTTTTATGTTGGTTAAATACAAATGTAAAGAAATAAAAGTTTCGGAAATACATGAAGTTATTATTTTACCTGCTGATATTTAACAAATATCAGCTGATATTTTAAAATTATAAACTTGAAAAAAGTGTATAAATTAAAAAGAATGTACAAGTTTATTTTTACAGGTTTTACAGGTACGTCGTTGGACACACGAGAGAAGCGAAGCTTTTTCGCAGTTACATAGATTTGATAGCTTAATAATTTTTTCCTTTTTAATAAATTAACTTTTAAACACAAAAATTTTTAAATAAAATAAGATAAATTACATATATACAGAAAAGATATTTACTGCTTATTTTTTTATTGTTGAATGTCAAATTTCCAAGCCAATTACATATACGGGCATATAATGCCAGCGACTCTCCATTTTAACTCTCCACACATGGTTGTGAACTTGGCTGCACTGAACAAATTTTTTCCTTCAACAGCGTACTACCTAGCGAAAAAATCTGTCGAAAATTTTTCAGATTTCACTCCAAGCAAATCACAGAACGAGGATAAAAAAAAAATATCTGTATCCACAAGGAATAACGACTAAACTTAAAATATCGTAAAAAAGCGATATGGCATTTTCTTGATTGCCAATCTCCAATCCAATGAAGAAATCTATTTTTTGCACAGAATAGATAACCACTTAGGTCTGCACATATTTCATTAGTTTAACAGTTTATATATTTCAGAAAAAAAGTCGCAGTTAGTGCAATTAAAATATAATTTGGTTACGATATTTGAGTATAGTCGTTATTCCTTGTCGCCACAGATATATTAAATATATATTAAAGAACGCACACGAAACAAAATTTATCAAACATTTTAGATACCTTGCCGATGTCATGCATGCGTTTGTTAATTTCATATTTATTGATATCATCTATTTTTTTGATACTTAAAAATGCACTTGTGGGTATTGCTAATTTTCTTTGTGCCAACAACACCACAAACGCATTCACAATACAAACACACCGATGCTGGCAAATTAAAGCAAATTTTTGTTCGTTGTAGCATAGCAAATACACAATCCTTTATATATTGATAGATGGTGACGATCTATTGCAGCATAGCTTCTGTTATAATTAATATTGAATTAACAACTATTTCTACGAAGACTTTGTGGCCTGATGGATAGTGTGTTTGACTCTCATTTAAGAGAACGCGGGTTCGATCCCACGGCGGGCCAAAAAATATTTTTATTATTTAATATTAAAGTATTAAATTTTCTTGTTGTAATAAGCGTTAGCAACAAAGAAACCATCAAATTTCCAAGAAAAAATCTGTCGAAAATTTTTCAGATTTCACTCTAAGCAAATCACAGAACGACGAGTAAAAAGCTTCGCTTCAACTAGTAAGGAGGGAGCTTCGGCAGGGTACCGAAGCTAAAATATCCACGGCCATATTGAAGTATATTCGAAGTCTTTAGCCACGACATACACGATTTATTGCAGATTTTTAAGAGAGTTTACGTTTAAAATAAAGCCAATTTGTATGGGAGGTAGGCGTGGTTTTCATTTGACTTCGCCAAATATCATAATCATGTCATAGACATGTCATATCATGTCAAATATCATTTCACTTTTAAAATTAAGCCACTTTTTCCAAATTTCATAGCCAGGATTAAAACTGAAGAGCATAGCTTACATGCCAAATTTCAAGGTATGTCTTTAGTTTTTGTGGATGTTAAAGATTAATATAAAGTCGGTTAATATAAAGGTTAATATAAAGTCACCTTGTATTGGAGGTAGGCGTGGTTTTCATCCGATTTGGCCCATTCTCGAACTTGATCTTCCTTTTTTAAAAATAAACTTATGTATTGAATTTCATCGCGATAGCTTTAAAATTGCGGCTGAAATCGTGTCGACAGACGGACAGACGAACAGACAGACGGACACACGGAAATCGACTCAGGAGATGATGGTGATCAAAAATATGTATACTTTTCTATACCTGCCACGCCTCCTTCTTGGCGTTACAAACGGAATGACAAAGTTAATATACCCCTTACGCAGTACGCGTTGGTGTATAAAAATTCAATACAAAAACAAAAGGCAACTCAATGAACTCAGTTTTATACATTTCTCTGGTGCAACAAAAAGTATTAGTTTTAGTACGGTATTCACAATCCCTTGTTTTTTTTTGTCATTATATATACACGCCTCGGCATACTTTTTACGTTCTCCTTAAATTCACTCAAAATATTTTCCCATTCCATATTTACATGGTTTTAAAGCTCCTCTATGTTGGTAGGCGATCTTTTGTGTTGTCCCAACCGCGTCTTCAATATAGACCACAAATTTTCTATTGGATTGAGGTCTGGAATTAGCGAAGGTTATTTCATTGATTTGAATTTTTGCACAGACAACCAATTTTTGTTGTGTGTTTGGAGTCTCCGTCATCATCAGGATAGGCGCTGTGGTCTACAAAATCCGGTAAATGGGTTTTATGAATCACACATGAACTACGGCATCGTTCGCTGGCTGATCAGCTGTTATAATTGTTTGATTCTGTTCGAATTACAAATTTCAACAACACGAACGAACACTGCTTTGAACGAAACGATTTGATCGGATAGGACTACAAAACTGAATCCAATGTTTTTACGATTTTTCTATGATTTTTTTTTTTGTGTTCGAAATGCTAAAAACAGGCACTATGCGGATTTTTGAAAAAAAAGTGAAGTTTCACCAATTGTAACTTTTTTTAGAATTTTGGCTTTCTTCATTTTTTGCACAAAATAGTTCAAGGCTATGTCTTAAGCAGCACTGCTGTTGTTGGTTAACATTTTGTAGTTTTGGGTTTTAACGAATTTTTTTCGTAAAAATAGTCAAACTTGACATTTTTAAAAGGTACACTACTAATAAAAAATTCCATAACGACCAAGTTACTAAAAGAAATCACACAGTTTTATTTATTTGTATTAAGTGTTAGTTCAAAAAACAGTTCAAAAACATTTCATTGGAATTTTTGAAAATTTAGATTTTTAGGATTTTTTTTAAAACATGAAAGAAAATGGATTTTTGTTTTTTAAAGTAAAATATCACAACTTTGGTAATTTTCATCCGATTTTTAAATTTGATACCTCATTTTAGAGAACAACTAAATAAAAAACAAAGTGCATACCAGGTTTGTTATAAAAATATACTTCAAGTATTGTTTTTATTACTTCTTTGATTAAATACCAAGAAAAACTCATATAAAACGATTATCCAACTTTCGGGCCCTTGAGCGAGTTCTAAAAGTGCATAGATTTTAGTTTTATACGAAATCGAATATGTTTAGCCAATGCCGTAAACAAATCGAGCTAACGTTTTTTTTCATACAAACGGGGGCCATCTTAGTGTGCATACTTTCAGGCTCAACATTTTTCAGGACAGTACATGCTGTAAAAGCACTGTAATAATCGCAAAATATAATTATAATTTGAGCGTTAATGCGTCCAACCCGTCGTTGGTTCGAATAAAAAATTATATATAATTATACAGTTTGAGCGAAATAAGGTGGAGAGCATTATGCTTGCCTTTTAAACATTGAAAAGATAGGTTCCTCACAACCGAAAAAAGGCTTTTACAAAAAGACGCCATTTTGGAATTAGCACTGTCTGATCGTGCTTACTAAACATATCCGTATAATTAATCTCAATTAAGTTATGTACAAGGTTGTAAGCATATTAGTGTATCGGTTACCCGTACAAAAGTTTAAAAAACTATGCTGTTTTTCTAACTTTATCCTGGTCTAATAGCTTAACATAGAAATAATTGGTTCATTCTATCAAGAATAGAAAAAATATTTTAGTATGTACAAGTATCGTTAACTATTTTTAAAAGTAGGTAAAAAAAAATCTAATAAATTTGTTTTTCGCAATACAATATTTGCTCACCAAAATTTCACCCTACATTTGTATTCAACTATAAAAACCAACCCAAGAGCAAAAAAAAAAAAGCAAGCAATATGTTGAATCTCAATATCTTTTGTGGTCATTACTGAAACATATAAAACCTGATACACAATAACAATAAACAGCATTTTTGCCAGAAATATCAATTAAAATTTACATTCGCCGCGAGCTAATGAAAAATTTTAAACGATTTTTATGTGGCTGCACCGCAGCACCGAATGAATTTATGATACAAATTTAAATTTTATTGACAATTGGTTAAAGGATTGCCAAACGGGCTGTTTCTTCATTCAACAGACATAAAATACTACCAGAGTAGCCGCAATAAATTAAAATTGATGACAAAAATTTTTGTTATGGTACGTATAAGACTTAATACACATATGATAAAAATAACAGAAGAGCTTGAAAACACAATATATATCATACCCGGCCCGTAGACAAGGGAGGGAGGGGGGGGAGATTTAGGTGTTCAAACCCCCCTTAGGGTCCAAAAAGTATAGAGAAATAACACAAATGAGACTGTTCAATTCAAATTGTGGTTTTTTTTAAGATAAACTGGGACAATGATGTTGATTTTCTTGAAAACTTCACTTAAATTATGAAAAAATTTTTTGGCCAAATGAAAGATTAACTTTGCTTATAAAAGTCATAATTATTATATTGGAATTAATCTCCAAGGAGTTTGTATATTTCAAAAACAGTTTCAATGCTCAAAATGTGAATATATATGAAATTATACCAAGAACGAATATAATTTTATAAATTGAAGAAAATTAGCTTGACATTTTTTATGCAATAAGTTTAGATAGTTTATTAGACCCAAAACTTTTGAAAATGCATTCATTTGAATGGGTTTTTTTTTAATTTTTAAAAGCTGTATAGTGCAAATACATGAACCATGAAATTTAACACATTATAAGGTATTCCACGTAAAGCAAAGGACTGAAAAGTTTGACCATTTTATTTTGTTGTTTTCTTGGTATATAAGACATTTAAAATTTCCAACTTGGCACAAAAATTTAGCCCTGTGCGAGTCCTTTCGAAATAACAGGTTTTTTTTTCAAATAGCAGGTTTTCCAAATAACAGGAAAATCACCTTAAATTCTCAATAGAAAAATATTTGTAAAACATTTTATACACTCCAATTCTATAGTGATTTGATGATTTGTTAATCATGTTACCAAATTTTCATCAAAGAAATTAACAATTACAGTTTTTAAAACTTCGGCATTTTTAAAATTATTTTAATTTTATTTAAACATTAAAAAACATTTTGGAAGTTCAAAAAAATATTGTTTTTAATTTACAAATAATTTAATTATAAGTCCACGACAGATTAAATTCTTTAATATCCAAAAAAAAAGTTACTGTTCCATTCTTTTTATAAAAATTTCACCAGCTGAGTGAAATTACGGTTTTTGAAAAATAGTCTGAAATTTAAATTTAAAAAAAATTTAAATGACTTTTATCGGAGTCGATTCCACTGCTCAAAAAATTTTATTAAAAAAAAAAATATACATAGTAATTGTTATGGAATTTGAATCATGAGAAAATGAATCTGTTAAATTTTACAAGATCTTAAAATATTTTCTTTTTAATATTATTTAAATTGTTGAAATCGTTTTTTGAGAACAGAAATATTTTAGCACTTAATGATAACTCGAACTAGGGTTCACACAGGTTCAAATAGTTGTACACAAGCTGGGATCAATGACATCTTACGCTGTCATGCCAAAAAGAAACCATGTCTAAAGACTAAATTTTTTTTTTCTCCCTTTTATGTGAAATGTCCATTATTAAAAATTGATTTCATTTTTCATAGCTGATTTTAATTTTGATTTTATCAAACTGCAAGAAATCTAACCTTTTTCTACCGTTCACACTAATAATGTTGAATTAGTAAAATTTTGTCAGAGAAATTTTTACTTTTTGTGGTAATTTTCGGAATAATACTTTTAAAAAAAAATTTAAAATTCTCAATTTGGACTATTTTTCCACAAACCATAGGCACAAATCAAAAAACTCAAAATTGATTTGTAAAAAAAACTTAAGCTCTCCTCAAAAGCAATCTTCAAATTTCAAGAAAAAGCCCTCTGTTGACCGTGAACCCGGTTTTAGATAAACACTCCGAGCTACGAGTAAATGGCCGCTTAGCGAATGCTTCCTTAAGTTACAATGAAAGACATCTCATGATACTTCCAGAAAAATCCCGATTAACGCTACTTCACTCCGAGCATCAATTAATGCTTAGAGTCGTTCGCCAGGAATTTTACATTCCAAAACTAAAAAATAAAATTAAACACTGTAGAATTCAATGCAAAATCTGTACAATTCACAAACATAAGGTACACACCCAAATTATGGCAGCTCTACCTCCTGAGCGAGTTAACTTTACGTTGCTTTTTACCATAATTAGAATCGATTTTGCCGGCCCATTTCAAATAAAGTCGTCGACCCTTCGAAAAGCTCCTCTGCTTAAAGGGTACGTCTGCGTGATTGTATGTTTTTGTACAAAAGCCATACATCTTCAGGCAGTATCGGATCTCTCCGCAGATGCATTTTGTGCAGCCTTTGCCCGATTTGTAGGACGGCGTGGCCTGCCAAAAAAGCTCTTCTCTGACAATGATCGTAATTTCGTCGAAGCTCATCGATCTCTTCGCAAAGAATACGAAAATTTCATACGAAAATCAGCAAACGACATATCACAAAAACATATTTCTCAGGATTTTGAATGGTCTTTTATACCACCCAGCGCTCCTCACATGGGTGGAATCTGGGAAGCCGCGGTGAAGAGCTTCAAAACACTTTTTAAAAAGGTGGCTTAGGCTCATAAATTCAACTTTGAAGAATTTTCGACTCTTCTAGCCCGAATAGAAGCCGTATTGAATTCAAGGCCACTTTTCCCAATGAATAATGATCCAACACAACTATTACCTCTAACTCCAGGTCATTTTCTTCGTGGGGCCTCGTTAATATCGATGCCAGAACTCAATAAAGACGATTTATCTCTCATCAATCGGTGGGAAAAACTGAAAGCCCTTCATCATCAATTCAGCCAGCGTTGGAAAAAAGAGTATTTGTTCGAGCTCCATAAACGCTATAAATGGAAGTACCCTGAACGCGATATTTGCGAAGGTGACTTGGTGGTTATAAAAGATGAATTTCTCCCCCCTACGGAATGGCGGCTGGGCCGCATAGTAAAACTCTATCACGGGCCTGACAACCGTGTGCACGTGGCCGACATTCGAACTCAAAACGGTGTTGTTACTCGACCAATCGTTATACTCTGCATATTGCCAACCTCTTAAACTCTCTCCGTTCGATAAGATCATTTACACTTATTTACTCTCATACATTACGATCAATTACACTTATTTGCTCTCATACATTACGATCAATTACACTTATTTCCCCTCATACCATCGATCATTGCCATTATTTACTCTCATACATTACTGGAACAAAAAATCTTCATATCTCATTAGCTCCACTGGTTAAATGTTATATTTATAACGCCTTTTTTCTCTTCTCTCTGTTTTTTAGCTCTGTATATCAGTGCCGTCTGTGCAAGAAGTTTCACTCAATACGCTTCTGCAAACATTTTTTAACCATGGACGTCCTTCGCCGACGCCAGACAGTTCGAAAGCATGGCTATTGCTCAAACTGCCTTGCCCGATCACATACAATTGGAAAATGTGCATCTAAAGCCGTATGCAAAGTGTGCGGCGATCTTCATCATTCTTTACTGCACAAATACAGGCATCCACGTATCATCTTTAACACAGAGGAAACTGGTTTTAAAAGGGCCTCTTATCACCCTCAGCGAGGCTCGTCAGAACACAGAAAAGAAAAGGCTAGTACGACATAGAAGTCCTACCGTCGCCAAGCCATCTACTGCTAAGCAAACGCGTTTACGTCCTCGAGAACGCAACATCGGAGCCTCTCCAAGACAACGCAGCTGCAGCGTAAATCCGCGTGAGCAACAGATTAAAGTTATCCGATCGCTTAAAATGTTAGAGAATATGCTTTAAAGTTGCACAAGTGCAAGGCGGGCGCCATGTTTTCGCCAGTAAGCGTAAAAGCATTCGTTTTAATTCATTCATTTCTTTATTTCCATATATAATTGAATTTATTTATTTTATTACAATAATCTTTACTCATTTTCTCAATAACGTATATTTTATGTCAAATGTACTAAGTTGAATATAAATCTACCCTTTGTATTTTACGAAGCAATTTCAAAATATTTTTTCGTACTGTATCATAAATCTAAATGAAAGTCACTGGAATATTAAACTTAACGATTCCAACTGAACCCAGCCTTATGCTGATTCAGAGGTCTTGCTTTAACTTTAAAAGCTTTGTAAGCTTCCATTCTTGTTGCAACCAGCAAAGGGTAAACTACCATCTAAAAACAATACTTAGATATAAGAATTAGTTAGTTGAATAAAAGTCATTATATTATATTCTCATATCGATACTCTTCTCATTTTTATTTCTCGTCTAAGCGTTTTGCTCTAATAAATCCTTGTGGAGTTATTTCTCTAAGAACTCCCTCTTGCTCTTAGAGAAATCCCTGCAACCCTTTATTGGAAATCATAGCAAACAACTTCTCTATTTAGGATACCTAAATCCTCTCTAGCAATACGCATATCCCAGCGTTCTTCAAATTGAAAAAACTTTCTGTGTCAGATAGGATTCGAGTCTGGGTTCTATCGCATACAAGCCACGAACCTTAACTAACATGCCATGGCCCCATTTCTCATAGGAGGCAATTAAAAATAGTGTATCAAACAAAATATACTGAAATACACAATGTGTTAATGCACAGGATATCGCTGTCTTTTTGTCTTTTTCCTCTGCCTTCCCGCAGCTATTCGTAGAAATATTAAAAAAAAATAGTATTGTTATTGCAGTGAAATTAAAATTTTAAAGTAATGCTACTCTTATAAACAATACCAAAACAAAACAATACAGGTATGTCGTTGGACACACGAGAAAAGCGAAGTGTTTTTTGTAGATTCATAGATTTAATAATTTAATGGATTTTTTTTTTTTTTAATAAAATAGCTTTTAAAGTAAATAAAAAATTTAAAATAGCATAAAGTAAATTAAATAACACACGTTAATATTGACACCAGTTAGTTGTATAACGTTGCATTACTATTTTATTTATTTTAATACGTGCTACAGTCATTGTTATTTTAACGCAATTTTTAATTTTTGCCGATGCTGAGGCATCTTGTAGCAAGTAGAAGTACTTTTTTGGGAATGTCTTTATAATATGTAGAATGTATTTAAAACAAATACACAATCCTCTATCTATTAAGAGATTATTGTGATTTACTGCAACATAGCTTTGGTAATACATACGAGTACTTGATGTTGAATTAAAAACTCTGCTTAACAGAGGCTTTTGGATCAATGAATAGTGAAGTGGACTCCTACTCACAACGGTGCGAGGTCAATTAACAACTCTGCTTAACAGAGGCTTTTGGATCAATGAATAGTGAAGTGGACACCTACTCACAACGGTGCGAGTTCAATTCCCCGCGGAGGATCGAAGATATATTTTTAATATATTCAAATTACATGTTCTTATTATAATAGACGCAAGGAACAAAGAAACATCAATTTCTAATGAAAACGCTGTCGAAAAGTGTCGTTTTTGAGATTTCACTCAAGGCAATAACAGAAGGAGTCGTAAAAAGCTTCGCTTCAATAATTAACGAAAGTTTCTTTGTAGTCCAAGTTTGTTTTAAGCATTCAGTGCCCACAAGGATCACAGGCCCTGGGGCACTGTGGACCCTAGGACAATTTCATTTAGGATGAAATTTTTCCAATTCCTTACCTCTGAAAATGGGGTTTTCTTTAATATACTTAATGGGTATATTAAGAAAAGAAAATTATATTTTTGTGCGTACGATTTTGCTAATATACCTCATAGTGTTATTGTTTCCATGTTCTTTAAAGTGTTCGGGTGTATTTTTGTTCCATTCTAATTAAATGTAGATTTTAGAATACCATGTCAGACTTTTGACATGTAATTTGATTTATGATATTCTCGTTTGTGAGATTTTTAATGTACACAGCTACATACAAAGAATTTACTTGTTAAGTGTGTGCTATTGCTTTCAAAGTCATGTAACTTAAGATCCCCAATCAATATAAAATCTGAAATTAATATTTTTGAGTTACAAATGAGTTGAGTAGCTGTAATTGAAGATTTTAGAGTGTATGCAGTGAACAAACATATAAAGCGTAACAGCAGCTGCTTTCAACAATATTTTAAAAAGTATAAAGTGTTCATATGTTTTCCAATAGGAATGAATTTTATGTAGGTACACTCCATTAGAAACTTCTGAACTAAGAACTAGTAAATAAGCCTATTTTATGTCTCTGTTTATTTCATTATTAGCATTGATGTGGTGCCAAATTAATTAATCATGTACACTCAATTATATCACAGAATTGCCAGCTGTTATGTTCTTGGAATTTACATAAAAGATACACGTAATTAAATTTTAAAACCTTTTAGTAGCTCATATTGAACAGGCCAAAGAAAATTTCTCAGAAGATAACGTCACCATCATTTTGGAGATTGCTGGATGGTTATGAAAAAGTATTTAAAATTAAATTTACTTTAATTTTAAACTTAAGTGCTGGGCCTTTCCGCCGCCTGATTTTATCGGCAATCTGCCACCTTGTGCAGTTTTCCCATTATAATGATGATGTGGAGTATATGAAGGAAGTTTAAGTTTATTACGAATATTGTAAAGTGAATAATAAAGAAGAAACATATAATAACAATAAAAATAATAACAATAATAATAATAATAATAATAATAATAATAATAATAATAATAATAATAATAATAATAATAATAATAATAATAATAATAATAATAATAATAATAATAATAATAATAATAATAATAATAATAATAATAATAATAATAATTATAATAATAATAATACTAATAATAATAATAACAATAATAATTATAATAATAATAATAATAATAATAATAATAATAATAATAATAATAATAATAATAATAATAATAATAATAATAATAATAATAATAATAAAAATAATAATAATAATAATAATAATAATAATAATAATAATAATTAGTCGCCAGTGGTGCAACATCTTAATAACAATAGTACCAATACCCAGCCAACAAGTGATCAGCGTACACAGTCTGATGTAGCTCTCACACTGGCTGGAAGAGTTAGACAGCGCCGAAGATGAACGAGAGAAATAAATGAAGATCTATTGCGCATATATTTTACCGTAACCCAACAGGAACAAAATTTAACCGGATATCGATCCCAGCTACGCACTAGTTTTGTAGCACTGCACCCAGATTTCAATGCAACAGAGCAACGATTGTCCGATCAAGTAAGAGCAATATACAGAAACAATCTTATCACAGAAAGTAGAAGAAACGCTATAAAAGAATCTACATCGCCAACAACAAGCGAATATAATAATAACATCGAAGCACAAGAAAGTAGAAACATTCACATTGAAACACCATGTAACCAAGATCAACGAGGCACACCGGAAAATATATCAATGAATCAAAATACAAACAGTGATATTGTTGGTATTTTCGACCAACAGCACCAAGTTTATAAGGACATTGACCCTCGAATAAGACCTTCAATACCCAAAATCAATACAAGTAGAAAGCTGAGTATGATCATCAAGTGCGTCAATGATGAAATAATTTCAAGACGTGTTTCTCAAATTACCACCTTGAAGGAGCTGCATACGCTCATCTATAGCTCAGCTGTCACTATTTGCATAAAAATGGGTTACAGAATTGGATACACAAAAGGAGAACCAAAAAACCAAATCAAAATAATACCTTGAAAAGAATTGAAATTAAAATCCAAAATCTGAGAAAAGATTTGGAAAGACTTAACAGCTACATGACTGGTATTCGGTCAAGACGACTCAAAACTAAAGTACGGAAAATTTTTAAAATCCACAACAAACATTCAAGATACGAATTAAATAATTCAAATACTATCTTGACTAGGGACACAATCAGACAAAAGCTGTATGTACAAATAACAAAGCAACGAAAATACAAGCTGTCATATCAAAGGCGCGAAAACAACAGAACCTTCAAAGCCAACGAAAATAAATTTTACCGAAGTCTTAGAGTGAAAACAGACAGTAACGAAGATACCTTGCCTAATAAGAACGACACTGAGAAGTACTGGTCATCAATATGGTCCACAAAAGCAAACCACAGTCCATACGTACAGTGGATTAACGAAGAAAAGCAGAGATACGAGAATCTTGAAGAAATGTCGCTGGACTGTCTAACACCCACCCAAGTCAAAGAGATCATTGCTAAGACTCATAACTGGAAATCACCAGGACTGGATAAAATACAGAACTTTTGGTTTAAGCGACTACCCGCCACACATGAAAAACTTACTGAACTGATTAACGAGTGTTTACAAGACCCAAATAAGTTTCCACCCGAGTTTAGCAATGGCATAACTTACTTGTTACCAAAGGGCAGTGGTTTTAACTCTAACCCCGCAAACGGACGCCCAATAAGCTGCTTACCGACAATCTATAAGATTACGACTGCCTGCTTAAACCTTCTCATTTATAATCACCTATCGCAAAACAATATCATATGTGAAGAACAGAAGGGATGCAGCAAATATGCTAAGGGTTGCAAGGAACAGCTGACCATAGACCAACTAATACTAGAACAAACAGTTAAACAATCTAGAAACTTACACGCGTGCTTTATAGATTACCAAAAAGCCTTTGACAGTGTTCCACATAGTTGGTTAATTGAAGTAATGGAAATATACAAAATAAATCCAAAAATAATTAACTTCCTAAAAGACAACATGGCGAACTGGCGAACAAACATTGAAATATTTTCAAAAACAGGATCAATTAAAACAGCAGAGATTATGATAAGAAACGGTATCTTCCAAGGAGACTGCCTCTCAGCGTTATGGTTCTGCATTGCTCTTAACCCGCTAAGTAATCTATTAAATAACACCAAATATGGGTATAAAATAAAAAGCACCGTCAGACAAACTACGTTAAGTCACTTATTGTACATGGATGACCTAAAAATTTATGCTTCGACTAGACAACACCTTCAACAACTAATAGAAATAGTCTCCATGTTCAGTAATGATATAAACATGAAATTTGGATTAGACAAATGCAGGACAATATGCATCACCAGAGGCAAAATGGCAAGAAGTCAAGACGTTGATGTACATGTATCCTATATCAGAGAAATGGAAGAGCATGAGGTTTACAAATACCTAGGCATGATTCAAAACAGACGCATTGAGAAGAAAACAGTCAAAGAAACCTTGACTAGAGAGTTCAAATCCCGTATTCACAAAATAGCGAAAGCGAACCTGAGCGGCAAGCATTTAATAAAGGCTGTGAATACGTTTGCGATCCCAATACTCACCTACAGCTTTGGAATTATTAAATGGACAACAACTGAATTGCAAGCATTACAACGAAAAATTAGAACAATGCTCACAAGCTATAAGTTTCATCATCCTAAGTCATGCTGCGAGAGAATGGTCACAACGAGAAAAGAAGGAGGAAGAGGTTTAATAGATCTTCAGGTACTGCATGATAACCAGATTCAATCACTCCGCAACTATTTCCACTGTAAAGCCGAAAGATCAAGTCTAATAAGAGCAATAGTGGAAGCGGACAAAAACTTGACACCTTTGAATCTGGACGGGCATTTTGAAAGACTTGCAGAAGATAAAGTAATTAGGGAACGAAACTGGGCAATCAAAGCTATACACGGTCAGTACTACAGAGATATTAATGGCGATAATGTTGATAAACTCATGTCAAACAGATGGCTATTAAACGGAGACTTGTATGCTGAAACCGAAGCCTTTATGATTGCTATACAGGACCGTGTTATTCCAACTAAGAACTATAGAAAGCATGTCATGAAAGATCTTACAGTTGTAGAAGATAATTGCCGTAGATGCAGAAATCAGCTGGAAACTATAAACCATATTATATCAGGGTGCACAACATTGGCGCAATCGGAATATACTCGAAGGCATAACAATATAGCTAAAATTTTACATAAGAAGCTTCTCGAAAAATATAAAATTACACCTGACAAAGCGCCCTACTATGTATATAAGCCTCAACCAGTTGTGGAGAATCATAACATCAAGGTCTACTATGATCGTACCATTCACTCAGAACACACTAGGATACATAATCGACCGGATATCACTGTTATTGACAAAGTAGAACGCAAGGGCGTTTTCATTGATATAGCTATCCCAGCTACGAGAAACATAAGCCGAACATATAGCGAAAAACGTAACAGATATTCCGAACTTGCTGTGGAAATTAAGCGGAATTGGAATCTAAAGGAAGTAAAGATAGTTGCAATAATCATCAGTGCAGAGGGCGTAGTACACAACAAATTACAAGAGGATGTAAGACTTCTAGGACTGAGAAGAAACATTATCGACGCTATGCAGAAATCTGTAATCATTGATACCTGCCACATAACCCGGAACTTTATGAACATATCTTAAACTTATTATCTGTGATATTTTGCTTAAATTATTATATGCGATATATTTTGTATTAGGCTAAGGCCCCCAAAATATGTTATTGTAACAACCCAATACGGAGAAAATAAAGAAATAATAATAATAATAATAATAATAATAATAATAATAATAATAATAATAATAATAATAATAATAATAATAATAATAATAACAATAATAATAATAATAATAATAATAATAATAATAATAATAATAATAATAATAATAATAATAATAATAATAATAATAATAATAATAATAATAATAATAATAATAATAATAATAATAATAATAATAATAATAATAATAATAATAATAATAATAATAATAATAATAATAATAATAATAATAATAATAATAATAATAATAATAATAATAATAATAATAATAATAATAATAATAATAATAATAATAATAATAATAATAATAATAATAATAATAATAATAATAATAATAATAATAATAATAATAATAATAATAATAATAATAATAATTATAATAATAATAATAATAATAATAATAATAATAATAATAATAATAATAATAATAATAATAATAATAATAATAATAATAATAATAATAATAATAATAATAATAATAATAAGAAACCAAGCAACACACAACAAAAATGCGGAATGGATCAAACTCGAAAAACTTAATTACCAGTCTTTGGAGAACATGCCGATTCCTTGTCTTACAATACAACAAGTCAAACAAGTCGTATCCAAAACCCACAATTGGAAAGCTCCAGGAGTGGATAAGGTTCAAAATTTTTGGTTCAAAAGGCTGCCAGCATTGCACGAAAAATTAACAATGGTATTGAATGAGTGCATACAAGATCCTGATAAGTTTCCATCTTATCTAACAAATGGAATAACATACCTCTTACCAAAAGGCAAAGGCTTTGAAAACAACCCTGCAAATGGAAGGCCAATTACATGCCTACCAACTATGTACAAAATTATGACCGCCTGTCTCAATCTTCTTATATACGACCATGTCACACACAACAATATATTATGCGAAGAACAGAAAGGATGCAGTAAAAACGCGAAAGGCTGCAAAGAACAACTTACTATTGACCAGATTATTTTGGAACATACAACAAGCCGTAGTAAAAACCTGCACACCTGCTTCATCGACTATCAGAAGGCTTTTGATAGTATTCCACATACTTGGCTGATCGAAGTAATGGAAATTTATAAGATCCACCCGAGTATTACAAATTTCCTAAAACGCAGCATGGAACAATGGATAACAAATATTGAAATACGATCAAAATCTGAACAGATCCGAACATCAAATATTAAGATTAATTGTGGTATATTCCAAGGAGACTGTCTATCACCACTTTGGTTTTGTCTGGCACTTAATCCACTTAGTAACCGCCTAATAAAGAGCAAATATGGAGTTAAGATTAAAATCAACAACGAATGGGAAATACTGAGCCATCTTCTATATATGGATGATCTTAAGATCTATGCATCATCCAAACAACACCTAGACCAACTAGTTAAAATAGTCTCAGTATTCAGTGAGGACATAAACATGAAGTTTGGTTTGGATAAGTGTAAGACAGTATACATCACTAGAGGAAAGGTGACTAAAACACAAGATCAAGATATTCAAAATATTAGAGAAATGGAGGAAAATGAAGTCTATAAGTACTTGGGCATGGTTCAAAATAACCGTATCGATAAGAAATCTGTTAAGAGCAACCTCACTAGAGAGTTTAAATCACGCATGCATAAAATAGCAAAGACCAACCTGAGTGGAAAACATATCATAAAAGCTGTTAATACATATGCCATCCCTATATTAACGTATAGCTTCGGTATAATAAAATGGAGTACCACTGAACTCCAAGCATTGCAAAGAAAAATGCGAACAATGCTCACATCTTATAAACTTCACCACCCAAAATCATGCTGTGAAAGAATGTTGACATCCAGGAGAGAAGGAGGAAGAGGTCTCACAGACCTACAAATACTTCATGACAACCAGATCCAGTCACTTAGGAATTACTTTTACCTAAGATCTACAAGATCAAATCTAATCAAAACCTTAATTGAAATAGACAAAAATCTAACACCATTGAACTTAGATGGGGGATTCGAAAGGCGAGCAATCGACAAAGAGCAAAGGGCACAAATGTGGGCAATCAAACCGATACATGGACAATACTATAGATCCATTAATAACGATAATGTTGACAAACTATTATCACACAGATGGTTATTAAATGGTAAAGTAAATGGTGAAACTGAAGCGTTCATGATAGCAATACAAGACCGAGTAATACCCACTAAAAACTACAAGAAACATGTTATGAAAGACCCAAACATGCAAGAAGATTCGTGCCGTAGATGTGGGATTCTACCAGAGACGATCGACCACATCATATCAGCCTGTAAATGTCTAGCTCAAACAGAATATACAAAAAGACATAATAACGTCGCGAAAATCCTACATAAAAAGCTTCTTGATAAGCACAAAATAGTAGTAGAAAATACACCTTATTATAAATACGAGCCCTTACCGGTAGTAGAAAATGACAATGCAAAAATTTACTATGATCGCACGATACACTCTGAACACACAAGACTGCATAACCGCCCAGATCTCACAATCTTCGATAAAAAAGAGCACAAAGGCATCTTCATCGACGTGGCAATTCCAGCTGACAGAAACATTAGTCGTACATATAACGAAAAGCGAAGTAGATATGCAGAGTTAGCCGTAGAAATAAAACGAGCCTGGAACCTCAAGGAAGTGAAAATTATACCAATCATCATTAGTGCCGAAGGAATAATCGACAAGCAACTAAAGGAGGACATCAAAATACTAGGACTGAAACAACACACAATAGATGCTATGCAGAAAGCTGTAATTCTCGATACCTGTCACCTTACCAGAAACTTTATGAACATTAATTAAACAAAAAGGTTCAACATATTTTGTTATGGGCTTAGGCCTCCAAAATATGTTATTTAACAACCCAATATGGAGAAATGATTGATTTTTCAATAATAATAATAATAATAATAATAATAATAATAAAAATAATATTTTAATATTAGAAAAACACAAAATTAAATAATAAATTGTTAATCACTCAGATTTAAAAGCTTCTAGTTTAGTGATTGAGTTGACATCCGAGTCAACTGTGACAAATTCTGCGATTAACAAATTTATTCGGTTTTCTTTGCCTGATTGCCATAACTTTTGGTGAACAGATAGATATCATAACCGCGGAGGTGCCCATCTAAAAAGTGGGCGATATTTGAGAAAGGGTGTAGTTATAATAATTATTAATCATCGAATGTGTATAATTATTACAAAACACGTAACATCTAATTTAAATAAGAGACAGATATTTGAAACAACCAACAAACTTTCAGAATTTAATAGAACAAATTTTTTAAGCACAATTGTATTTATGCAGTTTATACACTTTTCGTAAATTTATCATATTCTCAGAGAAGAAATCAAAAATTTAAAAAAAAAACCGACTACAAAATCACTACAAAGTCAATAATAATTTTATCATAGCTTTTGTTTTAATTTCTTGGTCATATCTGGTAAATTATTAAAACGTATTGGGAAACTTATTATTTTTATTTTTACTAATTTATTTTATTATCATAAATATATTAATTTCTTTATGTATACAAAAGCTTTGAAGTTGGCGCTCCTGATTAAAAGTCTGATTATATTGGTGCCGACCTTGAAAGCTTTTGATGTAACATGACGTTACAATTTTTTATTTCATAGGGTGAACATATTATAGTTTTGCATAATTTAGTCAATAATACTATTTAAATATAATATATGGGTAAATATAAAAAAAACAATGGATATGAGACATTTTTACATTTTTTTTTAACATTAATATCGTTCTTCTTTTAACAGGGCCGCTGTTGAAAAAATTAGTGCACAATCCAAAATAACTGTTTCACTCTTTAAAAAATTACGTTAAAAAATTTCTTAAGTTTTTGCAGTAGTGGATACGATTTTTGTCTTAAGTGTTATTTATACCTCTAAAAAGTGCTTAAGTCTACTAAAAATTTATGGATTTTAGCATTTGATAAATTTTCTTTCGCTAAAAATTAAAAAAAAAATATATAAAAAAGATTTATTGATTTGGTGCCATAGACGTTGCAAAAAGCAAAATCACAAACAACACTGTTGACATATTTATCTACACTTACCATAATCTGCTGATTAAATTTAAACAAACACTCTAAAAATGCTACTTATTTAGTAAAACTGAAATCGTAATAAATCGTGTGTTTTCTTGCAGTTATGCACTTGACCGCATATCAGCAACTAAAATAAAGATAAGAGCAAATAAACTTATACTACAGACACGAAGTGGTGACAAGAAAAATTATGCAACAAAAATACTATTATGAAAGCTTCACAAATAAGAAACACCAAAAACTCCTTGGAATTTATACTGGCATTGCAAACCAATAAAAATTCTTTTCGTTTTCTTCTTCTAAATTGTATGAATGCAGGTAAGAGTTTAAAAAATGCTTTTTTCTATGAAACAGGTAAGAAAGGGGAGAAAATAATAGCTTGTAAATATTGAACTATGAAATTTGCCTCAACTCCAAATGCATTATTTCTCATATATTCTTTTTATTTTACAACAGTATTTCTTTTTTAGTTTATTTTTGTGGTTATTTTTTGAGAAAGAAGACTGGAAAAATCAGGAATAGAGAAGAGCCATTTAGTTCTTAAGTATATTTGGGAAAAAAACAAATTAAAAATTAAAGATAAATAAATCCGTGGCAGCGATTCTCCGGAGGCGCCTCGAAAAAAAATATGTTTTGCGGTGAACACGATTAGAGGTTAGCTAGGTTAGTTAGGTTAGGGGTTAATAAATACACTGCTGTGCTGTAGCACAAATATTACATTTTAAAACTTATTTTATAAAAATCAACCCAATATATTTGAAGTTTGCCTGGAAACAAAAATTTGCAGTTCAATTTCATATATTAGTATAGATAAATATTTTATATAATAGTGTATATAAAGTTAAACATTGCATAGATGTAGTCATCAGTTGATGACACCTCCAAATGTCACATTTCGGTATATTTCCGCTTACAACTAGAAAAAGTGGGAGATTGTCTCCCAACTCCGACCCCCTTGCCATACAATTTTTTTGATCTGGAACACCCTATATTGCACTATGGAGATCATAACGTCTCATATACTACTTTTGGTTTTGATTGTTGATCTTGTTGTTGCTGCTTCTGATGTTTTTATTGTTGTTGCACGTAATCATGTTACCACTATAAGATTTGAAGTTTTTGGTTTTAGGTTTTTTTTTATTTTATTCTTTTGCACGTTTGCTTCTTACCTAACAAAATGCCAATGTCAACCAACAAAAAGACTGAGGCACACGCGGAGGGGCATATACGTACATACACACACACACACACACACACACACACACACACACACACACAGGTAGTTGCTCCTCGTTAATGTTAGCTTGTTTAGCATTTACAAATTTTGTCGAAAATTTCTTAACTATCACACGTTTCGCATCCTGTGTTTCTTCTGAGTTTCTGCCGCAGTCTTAGGCGTCACGCCTCTCACTTTTCGCATCGTCTCCTTCTCGTCCTTAATTTAGTTTGCATACATAAAGTTTTGTCATCTCTGCCTGAGGGACGATTTAGTTTTGATTTTATGTGCTTTACATACGAGATGCGCAACTTTTACTGAAAATAAAATTTGATTAAATTAGCATCCATGACAGTCAAGTGGCAGCCGAGGCAGCCGTGGAAAGGAGCGATTTTTATGTGATGCACGAAGATGTCGTCGGATATTGTTGCAAAGTGTGTTGTAGGTGCGTGTATGTGTATGTGTGTGTGTGTGTGTGTGGCTTGAGTTGCAGGCAGGAGCGATTCATTATAATTCATGACTGTTGACATCATGTTGATGACTGTTGTATTTGCGGTATAAAACATTTTGAGATATTTATGTATCTACTCATACATATGTATTTTTTTCTTTTTAGATTTGGTAGATTTGGTGTAAAAATGAATAATGCCTGAATTATACGAAAATATGTTTTGGTGGTGTCAGCAAAACGAAGGTTTGAAGCAAAGTTTGTTGACAATTGATTTCTAGACAAAAAAATTTTCTAAGTTACTTTGTATTGAAACATTTAAGAGCTGTAATTTGTGTTCCAGACTGTAAAATATATATCAAAATTTGAGTAATTTTTTTCGTAGTTTTCATTATTGTTTAGTGAAATCAAGGGCGTGACCTGTGTGCTTTAATTTTCATTTATAATTCCATTCCATTTAGCATTCTTTTAAGAAAATATTGCCGTAAATTCTCTTTCAGCAGATAAAAGAAAAACTACAAATGGCATGATTGCATTGTAACTGACAACAATAGCTCTTCTTCATCTCGTTTTTCTATACCATTGTTTAATGGGAATGTGTAAGCATTGACATGCATTTCAAAAACTGCTTTGATACCCACAGTTCAGCTAATGTTGTTTGTAAACTCTATTAATGCCTTCATGACAGTGATAAATAGAATTAAGTCTTTATTTTCATTGATACATCTTCAAGAAAATGCCAGAAAAACATAACGCTATTTTCCATATTTTTTTTTTTTCTTCTTTTCATTGTGTGTTTAAAACAAAAATTTTGACAACGGTCAATAGCTTTTCCTCATATACAAATGATTCAATTTTTTTATGGTATAGGAAAAACATTAAAATTACTACAAAAACAAAAATCTTTCAGTTAAATTTAATGCTAACAATTTTCTGCTATTGTCATATATGCATTATTTCCATAGAAATATCAAAATTTAAAAGGAATAACGTCAAAATTTAGAAAAAAACATTGTTCAGTGAATAGCACTCGAAGTAATCACAGATGAACAAATTTTTGTTCGCCTTATACTTGCGCATGAAAATTCTGCATATTTTCCAATCCCATGGGAGGATGTGTTGATATTGATGCTTATGAACAATCTTCTTAATACAGTCATTATTTTAAACAAGGCACAAAAACAAAAAAGAAGAAACAGAAATATGGAAAAAAATGTATTTCCAGTTGATTGAGCCAACTTCATGATGTGCATCATATAATCACATTAAAAAACAATGTAGTAAGCATGATCAGGCCGCCGACATCTTATTCAATCTTCCTGTTTTAGTTCGGTAAGTTTAAAAACGCATTCTGTTTCATAAAAATAAATTTATTTATTTTATAAAATAAATAATTTCATCAAAACATAATACTTCAATGTTTAATAAAAGATTTTTCATAAAAAATACTTACAAAAAATTTAGTGCGTATACTCAGTACGCGTGTTAGAAGTAACGAGTATAATTCAAAAATATTTTCTATATTTAAATACAATATCTTTGTTTTCCGAAAGTTTAATGAACATTTTGGTTTTAATACTTGAGTTTCTTAAAACAAAGAGAAGGAAGGATTAAAATAAACATCCTAGTAATCAAAAGTCTCCACTTACAATTAATTTATAGTTCACTACAGGTCGATAGCTAGAATTTATCTTGGCGGAAGAAAGGGGTATTGTGTTTAATAAAATAAATTAAATTTATCTTTTGATTATATTGAGACTTGTTTATCCATTGGCTGTTGACTAAAGATCTACGAACAAAGAGGAATATTAGCTGATGAAGTGTACATAAATAAATAAACATATATTCCTGCATATATATAACACATGCATGCATACACATATGTAGTGTACATGTGTATATTTGAAATACACAACATCTTCCTTTGAAAATAAGATAAATAAAAGATTATCTTTATTTTCTTACAAGACCTTAAATCATCATCACTATGGCCTTAACTTTTTTCCATTATTAATATTTGGGGTTGATTAGTAAATCAATTTAAAATTATTATATGAAATTATATTATATCGCTACTTTAATATAGAAAGGATCTATCTCCAAAGGCCCTAACTCAATAGGAAAAGAAAAAAACTTTATAAAAAATAAAGTTCTGTAGTTTCGAACTTTTTGTTAAAGAATTTTTTTATTTAAAACTATAAGTGATGTAATGATGTTACAATTTTTTTTGATGCAAAAATTCCAGAACTTTATTTTTTATCAAGTTTTTTCTTCTCCTATAATGTAAAATAAATTGAGTTAGGGCCTTAATTTATTAAATATTCATATGAAATTTATTAAACAAGAAATCTTAAACTAATCCAAATTGTAATTATGATATATATTTTTTTTTCAAATTCATTTGTGGGCTAGTTAAAATTAAATCCTTCCAGTGGTACCTCTTTAAATTTTATTTGGATTAAATCGGAACCACTTTTCTTGCGTAACGAGTTTTAATAAGGCCTTGATCTGGGCCGAATCGCCACTTCCTTGAACGTACAACTCGTCACGAAATCGGCTTCAACTCGTCATTGAATTACAGGTTCAGCATTATAGCCTAAAAACATTGACTGCGCAACGACAAGCTGTCAAACTAGAACTGATTCTATATTGACGACAAGGCGCTGCGGCCAGCTGCGGCATAAGACCAGATTTTCTCCATTAGAAATACATGTACAAAATTTAGACAGATGCTGCACGGCTGCAGTCGTCGTCAATGTGCTTAGGCTATTATGCTCAACATTCTCGCTTTGCTGAAATTCATCCTGTGCAAAATGTGATTGATTTTCATAACTATTAGCATTAATCTGGAATAGCTAGGTAATCCAAATATTTATATTTTTATTGTGACTATAGCGACCGCCATTATTTTCGCTCACACAATAAGAGCGAGGTTCTTGACATTTCGATGTAATTATTTCAGGTTGCCATACAGGATCAAGCGTTTTCCTTTAATAAACCTGTTGACCTACTACCAATGGTTTTTTATACCTTGCATGTTTATTGAGCCCAAACACGAAATCCAACGGGAACTTTTCGGAAGACTTTTCCGATTTCCGCTGAAAAACAATCGAGATATCCGTTTGAAATTCGAACTCTTCCGTCAAAAAAAGACTCTTTTATATTTTTCTCAAGCACTTTTACCAATCGCCGTGCATAGCGTTCCAGTTTTGCAAGGCAACTGTTTTGTTCTCTTTGGCTGTTTTGCATGTTCGTCAGTGTAGAAGTGTTTTTTTATAAATTTGTAACAAAAATACATTAAGCCATTGACTTGCAAACGTTGTGTAATGTGAAAATACCATTTAATAAAATTTTTCAAAGTTCTCTTTCTCCTATGTTCAAAAAACTACAACCCTAAGTGCATTTTTACTCTCTTCGAAACTCTGACATAGATAAAAATAAGAGAGTCCATCGGATACCTGGTCTACATTTTCTTTTACGTCGGAAACCATGATTTGCGTCGTGCGGAAAATCTGACAGTACCGCGATTGGGCCCATTATGATAGCTGACGGGTGCTGGTTCGAAGACTTTTTCCGATTTTTGCTGAATAAGCAATCGAGGTATCCGTCGGAGATTCGAACTTTTCCGTCGGAAAAAGTGCAATCGAGCTATCCGAAGAATGGAATTTATCTGTCAAATGTACTCACAAACATTTTTGTCGTGAGATTGAAAAAGTTTTAATTGAACGCATTTTTTAATTTTCTAATGTTATTATTTGAAAAACGTAACAAATTGGAACAAAGGGTAAATGAAAAGAGAATGAAATAAGCGTATTTAAACCGAATACGCATTTTTTCAATAATATTCCGTAGAAAAAAGCTACATAAAAGGTAAATTAAAAAGGAATGAAAGAAATATATTAAATAATGCAAGGTGCTACTGAAATTGTTCCAGTGTGGCATCTAAAAGTTTTTGAAGCGAAGCTTTTTACGCCTCGTTCTGTGATTTGCTTGAGTGAAATTTAAAAAACAACACTTTTTAATTTCGACAGCATTTTTCTTAGAAATTGATGTTTCTTCGTTGATTGATTATAACAAGAAATTGTAATTTCAATATTTAAAAAATATTTCCACGATCCTCCGCGTGGAATTGAACCCACAACGTTATGATTAGAAGTTCAAAACACTATCCACTAATCTAAAAGCCTCTGCTAAGCATAGTTGTTGATTCAATATCTAGTATGTATTACTAAAGCTATGTTGCAGTAGATCACAATAATCTCTTAATAGATAAAGGATTGTGTATTCGATATTCTACATATAAAAACATTTCACATAAAATGTTCTACATGCTACTACTTGCTATAAGATGTCACCAGTTCAGTGTTTTAATAAAGTACAGTACAGTCTCGCTAATCCGGACACATATTGTTTCGGTATGTGTCCGTATTAGTGGAAAGAAAGAAAAGAAAAAGAGAATAGAAAAAATGGCCATTTCAGCCCTTGAAAGGACTTTGACCGAGCTTCTTATGATCAATTGTGCTGTGCATGTTGTGAAATGTTTAAACACAAATGATCGAGAACTGGACCTACCAGCTTTATGCCGACTCCGAACGGCTTATTTTCTCAAGAAGCTTTTCATGTCAGTTTTTACTCTCTGAGGTTTGCCATTGTCTGCAGAGAGGTGACGGCCGAACAGAAAAATAATTTATTAAAGTATGAACCATACACTCTGCCCACTACGCTACGGCCACCACTTCTATACTGAAATCATTTCGTTATTTATTTTAAAATTTCTGAATTTTGGTGTTTTTTTTTCATAAAAATAATCAAAATCAAAATTTTCAAATAGGGTACACTTCACTCAGAAAAATATTAACTGTGATATTAACAGTCGGTCACTGTTTTTTCAAACATTGTTCATTTGAGAGATTTCCGTTCAGTTAACATTTCTTTTAGTTAAATATCCGTTATTAAGGATATTTCCACTTTCGAATTCATCTGTTGATATATTTCTAGTTTGACTAGTGACGGTTCTTCTTTATTCCTTTAAATATTTCGTAAGCGCTGTTCTTATCAATTGCTTTGCTTTGCATGCAAATCTACAATTTATCCGATGGATCGGCATATAAACGAACTAAAAATATTTAATACGAAAGCTTAAAACGATAATATAATGCAAACAAACCTCGTTTTTAAATATGAATATTTAAAAAAATTTTACTTATATTATATTTTAGACTATATTTTAACCAACTGATTGAATATGTTTGTTTAAAATATTGTTTTAAATTAATAAAAGCACAATAAAATAAAAAAA
Source organism: Coremacera marginata (assembly GCA_914767935.1). Taxonomy (NCBI): domain Eukaryota; kingdom Metazoa; phylum Arthropoda; class Insecta; order Diptera; family Sciomyzidae; genus Coremacera; species Coremacera marginata. Next base: position 68,220,324 of record OU612047.1, on the reverse strand, counting down.
AAATTTAACTGACTTTTTAATATGGTTCATAATTTTTGTGGTTGATTTAACAGTAACAATATCTTTGTTTGGACAAATGAAAATTCCCAAACCCACTGTGAAGAGCTGGAAAGTCAACAGTTCAATTTGTTTATATAACAGATTACAAATAAAAAAAAAACCAAAGTTAAAGCACAGCGTATCTGTGAATGTAACTGTTAACAGTTACATTTATTAACGAAAATAACTGGTAACGGAACAGCCAATTCTGTTAAAATATTAACTGTGAAAATAGTTAATTCAACAAAAAATTATCAACTGTTGATCAACTGTTATTTTAACAAATGCGTCTGTTGGATGGGATTGAACAATGAAATCCGTTGTTTCAAACCATGAATTGTTTAATATCACAGCATTTTTTCCCTTAGTGTTCAAGCAAACAAATTCATAACGACCAGGTTATTCAACATAATTACACATTTTCTTGCATCGGCATTTCACAAGAATTAGTTTAAATATTTTCAAATTTGGATTTTTTCGATTTTTTTTTTTAATACAACAAAAAATAGTAGTTTTTTCGAAAAGTAAAAAGTCACAATTTTGGTAGTTTTGTCTTCTTATTTCAAAGAAAAAATAAATCCAAAACGAGCTGCGAACAGGTTTTTTTTTTTTTTAATTTTCACTTGTACAAAATTTTTTTGAGTTTTTTTAAAAAATTAACTCTTTTTTTTCATATCGCAAAGTGCTAACATGTTTCGATGCAAGTCGGCATGGGTTCTCGTGGTCCTAGGTACACCAAATTTTGTTTACATTTATTACAAAAAAATTATGAGTGTATGCCATATAAAACAACAACTTAATTTTTTTTGTTGACACTTACTTACTTACTTAGGTGGTCGTAACAACCCGTGTCCGGGTTTCAGCCGACCTCATCAGCTCTCGCCAGTCGCCTCTGCTTTGCGCGCGCCTTCTCCAATCGTATACACCAAGTGCGGTTAGGGCTTCCTCAGCCTGGTCCATCCATCGGAGGCATGGTCTCCCTCGTCGTCGTTGACCAGCGACCCTCGCCTCGAGCACCTTTTTCGCTGGAGCTTCGTCGTTCATACGATGGACATGACCCAGCCAGCGTAGTCGCTGCACAGTTATACGCCGAACTACGTCAATGTCATCGTAGAGCTCATACAGCTCGTGGTTCATTCGGATGCGATAGTTATCGCCGACTCGAACAGGACCGAAGATTTTGCGAAGAACTTTTCTCTCGAACACCCCCAGAGCGGCTGCGTCAGTTTGCGAAACTACCCATGCTTCAACGCCATAAAGCAGCACTGGTAGAACGAGCGTCTTGTAGAGTGTTAGTTTTGTCGATCGAGAGAGGGCTCTGGAACTTAGTTGCTTACTGAGCCCGTAGTAGCACCTATTAGCAATTATTGTTCTTCGCTTTATCTCCAGGCTGATTTCGTTGTTAGTATTAATGGCGGTGCCAATTACCCTTATATTTCAATCACCCTTATATTTCGTTGACACCCTTATAATTAATATATTGCGTGTTTCCTTCCGGTTCAGCATGTCTAGAAGAAAACATGTCCAGATAGTTCCGAGATATTACTCGTTGAACACTTCCCACCTGTTTTTCATCAATGCTATTATGTTGTGGAATGCTTTGCCACGTAGGCTTAGGGTTGTCAGTGGGAGAGTAGCTTTTACGCAATCTGTCTTTTCCTTTTTCTCTGCTCAGTAGTTTACTTCCTCTCTGCGTCTTTTTTAAGTCATTTTCTTAATTTCCTTCTAATTTATAAAATCTTTTAAGTTATATTAAGTTAATTTTTTGTATAATTAATTGTATTAATTTCAAAATTTTTTATTATCTTTTTTGTATACATACTTATTCTTAAATAGATTAGAGTTGTTATTACTTATGTTTATCTATTAATTCTTTATTTTTATGTTGTGCTTTAAAAGATCTAGCTCTTAGTGTACTTATGCTTGCTTCTTAAATAAATAAATAAATGACATGAAATGAAAGAAAAAAAAAATTAATGAAATGAAACTTAGAACTGCAAAAACTAGAGTTGTGAGTGTTCAAGCCCCAACAAGTAAAAAAAAAATGTATAAAAGTCTGTTACAAATAAAAGTTATTAATAAAAATAAAAACAAGAAAATCATTAAAAAAACCTTTTAAAATGTCTTATAGAACAATTTTAAAAATTTGTAATTACAACACTATTTAACCATTTTTTATTCACAATTAACCTTTAACTACTGAGGTGAAATATTTTGGCGTATATGCTGTGGTGGTGGTAAATTTTACCCCTTTTTAATTTTTAGAAAATTTTGCCAAAAAAATTATTTTTTTTGATATATTTGCTTTTATTTGGAATAAGATGACACATTTTTAAATGAATAAAGTAATAAAATAAAGAAATCAAACTTTTAGTTAAACAACACAAGGATTTTATTTCATATTCTCTTTTCTTAAACCTAAAAAAAGAAACAAACATAACTTTAAAAAAATAAACGTATAAAAAAAAAAAACAAAAACATAAAAGGCATTTTTTCACAGCCAAATGTATAACATTAATAATAAAAGAGAAAACAAAGAAAAATTATATTGGAAAAAAAAATTGAGATCAATGCAATATTAGGCATTTTACTTGTACCTTACTTGCACAATTCACGCATACGCGTTTACTGCATCCCATACACATAGGCTTGCAACAAAACAGACAAACATGTGCAGTCTTTCGCTTTAACCTACTAGGGCAGATGTAGCACAGCTTCCTGGCAACTGTGGTCGGCTCTACTGGAGGGGGAGTTACTGAGTCTGGTCCTAAAATGCTACTTATGTTATCTCGAAGTAGCTTAGTCGTTGGTTATGCTCTCGCCTTTGCAAGTGTGGTAAAACCAATTGTCGGCCTAGATTTTTTAAAAAGTCTGGTCTCGATTTACCATCAAACTCGTCACAAGATTAGTATATTACATAACCATTTGCAGCACATATATCCACTAATCTATAAAAAATTGCAAGTGGCCAGCGTCGTGTACGTCGACTACATGAATATATGGAGCATTTTTTGTCAAGTTCGTCAACTCCCCCTTTTGTGTTATTGTAGTCTGCAATCATTGTGGGTTTTCCACTTTGAACATCGTTTTCTTTTTTATGATGCATGGAAGATAATAAAAGAACAGCTCTATTTTTACGAGGCACATATGATAGAATGGTAACGTCTTTGGTAAAACCGTATAAACAAGATTCAACTGATCTATTTCTGTTGGGCTGAAACTCTGGGGGTATTTCTCTTTTGTTTTTTTTTTAATGTTCCCAATTACGTAAGTTGTTTTTTTTTAATTCTTGTATAACCTGCATTGAAGAAACCCAGTTGTCAGCAGTAATATTTCTATTACTTCCTTCTAAAATTTTACATAGTCTTACTACTGCTTGTGTTGGTATTGATAGTTTTTTTTCTTCGTTTGTCAGACCATCTCCGTCAGAATTTTTGCCATGATATACATAAACATTCGCAAGGTACTGTGTTCGAGCGTCTGTTAACGCCATGATCTTGATACCATACTTTGCAGGCTTATTCGGCATATACATTTTAAACTTGCATCTACCTCGGAACGACACTAACATTTCATCGATGCAACCATGGGTACCAATCGTATAATTGTTTTGGCAGTTTTCTATAAATTTGTTGAATGTTCGGAAACCGCAGCTAATGGATCCTTCAATAAACGTTGCTTTCTATCAGTAGAGTCATCAAATCTTAAGCAACTAAGGATATATAGGAATCGTTCCTCAGACAGTTTCGATCTGAATATTTGTCTGCCCGTTCCATCAGTTGCAAAAATATGTCGTGTGTCTTCGTGGTTAGATTTGAAAACGGATGAATAAATAAGAATACCAAAGAACGCTCGCAATTCAATAAGATCAAGATTTTTCATTTCACTTCTATGAAAGCGATCGAACTTAGCTTTTAGTTTTGCATTTGTATGCTCAAGAATTATGTTTTCTATATTTTTATCGAAAAATCTTGACCAATATCCAATTATTTCATTTTCAGGATTCTGCTCAGGATGGTTCTTTTGCTGACCACTTGTACCCATTTTTTCCATAAAAATAGTTTGTTATTGGCTCAATTGCGTCTTCTCCATTTTCTTCTGCAATACTTTGGCCAATTTCGTCAATAATATATTCATCGGTAACATCAAATTCACTGCCTGCTTCATCTTCTATGCTTATTTCATCATCTGCATCATTTTCTTGAACGCAAAAATCTGTATCTGCAATTTCGTCATCAACGTCGCTGAATCCGTCATCGTCTTCCAGCAATCTGGCTATCTCTAAATCATTTATTTTCCTGGAATTTGACATAGTCTGTAAAAATAAATTGTGATAAACTGTAGGAGTGGTCAAAAAGATTCCATGAAAAACTAACGCTAAGCCTGAGGAGTGGTATAAAAATATTTCCAATAAAAAAAATCGTATGCCCGGACGAGTGGTAATTTTTACACCAGCACGTATAAATACCAGCTTGTACGATTTCCACGACGATCAAAACACAACTGAATAATTGTAATGGGATTTTGAGAAGATACAAAGAGAATAAAATTGATAGCGCTCAACTGAAGAGAGTAAATTAAAAAATAAATAAGAGAGGGTAAAATTTACCACCACCACAGTAGTTAAAGGTTAAAAAAAATTTAACCAAGTTTAAAGCATTTATCTTAAAACAAGTAAAATTGTAAAGACCAATTTAGCCTTTATAAGATCGAAATTGTCATGTTATACTTAATCACTTAGCACTCAAAAATATCTTTGAAAATTTAGTTATATTGTTTCTGTAGCTAAGGAGATGAGAATAAAAAACACAATGTTATTTTATATTCTACCTTATATGCAAGTCAAAAGGAAGTTTTTTAAACTAACTTGTTCACGTTCCATAAATAAAAAAGGCGCAAGTTACCAATTTTATATATGAAATTCAACATATTTAAGAATAAGCTAAGTACTGAAGATAAAAGTGTAATATTAATTTAAATATCGGTATTCATTCAGCTGAAGTGTATTAAGTACTACATTGAACTAAAAGCTTTTAAAATTGAGGTTTGTTTTATGAGAAGATTACGAAATAACAGTTAAAGATATTGATTTAAAAATGTTTGTTAATTTTTAAAAAAGTAAAGAATCGGACCTATTGACCTGCAGTGAATTATAAAAGTAGATGTTTTTGTTCGCTGGGTTGGTTTTTTCAACCAATACTTCTTTTAGTTTTGAGAAAATCAAGTAATTTAAACAAAATGTTCACTTCAATTTCGGGAACAAACGTAATTGATTGGACAATAAAATGTTTTTTCTTAAAATGCATTTTGTTGCAATGCATTTTTAAAATTCAACTTATAAATAGCAATAGAATATAAAAAAAAATTCTTAAAACTCAATCAACTTTTTAAATATGAACTAAAAAAATAAATTGTGGTTAACTTCTTCAGCTAACTTGGTTCAGCTTCTTTTTGCCTCTAATATACAAAATGGCCCCAAATATATGCAAGCTTTAAGAGAAACAATTTAAAAATTCACTTTGGCGCATAAAGCTGAAAAAAAGTAGTAAAAGGATTGCATGCAATTAAACACAATCCTTACTTTCCACAGGAATTTAATTAAACGGATTGCTTTTTTGTTGCTCTGCTAGCAGTAACGAAATTCAAGCCAGTCATAAAATAGCCCCGCAAATGTTTTTTATTTTGCCTACATTTCCTTTGCTGTCATTTTATGCTACAACTGTAACAATTTATAAGTGGAAGTTTCTTGTTTCTTTTTTTTTAATAATTAAATTTGATAACAAGTTTCTTGCTAGCAAGAGGCGACAACAGATTGTTGTGTCAGTTAAGAAGTGCAGATGTTGTTGTTGCTGGAAATCACGATGACTCTGACACTTTATGATTTTCAATGCCGCAGAAGACTTAAAAGGGGGTTTCAAGCAGGCACGGATCCAGGGATAATATGGGGTGTAAAGCATCAAACATGCTCAAAATTTTGATGCAACAAAAAAGTTGTACAACATATTTACAATAAATGCGAAGCTTTTAGACTTAAAAATAAAGAAATAACTTTAAAAGTTATTTGGGCTAAGACTTTAAATACCAAAAATGTGATATCGCTAAAAATTTCTGAAATATGTTATCAATTATTGTAGCATTCGAAGTGCAAATTTAATGCCTCTTTATAGAATAATAGCAGAACATCGACAGGCACTTTTTTAACAGGCTTACTTTTATATAGCTATGTATGTGTAGTTGAAAATGTCTGTGGAGTTTCTGTATTCAGAGAAGCTGGTTTGAGCCTGTCTATATAATCTGTAGCGGTAGTGCTTTTTTTTTAAATTGAAGAGAATTTTGGTGTTTGTCTTTCGCCAGCGAATTCGTAAAAAAATAAAAAAATAGGTATTAGGAATGAGGAATTTTTAAATTCTGAAATCGGTGACCCATTTTTTATCTAATGTTCGCTCCATCACCGAATTCGTAAAATAAAAAAAATGTAGCTGGCATCCCTATGGTAAGAGAACTTCATAATTTTTAAATTCAAACAACGGGTTAATAACTGATTCGGATTCAGTGACTCATTTTTGCCTACAGTTCAGTTTTTTTTTGCCTACAGTTGCCTACAATTCTGCCAACGGATTCGGATTCAGCGATACATTTTTGGCTTATATTGGCCCAGCACCAAATTCGTAAAAATGTAAAAATTTAGGTGTCAGCCATATGGTAAAATAATTACATAATTTTTAACATTCTGACAACGGATTCAGTCACCAATTTTTAGCTAATGTTCGCCCCAGCACTGAATTCGTACAAATAAAAAAATTAAGGTAAATACATCCCTATGGAAAAATACGTAATTTTAAATTTTTGTCCTATGGCAAAAATGGCATAATTTTTGAAATTCTGACAACGGATTCTGTGACTCATTTTTCCCAAGTGTTCGCCAACCGAATTCGCAATAATAAAAAAAGGTGGCAGACCTTTTTTTTATTTTGCCTATAACCTTCGCCTCATACTTATCTACATTAAAAAAAAAAAAATCATCTAAATTGATTGAAAATTATGGGCAGCAAGGGGAACAAAGGTGAAAGATTATGTCGAGCAGAGCAAAAAATCATGTGGGAGGGGCGTCTATTTTTACATTCTTAGGTGCTACAGGCACAATTTATATTTCACGACTTTGATTCACGTTATTGTTTCTAGCAAAAAAACGAACTTACAGAATTTTATTTTGATTACACACCTTAAAGGCAATGAAATCATTTTTCCAACGGTGTATCAACAAACTCCACCAACTTAACAGTTACCGAGGTGTGCTCGTGAAGATGAAATCAATCGGTTAAAACTACCAAATTTCAAGTTTGAGTGCATATTTCTCAGAATTTCGCGAAATAAATGATTTTTTTTTTAGAATCAAGTTTTAAATTTATTCAATTTTCTTTTCAATGGTACCAAAAACAGAAACATATCCCTAAAAATATAAAAGTTGGTTGTACTAAAAAAATGTTACTTATTAGAAAATAATGATAAATAATGACATTTGAATTAGTTATGCAGTGGATAATATCACTGTTTTCTGATAAGTATAATGTGTCTATTACAGCCAACTTTTTTTTTTTAAGGATATGCTTATGTTTTTGGTGTCACTGAAAAAAAACTGAATGGCACAAAATTGATCATAAACAAAAAATTTTATTTATTTCACGAAATACTGAGAAATTTGAAATTTGGTACTTTCAACCGATTGATTTCACCTTGACGCGAGCACAGCGCAGTAACGGTTAAGTCGGTGGTGTTTGTTGATCAACCGTTGGAAAGGTGATTTCATTGTCCTTAAAGTGAGTTATCAAAATAAGTTTTCTGTAAGTTGGTTTTTCTGCTAGAAACAATAATGTGAATCAAAGTCGTGAAATAATAATTAACCCTGTAGCTCCTAAGAATGTGGAAATAGACCGCCCCCCTTCTCCCATATGATTTTTTTCTCAGCTCAACATAACCTTTCACCTCTGTAAATAGTTGCACTCAATTGCGGGACACCCAGTATATACAAATACTATACTATATACAAATAGATAACTTTTGTATTCATTCTTAAGACAACGATTATTTATTATACGGAAATGATAATTTTTTAAAAAACAATTCATAAAAAAATAAATTCATAAGAAGTTTTCTCAGTATTTTTATGACAATGCCAAATTTTTTCATTTAGTTTGATATACATATTATAAAATATTAAATTATAATCCAATCGCTACATCATAAAGCAGTATAAAAATCGTTATATCCCATATTATAAAAACAGTTTTGAAATTTTAAAATAAGGCTTTGTAATAAATCTTCAATGAATACATTACTGATAAAAAATTTTCGGTTTTTATTTTGATAATAAAAACAGATATTTCGGTGATTTGAGCCACTGCTAAAGTAAGTTTTTTGGTGTTGGAAAAAACTAACTAGACTAGATCCACTATAAGTGAAAATCAGCTCAATTGCTTGAAATTGATTAAGAAGAAATTAGAGACCATTTCTGTAAAAAAATAACTGAACGCTGCGTCTCACTCCAAAGTTTTTTATACATATCGATTTCGTTAGTTTTAATTTTTATAATAAAAAGACTGGTATATTATATGTATAAGATAATAATACAAATGAACTTAATCCCTTAAATCTTCATTGTATGTTTTGTCTCCATTTGTAAATATAAAAATAAATATTTTTTTTTAAAACGTCATCAAACTTTCTATGACATTTTTGATAATTATTTACTTAGTTGAAAAACAAAATGTAGCAATATTTAAAATATTTATTATGTGTTTTATTTTTATGGACACCCAAGTGTACTAATAATTTCAACTGTAATTATTTTCTTTTTTAATTGATATTTTTCCTTGTTTTTTATTGGAAAAAATCAATTTTAGTATCAAACTATGTTTCATCACTTATTTGGTTGTCTAAAAATTACTAATGTGGCAAGATTACACAAATGCAAGCTACTCATTCTAGATCTCAAATAGGTTTTTAAAAGTTTTAACTTAGAAAGTTTTCTTTAACAACTAGCTACACATGTGGCAATAGTAAGAAAAATTCGCAACAGAATAAGTTATGTATAATTAATAATTTATTAATTTATTATTTGTTATTATTAATTTTTTAATTATTAACTTTAAATTTTGGTTTTGTACTTTACTTGCTTTTTGATATAATCGTGATCGATTTTAAAAATTTATCGATTGGAAGAAAAAAATTTTTTATTAAATATCTATCAAATAATCATTTATAAATTAAAAAATGTGTGATTTATTTAATATATGTATAATATAATAAAAAATACCAATAACTTTAAGAATAGTTAAATAAGTCAGATGGGTATGCTCCTTCAAAGCCTTAGGACTATGGGGCAAAATATTGTAAATTTATATAATACATGCTCTTTACAATAAAAATCTCAAAAAAAACAAAAATATTCTAATGCTTCGTAATGTAGCTTCAATGCCATCCTCGAAATAATACAACCCTAAGCCCCCGTTCCCTTGGTGGTAGCGGAATTATAAGAAACCGAAGACCTTTGGTACCAATTCGCAGCAGTGTGTTGTTTAAGACAAAGTAAGTGTAGTTTAATTAATTTTCTAAATACAAAAAATGTAAATTTTGTGGATTTATTTAATTCATTTTTACATTTAAAGACTATTATGCTTTATGACCAAGCCCTGTAATATTATGATATTAACACTTTTTTCTTAGTTTCCTTATAAAAAAATGTTCACACAGTTTCTTTTGACAATTTAGCTCCCCCCATGAGGAATTTCTAGATCCGCCACTGGTTCCATTGGTGCCGCTAAGAATGAACAAAAATAAAACACTTAGAGGTTGCATTTTATGGAGTATTTTATTTCAGTTAAGAAAACTTTTCAGTTAAAATAGAACGTATTTTCCTAGAATCTTTTAAAATCCATTTAATTTTTTAAGAGCCCAAACAAAAAAAAAAAAACGTTATGTTATATACATTTATATAGGAAATGTTCAAAATAGTCTATTAGTTTTCGCTAGCTAACTGGTTTCATATATTTGCCCAATGTGAGCAAGCTGGAGAACGATGCCAAAAGGTTTCAAATAAGATTTGAGTAGGACGTTTGAGGTAACGATAGGCAATAAATATAAAAGCAACATCAATGCTTTGTTAATTGCTACATTTATGAAAGGTATAAAACAAAGGCTGTCGCTGAAATGCTAAGCTATTTAATGGAAAAACACGGAGGTGTCAAGGAAGGTTGTTATTTAAGAGCTTTGTAATTGAAGCCTTAAATTCAGCTCATTGTAAAGCTTGAAATTTGCACACAAACAGAAATAAGCTGTACAGAATTTCCAGAATATATTTATTTAAATGTCAGTCAGGGGGTTGAAAATAAATTGTTTTATATTGGAATGTATTGTATATTGGTTAAATTTTATCGTTTTAAAAGTTTGAAATTTGATTTGTAAAAAGTTTCTTTAACTGGAATAAATTAAATTTGAAGTGGCTAATTTTGGATTTCGAGCTGAGTGGCTTCTGCAGTCCATTAACTTTGAAAATCAAATTGACCAACGAATTGTTGATGCCAAGGAAAGAATCATATAAAAAAAGTAGTCAAAGAGCCCAACAACAAATCTATTATTCTTATTTTTATTTAATATTTTAGCTTAAGCTTTTGTCTGCAAGTAAAGACAAAAATGAAGGTGGCCGAACTATTCTGACAATGGGCTTGTACTAAAACTATAACGGAATATCTTATTACTGATTAAAACTATAATTTTACAAATTAACGGTAGTAAATTACTGTAACGAAGATAAATGTTAGCATATATTGTTACACGAAAATAATATGAGTGAGTGTGGACATCTTACCTTGCCACATCTTTTTCCAAACCTTCGCTTCAAAATTTACATCAGACCGATCTGCGCCGAATGTATCTGATAGATTTGTTGTGTTTTAAGTTGACACCTGCCGTGAAGGCTTAATTCAACGTTGTTCCATAACAATTGGGACCGATACAAAGCGTCGGTCAGCGCCCCTTTGAGGATTCAAAGGTACCAAATTAGCTCCATGTTGTGATGACACTTCGCAACCCTTGGTGAGGGTGGAGGCCTATCTAAAACCTCTTCCATACTAAGGGGTATGGCGCCCGGTTTGAGAGTGCAAACCACACCGAGCTAGATAGCTCTGCCCGCGATATGGGTAGTAAACCACAGCCACCACGAAGACTCCCCGAAGGGCCAGCCCAATCCAGTCAGCCCAGTATATGCCAGCAGAAGCCAGACAAACACCGGGGGCCGCTGACTGCCCGTGGTAGCAGTTTTAAAGTCCTTGGTCAGACCTCGTAGCTTACACCCCAGCTACTCCCAGTTTTAGCCCATCACAGCTCTGGACTGGTCACCAATCAATGTATCTGATAGTGAAAATTGTATAAACGAAAGAGTTGAGGACATGGGCGTAGCCAGAATTTTTACCAGTTGAGCAAAAATTATTTTTTTCTCTCAGCCGTAAGTTTGTAATCAAAACTAAATTTAGAAATATAAATAAATTAATATGGTTTTTTAATATAAGAAATAATGTTTTGCATTTCTTAATTTAATACTAAAAATTTTATTTTTCTTATGTTCAGGTAGCAACTGCCCCTCGTTGCCTTATCCTCGTCACGCCCATGGTTGAGAAGATCGTAATTTCGCTGCAGTTTTAATTAAAACTGATTAATAAGCTAAGACTGCATTGAATCAAAATTAGCCACCTCAATTAGCACCCAATTACCATCTTACGAGTTGTAATTGAGTTCTATGGAACGGAATAATCAAAATAGGGAAAAATATAAATGCTAATTACATCCTTTGGACTATTTTCAGCACAGATTAGTTAATCAAATGTGTAAGATAACTTATAAGTATTTAATTGAATGCTGAATTTTACCATCACAAATTCATTCAAGAACTTAAAAACTGTCTTTAGAAAAAGGCCCAATCATTTAAATAATGATTAATTTTATCTCAAATTATGGGTTATATATATAATAAGTCGGGGATTGGCCGAACCAGACCACAGTGGGTCCCTTTTCGTCCCCTATTTGACGAAGGATGCTACTGCTCGGAGCACTCATAAGTGAGCATGCTCCTTATATAAGCACCCTTTGTCACCTCAAGCATGTCCTTGTAGGTCAGTTGACCAATCTCGGCTTCGTCAATAAATAGACGTCCCAGAATGGTCAATCTTATGCTTGCCACCGCCGGACACTGGCACAGAATGTGTGCTGCTGTTTCCGGCTCCTCTAGGCACAACCTACACGCATCGTCCTCGGTCAGAGTCATCTTCCTTAGATGGTACATGTAGGGACCGTGTCCTGTGACCAGTGCAGTAAGCCAGCTTAAAGTCTGCCGATTGTATCGGGTGACTTTTGCTGCCTCACTACTTAACCATTTCACGGCCGCCTTTGATTGCCTGCAATTACCAGCTTCTTCCCACCTTGTACGGTGTTCCGAGTCCGTCCATTGCTTAATAAGGCCTGCCACCATGTTGTCGCCTATGGCGATACGTGGCTCTGGTCCACAGAATTCTTCTGCTGATCCTTCTCTTGCTAAAGAATCAGCCTTTTCATTCTGCTCTATGCCAGAATGTCCTCGCACCCACATAAGTGTGAGCTCATTTGTCTGAGCGCACCTATTGAGCTTGGTAAGACATTCCATAGCCAACCTAGAAGTAATATCTGTCCGTTGCATGCACCTAATCACCGACTGATTGTCAAGGGCAATGACAATTTTCTTGCCATTTACCCGGTCATCTATCAAGTGGTCCAGCGCATGCACTACACCAAGCATTTCCGCCTGGTATACAGACACGAACCTCCCCAGCCTCAGTGCACAGGATAGGTTCAACTCCTCTGAGTAGACGCCTGACCCGGCTCTGCCATTCATCAGAGAGCCGTCTGTGAATATACTGATGTCGCTACCAGCGGTTTCTTCACAAACGGATCCATATGTTATTAGAGTTTTATAACATTTTTCTGTTATTCTCACTCTTTGCCTTCCGTCCATAGGCATACACGTCTCCCTGACATTTCGCTGTGCCATGTCCAGGGTGCGCATATGACCATGGAGGGTTGTTGCTCCATGCCACGTAGCATTTCGCAACATCCTGAGGGCTGTTAGCGCTGCCGTTTTCTTTATTTCTAAATCCAACGGTAGCATACCTAACAAAACCTCCATTGCGCTTGTTGGAGTGGTGCGTATTGCCCCTGTTATTCCAACACACGCCAGCCGTTGGACTCTGTCTAGTCGCTTCTTAATGGTTTTCTGACTGACTTTTGTCCACCAGATCACCGAAGCATACGTGGTGACAGGTCTAACCATCATAGTGTAGATCCATTTCATAGCCTCTGGGTTTAGCCCCCATTTTAGACCACAAACGCGTCTACACTGAAACAGAACCCTCTTGGCCTTTTGAATCCTGTCTCCCACATGTTCGTTCCAGTTCAGTTTACTATCTAGAGTTACCCCTAGATATTTAACTTTCGTGGACATGTTGATTTCAGCTCCAAAAAGTCAGAGTGGTTCTCTCCTCAGGCCTACCCTCATTCTAGTAAAGAAAATATTGTCTGATTTTCCTGCGTTCACGGTGAGGCCTTGTTCTCGACACCACTCCTCCACTATTCGGAGTGCTCCCTTCATTATGTCAGAAATGGTGTCAATGAACTTACCACAGACCACCAACGCAATATCATCTGCATACCCTATCGTGTGTATGCCCGATTCATCTAGTCTTGCCAAAAGTGAGTCCACAGTGATGTTCCACAGGGTTGGCGATAACACCCCTCCTTGAGGACATCCTCTACTTACTCTACCTCTAGTCTTGACTCTACCGTTCTGAATGTTGACAGCCCTGTGCTTGAGCATATTGTCTACCCAATTTGTTATAATTGGGCTTACATTGCGCTCTGTCAGAGCCTGCCGCAGCCTTCCAAAGCATATTTTGTCGAAAGCACCCTCGATGTACATAAATGTGGCCATCGCGATGCCTCCTGAAAATATCTCTTTTTCAGCCACTCTAACTAATTTGTGAAGTGCACTCTCCGTAGACATGCCTGCTCTATAAGCATATTGGCATCTACTCAGAGGATTATGCATCAGTGAAGTGCTCTCAAGACAGTCAACCATCACTCTTTCCATCGTTTTCAAGAGGAAAGACGTAAGGCTGATCGGTCTGAACGACTTCGTCTCCGCATAATCTTTTTTTCCGGGTTTCGGGAGAAAGACAACTTTCGCCTCTCTCCAGATTCTCGGAACATACCCAGTCGCTAAGCAAGTAACGAATATACCCCACAGCCTAGGTGCAATGAGATCTTCCCCCCATTGCATCATAGCCGGAAATATACCGTCCATCCCTGCTGTTTGTACGGAGCAAATGAGCGTATAGCACTCCTCACCCCGTCCATAGTGATCATTCTTTCGGCTTCCAGTCTGTCAACCCTGTGCATCCCTTTCTTCAGGTTTGTCCATGGGTCATCAGACTTAAAACTTCTAGGAAAATGCACCTCCATCAGAACTTGCATCGACTCTTCCAGGATCTCTGCGATGGTTCCATCCGTTTTCCGGATCAGTCCCACTTTGGAGAATGGATCTTTTGAAACCATTTTCTGAAGCCTGCATGCTTCTGAAATAGTTTCCATCCCAGAGCAGAAATCTCTCCACGACTGCCTTTTACGGTGTCGTATGAGGTTCTTAAGTTCCCTTTCCCGTGCCTTGTATTCTGCCCATGTTTCTGGGGTTCTCCCTCTCATGTGCCGATTGAAGGCCTTCCTAACCTTCTTCTTCAGAGATTCGAGTTCCGTACACCACCATGGCGTCGGATCACCCTCATCTATTGAAGTTGTAGGACATGCCACCTCGTAAGCTTCGACCATGGCCGAACTAAGATGTTTGACATGGCTTTCCACTTCCGCTGTGTTCCCTGGTACTTTTATAGCTTTTTGGGTCAGTGTTTCCCTCAACTCCGCCTTATATTTCACAGGATCCGTATTCTTGGGAATCCTGACCTTCCTGCTACTCTGCTGGCGTCGGATTCCGAACTTGACTTCAAACTGAATGGATCTGTGGTCCGACATGGTTAGCCTATCCACGATCCTCCAGTTTTCTATTCTGCTTCAAATAAGATCTTTTTTCAAATTTTTCTTCAAATAAGAGTGACGTCAATGATTTCCGCTCGCCTTGCATCAACGAAAGTCGGCCGTACTCCTCTATTTGCTACCAACAGATTATACCTCTCCACAAATTCAAGCAGTTGCTCTCCTCTGTCATTGTTGTTGGTGCTTCCCCACGCAGTATTATGCGCGTTGGCATCACATCCTATGATCACTCCAATGCCTCTTTCCTCACAGTACTTTACCAGGTTCTCCACCTCTTTTGAAGGTGGCTGGTCCGGAGAGTCGTAAGGAAGATACGCTGAAGCCATCATACAATTACCTGAACCATCCCCGATTCTCACAACGGTAAGATCCGGGGAACATAGGTGTGGCATATGTACCGCTAGTATACCATGTCTCACCAGGATACAGGTCCTCCGTCTGCCATCTGCCACCGGTTGGTACAGCGCACAGTGCGCTTTTTTCAAAATTAGGATGACATCAGTAAATTTTTTGATTTTGATTTTTCATAAAAAAAATTATTTTTGCAACAGAAAATTAAATGACTAAAATGAAAATGATAATAAAAACTTGATGCTGTTTTTGAATATTTTTACATAATTCGCCAAAGTTGAAACTTTTTGATAACAAAAATAAGTGCATTCAAAACAAATAAAAGAAGGGCAATTTCAAACATTTATAACTTCTAGCGAAAAGAACATATTTCAATTCGGTTTTTTTATGTTTATTAAAGCTTTAACAATAATTAAGCTTATTATAAAATAATAAGAATATAATTATAAACATAAAATAGAAAAATCGCAGAAATTTATGTTTTAATTTTTCAAGGAATATTAATTTAACAAAAATAAAGTGAAAAAAAAACGTCTTATATCACCTTATATTGGGGGGTCACTAGGGTGGACCTTGTGTCGATATTTTGGTAGATGAGGGCTCTATTCCGTGCCTTTTTGAAAAAAAATGACAATGCCGAAAAAAAAAATTAAAAAAAAAAAAATTAGGGGTTGCGCACGAGCCGAGAAAAAGGTCCACTTTGCCAAAATTAGGGGGGAAATTGCCATAGGTCATCAGGGGTCACCCGTAGAGGGGAAGAATGTATGGCCGACCCCCATTTACTTTTTACCGCCAACATTTTCCCCCAAGACACCCACCCCCTATCTCCTCCCCTTAGGGGGGTCACCATACAAAAATGGAGGTTGCTCAGTATTTTCGAAAAACACCATAGGTCATCAGGGGTCACCCCTAGGGGGGCAAAATATATGACCGACCCCCATTAACTTTTCATCCCCAACATCTTTTCCGAACAAACTTACCCTCTATCTCCACTCCTTGAGGGACTCCCCATACAAAAATACTGAAAATCTATGTATTTACAGTTGCACAATATCGAGATTTTTTTGATTTTTTTACAGAAATTCCACAAATATTCAAGAGTGGTCATTGTTTGGAAAGTCTTGAAAAATTTGAAACGCACACGTAGCAGATGCCCCCATTCATCAGTACCTGGCAGTAAAATATTGCAAAATACGTAGTAGTTATAAATAGCAGTTCATTCATCGATTGTTGTCATTCAACAAGTGCCGACGACCGCGAAAAGTTAATTGATTTTTCTCCCGTTTTTTAAAAGTTAAGATGACAACACAACTTAGATCGCGCGACGATATTTTTTTGATTGGTTATCCAAGCATGAATATTACGGGGAACAAATTACCGTCGAAGAAGCAAGTGCTAAGAATGCATTTCTTCAACATTCGCAAACGAAACATGTCGAAGAAAAATAGTGCGGTTATAGTCGCGGACGCAGTGATGATTTTTTGGCGCCAAGCAGCTATTCCGACGAAAGCCAGAGGAGATGTTACAAGAAAAATAGCTGCGCTGCACGATGAGTGGGATGCTTTAAGAAAGTCATCTCACAGAAAGACTGAGTCCACTAGAGAAAAAGAGAATAAATTTTCTGATAGCTTGGATAATCTTTTCGACATCGCACACGCCAACGCCCTTGAGAAAATGACAAATACCGAAGACATTGAGTTTCTGCTAAAGCAAAGAGAAGATGGCCGGCCAGGAACTATGGGAGGTGTGGACGCTACTGATACTCGAACGAGGAAAAGAAAAGCTGAGCGCGAAGAACAAGAAGAGTTGCGACGCAAACGTGCAACGGAATCTAGTAGAGATCAGTTCGCTAAAGGCGGTAAGCTATTTCGCGCTTTGTGTGTTCGTCCAATGTTTATATTCAAATGAAATTCTTTCAATTGCAGTGGTTAAATTTTCAAGCAGTGATTCAAGCGATGATAATGGGAGACAGGACGAAAACTTCCCGGCAGAAGCTGGCCCATCAAATGTTGGTGACAGAAGAGGTTACAAACAATGTTTTACTGAACGAGTGCTATCAGCTTTGGACAAGTGCAAAGTGACTGACCGAGACGCGATCGGCATTATGATAGCGGCGGCAGAAGCATTTGGACGCGATCCTCAACAATACACAATAAACCGTACGTCGCTTCGGAGATGTCGGCGTTCAAATCGAGAGAACATGCTGAGTTATGTGAAAGACAATCCAGAAGTAAGATCGCATAGATTTATTTGCTCTCATTCAGAATTCTTATTCTTCAACGCGTTTCATTTATCTCCAGCTTGTCGCAGCTAAATCCTTCGTAGTCCATTGGGATGGCAAAATGCTTTTGGATTTTGTGAGTACAAAGAAGGTGGACCGTCTACCGGTAATTGTCTCGTACGGAGAAAAAGAACAACTTCTTGGAGTTCCCAAAGTAGAAGATGGGAAAGGAAAAGGCCGGAGAATAGCACATGCCGTTTATCAACTGTTGGCATCTTGGCATATGACACATCGAATACAAGGACTTTCTTTCGACACGACATCAACGAACAGTGGCCCATTCTCCGGAGCCGCAGTTGCTCTTGAGCGGCTGTTGGAGAGAGAAATCTTATATTTACCTTGCAGACACCACGTATACGAACTGGTGCTAAGGGAAGTTTTTGAGACAAAAATGGGAAAGACCAGTGCACCAGGCGTTCCTTGCTTTGACCGTTTCAAACAGGAATGGGACGCTGTAAAGGTTAAACCATTCCATTCTGGCTTGATAGACGATCAAGTCGTCAGAAAAATTCCTGTGGCAATGCAAGTCGGCATAAAGGAGTTTTGCTTAGATCAATTGAAGGAGAAACACCCTCGCGATGACTACAAAGAAATGCCACAATTAATTCTTTTGTTTCTGGGTGAAAAACTTGAGAATTACCATTTCCGACCTCCAGGACCCGTTTCCCATGCTCGATGGATGGCAAAAGCCATTTACAGCCTCAAGATGTTTTTGTTTCGGAGAACTTTTCACTTATCTGTATGTGATTGAATGGTATTCGACACGTTTGTATTTTTGTGGTGCGACTTTACGTCAAGGCATGGTTTGGTTCTTCTCGAGCAGCTGAGGCGCCGAATCAAGATTGGAAGTTTTTGAAGGACATCGTCGAGTACAAGTCCGTTGACCAGGATTTATCTCGGGTAATGATAAAGAAATTTATCGGTCACCTATGGTATCTCGCCGATGAGCACATAGCCCTTGCCTTTTTCGATGACAAGGTTTCAAATGAGTTGAAGGCCAAAATGGCCCAAGCATTGCTAGAAAATGAGAATGACAAAGGTGAAGAAGATGAAGAAGACGAAGAAGGTGAAGAAGATGAAGAAGACGAAGAAGGTGAAGAAGATGAAGAAGACGACCCGGTTCCCCCAGCTCCTCGCGTCGTAATCAAAATCACCAGCGTTAAAAAAATCGAGGTGAAATTCAAAGATGTGAATGAGGAATTCTTGGCTAAAGACTTGAGCAACTTCGTCTCTCATAATACCAAAAATTTATTTGTACGATTTGGAATATCGCAAGATTTCATTCTTGCAAATCCAGCAACCTGGAAATCTCGCGCAGAATATCAAGAAGGTCGTAGAATTGTAAATAACTTGCGCGTTGTGAACGACACTGCCGAAAGAGGAGTAAAAATGATACAAGATTATAATAGAATACTGTGTCAAGGCGAAGAAGAGAAACAGTATTTACTACATGTTATCGATTCTTACCGCAAGAAATACCCATCAGCGAACAAAAATATGTTAATTTGACTATATTATATTAAAAGTGCTTAGTAGTACTACTCAATTACAGCTTATTTTATTTTTGTATGGGGAGTCCCTCAAGGAGTGGAGATAGAGGGTAAGTTTGTTCGGAAAAGATGTTGGGGATGAAAAGTTAATGGGGGTCGGTCATATATTTTGCCCCCCTAGGGGTGACCCCTGATGACCTATGGTGTTTTTCGAAAATACTGAGCAACCTCCATTTTTGTATGGTGACCCCCCTAAGGGGAGGAGATAGGGGGTGGGTGTCTTGGGGGAAAATGTTGGTGGTAAAAAGTAAATGGGGGTCGGCCATACATTCTTCCCCTCTACGGGTGACCCCTGATGACCTATGGCAATTTCCCCCCTAATTTTGGCAAAGTGGACCTTTTTCTCGGCTCGTGCGCAACCCCTAATTTTTTTTTTCGGCATTGTCATTTTTTTCCAAAAAGGCACGGAATAGAGCCCTCATCTACCAAAATATCGCAAAAATTTCATTTCAAGGTCCACCTTAGGGGTCACTTATACTTCCATTAAATCTAGTACTTCTACTCTATGTTTCTTGAAAAACCTGCTGCGGCTAGCTGCGCATAAGAAAAAACACTTTAATTCAAAAAACCCTTAAAAAATGCAATATTTGCACTAAAACGCATGGATTTGCAAGGCAATTTGTTTTATGTCTATTTATAATTTGCTTTAAAATTAAAATTAGTCATTTTTGATTAACTTGGCGTTGTTGCTTATTAAATTCATATTTTTATTTGAAAAAAAAAATTTTCGTCAAAATTTTTTTTTTCAAAATTTTGTTAATTTTGGGCAAAAATTTGCAGTCACGAAGAATGTATGTTAAAGAAAAACCATAGTGCTATGGAGGTTTTAAATTGTTTTGTATATTGTCTTGATTTTAAAATAAATATATCTAAATTAAAAATCGTTTGAAATTATTACGTTTTTCCTTGCGTTTGAGCTACGGAAAACACTAAATTACTAATTATTAAAGTCTAAAATTACTTCAGAAGTTCTAAGTCTTTTAAGCTCCTCAGAACCTCAAAATGATAGTTCTGATTCAGAATAAAAGGAAAATTTAACAAAAAATTTATATATTTGTTTTAAATATGTTTTATATAAAACATGCATATGATATGAGAATATGATAAATAATATCAGTAGTTCTTTGGTACTAGTTGGTAAAAGTTCACCGATCTTAATAATTTTTGCCGGGGCGCTTTAATGTAGTTAAATAAACTTTACTTCTTTATTTCAGCTACTTTCGTTTAGTTCTAGCAAAGTTATGGAGTTTTTTCTCTTTAAAAAGGAGGCGTAATACCCGCATAGCTAGAGGTAGGCTTGGCAGTTGACCTAGAATTCTGATTTTTTGTCACATTACTAATATTGCCTTAAAGATAATTGGTACAAAATTTCATGACTCTAGCTCTTATAGTTTCTGAAATAATAGCAATGTCATCCTAAAATCGAAAAAAGCGCACTGTGCAGCGGTGGCTTTCTGCTCTGAGAGACCTTTGATTCTATTGTGAAGAATCCAAGGTTCTTGGAGCATTGCTATGTCAATTCCATCCTCCTCCATGCAACGTATCATCATTGCTGATGATCAAATTATGGGTTGAAAAAATGGGTTTAAGACTTAAAAAAAAAAACACTTCAGTACATAAAAGCATAGAACGTAATAAGATTTTAAGTATCTTCAGATTTTTATCTATAATTGAAAATTGTTATAATTAAAAACCACATATGATATATGTGATAGAAAAATAACAAAATAAAAATTCACCAATATTTGGGAACTTCATCCCACAAACGTGTTTACCAATGTGCAAAACTATTCTGCAAGTAGTTCCGGGCTATAGGTTAAGTAATTTTTTTGATTTAAATAACAATTATAAATGTAGTAAAGTACACAATTCGGAAAAGATCCAGTCTCAGAATAATAAATGTACACAGACTTACAAGGTCTTGGGCCAGAGAAGACGAATGTATGTATTTTTGTGCGCTGAGTTCAAATCCGTAGTTCGTTTTTGAAGCGAAGCTTTTTACGCCTCCTTCTGTGATTTGCTTGAGTTAAATCTTAAAAACGACACTTTTTCGACAAATTCATTTCTTAGAAATTTATGGTTTCTTTGTTGCTTGCGTTTATGACAACTAGAAAATTTAATATTTTAATATTAAATATGACAAATATTTTATGATCCGCCGTGGGAGGATTGAACTCGTATCCCACCAATTAAGAGTTCTATACACTACTCACCGATCCAAAGGTCTCTGTTACGCAAAGTCAGTGATTTAATATTAAGTATAACTGAAGCAATTATCTGTTAATAGATTCGTTTTCCTTGGAAAACTACTAAAGTACTAGCTACAAGAGTTATCATCAGTGTTGTCACTTTACCACAGTTGTGGTAGGTCTACCACATTTTTACCACAAATGTCTACAAAGGTCTACAAAGAGAGTGGATGCAGTACTGTTTTAAGAAGATTATATGAGGATTATTTGCAATAAAACTAATTCTTCGTGAAAAAATGACTTTATGGTACATTTCTTATGATTTTTTTTTTTTTTTTTTGCAGTAGATCTTTTTTTTCGTAAGAAGAAAAATACATCCCAACTTTTTTAAAATCTACCACTTATTTTACTATTCAATTAACCACCATTTAATAATTTCAAGTGACAACACTGGTCATCATTCTCTATCTATCATAATTAACCACCCCATCTCAACTTTGTCAAAAAGGAGGATTTTCCTTCCAAATTTTTCCAAAACGGAGGTTGTTTTTGGAGTTTACTCCTTTTGAATAGATTTCATTTATAGCCCGTGGTATATAGCGCGGTAACTATATAGCGAGTGAAATCAAGCGTTGAACATAACACAGGTGCATCGTTGAACACACTAGAGAAGTTTTTGCAGTTTCATAAATTCTAAAATTAATAATATTTTTGAAGCGAAGCTTTTTACTCCTCGTTCTGTGATTTGCTTGGAGTGAAATCTGAAAAATTTCGACAGATTTTTTCTTGGAAATTTGATGGTTTTTTTGTTGCTAGCGCTTATTACAACAAGAAAATTTAGTACTTTAATATTATATACTAAAAATATTATATAGCCCGCCAGGGGCTCGAACCCGCGTTCTCGTAAACGAGAGTCCAACGCACTATCCACCAGGCCACAAAGACTTGATATAAGTAGTTGTTAATTTAATATTAATTATAACAGAAGCTATGCTGCAGTTGATCGCCACCATCTATCAATATATAGAGGATTGTGTATTTGCTATGCTACAACTGACAAAAATTTGCTTTAATTTGCCACAAGGTGTCTCCAGCATCGGTGTGTTTGTATTGTGAATGCGTTTGTGGTGTTGTTGGCACAAAGAAAATTAGCAATGCCCACAAGTGCGTTTTTAAGTGTCAAAAAATAGATGATATCCATATACATATATGGAATTAACAAACGCATGCATGACATCGGCAAGGTATCTAAAATGTTTGTTAAATTTTGTTTCGTGTGCGTTTTTTAATATATATTTAATATATATTTTTATCGTCGTTCTGTGATTTGCTTGGAGTGAAATATGAAAAATTTTCGACAGATTCGTTCGCTAGGTAGTACGCTGTTGAAGGAAAAAATTTGTTCAGTGCAGCCAAGTTCACAACCATGTGTGGGGAGTTAAAATGGAGAGTCGCTGGCATTATATGCCCGTATATGTAATTGGCGTGGAAATTTAACATTCAACAATAAAAAAAGAAGCAGTAAATATGTTTTCTGTATATATGCAATTTATTTTGTTATTTTAAACATTTGTGTTTCAAAGTTAATTTATTAATAATAAAAAATTATTAAGCTATCAAATCTATGTAACTGCAAAAAAGCTTCGCTTCTCTCGTGTGACCAACGACGCACCTGTGCTTTTTTTTTAATAAAACAGCTTTTAAATTAAAAATTTTAAAAAAACATAAAGTAAATTAAAAAAAAAACACACGTTAATATTCACACCAGTAAATTTTATTACATTTCATTATTATCTTATTTATTTTATTACGTGCTACATTCATTGTTATTTCAACACACTTGTGGGCAATTGTTAATTTTTTTTTAATGCTGATGACATCTTGTATGTAGCAAGTAGAAGCAACATTTTTGTTATATTTGGATAGCTGCTAAATATGTTGGATATATAAAAAGAACCAGTAAGCAATCCTTTTAATGTACACATTTTTCAATCTGCTGCAACATAGCTTAAGTTGTACTTTATTAAAACACCAATGCTGGGGACATCTTGTAGCAAGTAGAAGTACATTTTATGTGGAATGTATATATATGTAGAATAGCCAATACACAATCCTCAATCTATTAAGAGCTTATTGTGATCTACTGAAACAGCTTAACATCTACATCTACATCTACAATTGAAATTTCAAATCACAATCAATGATTTGAAAAATTGATTGCATTCATTTTTTCAAATCATTGATTGTGATTTAAAATTTTAAGTCCCTCATGGGAAAAAGATTTAAATCAAACAAAGAAGTTGAATTGAGAAACCAAAACGTATTTTGAAGAGTTGGATAAACCGATCTATACAAAAATTATCGCCATGTTGCAAAATCGCTAGATTAAGTGTATCGAGCTGGAAAATGAATATGTAGGATAATAAATATAATTTTTTTATTAGATCAAAGGCCTTGTAAAATCCGCTTTTGAGCCTTGTAAATTTGCAAAAGTTTTTGGATCAGCTGTTTGCTAACAACTATTAAATAATTTTGCTTATGTTTATTCAGTGTTATAAATCACAGATGTCGACACTAATGTTAGTGGCGACATTCGAGGCTAATGCATCTACAATGTTGCTGGCTCTAACATGAGCTTAAATGTCGGAGTTCGTAAGCCTTCGTACATGAGTGATATTAATGTAATTGTGCTCTAAGTGTTAACGTTAACACAAACACCTTGTAATTATCAAACTACAAACTTGCTCAAACACACACACTAACATAATACTAGCAAACATTCGCAGATACAATCATACCGACATGGAACATACACAGCTGTCACTCGAAGTGTCTTGCTTGTATTTGTTCGTGCATTAATCAGAGTTAATACCACGTTTATCACTGGCTTCCTATATGTCGCTGTGTTGCTGGTGATGGAGAGATGGTAACAGAAAGAGGGATGGAAAGGGGCTTAGCGAATGGAGGGATATAAACTTTTAGATTAACGCACTAAACTGCTAAATCTATAAGCGAAAAAGTTCAATAGAATACCAATTTACCAGTGAAGTGTATTATAAGAAAGATGGTTCTGATGAAAATATTTCAGTGATAGTTTAAAATATTTTTTAAGTTCTCATAAACCCTTTTACTTCTAGTGGGAAGAATACTTCCCACCTTTTTTTTTAAATTCTTTTTTTATATGGAAAGTTTCATTTAATCAATTCTTGGAATTTTTTTTTTAAGATTATGACTTATAGAAGGTGAGTTTTAATAATGCAGAAGAATTATTTGAAATAAAAGATTCGTTGAACATAAAAACACTTCGGAATTTCAAATAGTTAAACAAACATATAAGTATGGCGACCAACTGAACAAAAATTTTCAACCGACCTCTAAACAAAAAAAAAAAAGAAAATCCACTCGTTAGCAAAGAAAGTTAAAATCCGAATTAAGATTACTTTTCAACAACTCAAGAAACGATTTTCGGGGGAATAAAAAGATTTCGGTATTTTAGTGTATTTTATCCAGCGCAATCAATATTAATCCGCCATCTTGGATGTTCAAATCTCTCAATTTCCACATAAAATTCGGAATCAGCAACTCCGAAGCCCCTGAGTAATAAGTTTTGCTTGAAAATTTTATATGGTGGCCAATTTGAATTCGCCATCTTGAATTTTCAAATTTTTTATATTGGATATCAAATTTGTAATTAGTGAAAATGAAAGGGTTAAAATCAATAAATGAGAATGTGAAAAGATATGAAGAAATTCACGAAATTTTTATAGTTTCTTTGGGAAATAAAAAATAAGAAACACTTTGTTTCGACAAACTAGAATCGGAATATATTTAAATTGCATATTGTTCCATGAATTTCCATTTCTCGAGTTGAAATTATCTCGCTATGTGTGAAATTTTTTTTTCTCCTTTAGCAGTATTGCATTCAAAAATTATTTGACGAGTTGAACAATATATAAAAAAATCATTACAAAATGTTCAAAAATCAATAAAATACAACTATTGATATATATTTTTAAATTTTAAATCTAGTTTTTGGTAATATTTAAGCTAAATTTAAGACAATCAACTTTTAAAATTGTCATGAGAATCTATTCAATTAATGTATCTGAGTCATATAAGTGTAGTCACTGTAACGAGTTTCAAAGAAAGATTTTGGCTACACATTTTTTACGAATTTACAATTCAATAAGAACTATTAATACTTTTTTTTTTTAAATAAACTACAATGCATCTGACCCGTATATGACTTAACCCTGTTTTCCACAAAAAGTGGAAATTGGAAATAAAAATTTAAAGTCTAGTAATCTACCAATAAAACATTTAAGATCCAGCAATAAAAATCTTTGAATCAAAAAACGCTTAATCAAAACACACAATAGAAACAATGAAATCGAACAACTCTTCCTTTGCCAAATATTGTGGAACTTAATGACTGATATGCAGATTTCTTTATTAAAATTTCCCTTCTCAGTTTTCATATAATGGTAAAAACTGTAATACCAACACCACACCATTATACATACATATTACGCACTAACTTAAACATACTTAGCTTGAGACATAATGTTATGCAATTTTCAGCCACATGCACTGCATATATCATTCAGGATAATAACACAAAATAGCACTATAAAAAATGACGAAATTATTGTCGCATGGTGCACTTAGCTGTTGAAATAATGGCAGCAATTTTTATGCTAACACAAAAGAAATAGGATTGAAACAAGAAGACGGCGAACGATTATGGCAAAAAAGAAGCACTATTATGATGCCATTCAGACAAGCGAATAGCTATCCGGGAAGGAAGACCATTGTTAACAAGCATAGTGAATGTGTATGAGTGCCTTATATACAATATGAATGTATATCCGGTTGCCATACAAAACGGCCTTTTTTCTATACCCAATATGTATTTAATATACTCACATCATACATGCGTAGTATTGTTCCAAATTGCTTTGTGAAACCACAAGCAAAATTTTTATATTTTATAAAAAAAAATCCAACAATCAGCAATAAGCTTCAAGGAATCTATGCAAAGTGATTTATTTTTTTGTTTTGAAGCGAAGCTTTTTACGCCTCGTTTTGTGATTTGCTTGAGTGATATCTCAAAAATTACACTCTTTTTTGACACCATTTTTCTTTGAATTCATGTTTCTTTTTGCTTGCTTCCATTAAAATGAAATGTTATATTAAGTATTAAATATATTTCTTGGCGCACCGTGGGATTTGAACTTGTACCCCATTTATTTATAGTTCTAAGCTCTACCCACTGATCCAATCACCTTCGATACACATAGACAACTGAAGCTATGTTGCAGCAGATCACAATAATCTATTAATAGATTTTTGTTGCTTGGATAGCTGCTATACCACTTGCTACAAGAGTCATCCTCAGTGTTGTCACTTTACCACAATTATGGTAAATTTACCACATTTTAAATTTTTAATTTTTACTACTTTTATCTGCACTATTTGCATTATTCCAAAATGTACCACTTTTTCATACTAAATTCATTGATTTTTATATAAAAACGATTGCATACTTACTGCAATATTAGACATTTTTTTTCCTTATATAAAGAGCGTGGATGCAGTACTGTTTTAAGAACATTATAGGAGATTTATTTGCAGTAAAACTAATTAAGCGTGAAAAAGGACTTGGGAACTTGAGTCGAATTTTTTCATAAGATGAAAGAAATATTTCAAGTTTTTTTTAAATTTACCGCTCATTTTATACTCAATCTACCCTTATTTATACTTTCAAGTGGCACTGGTCATCATCCTCTACCTATTAGTACATCATTGTGATCTTCTGCAACATAGCTTCAGTTCTACTTAATATTAAATCAATGGCCATGCGTAACAAAGGTGTTTGAATAGAGTGATGAACTATGAATCGAAGAGGTCCAAGATCGATTCCTACGGCGGGCGAAGAAATATTTTTTTTCTTTTTGGTAATGTGAATGCGTTTGTGGTGTTGTTAGTACATGTTCTTTTTTTTTGGTTTTTGCATACCGCGAACGAAAAATTAATAGTGAACCACAAGTGCATTGAAATTACAATGACTGTAACATGTAATAAAATAAATAAAATAGCAATGAAATACAATAGAGTTTACTGGTGTGAATATTACAGTCTGTTTTTTTATTTACTTTATGTTATTTTAAATTTTAGAATTTAAAAATTATTCTATTACAAGAAAACCATTAAATTATAAAATAATAACACGGCAACTTATACGAACTTGAGCGTAATATACCGATGATCATTCGTTGGCTCCTCGTAGCTAACATTTTTTTGAAAATGTGAAAAATATGCCAAGCGATTTGTATGCAAATCCACATCTGAAAAATATTTTTAGTTTCTTTATAAAAACTTTTATACTTTTGAAATTGCGAAGAGGAACCAAACAAATCCAAGAACTTCCCCCAGTATTTATTAAAAATTCTTTTCTTACTTTTCAAAAATAAAGATTTTTGATTTGATTTTAAAAATAACACAAAAAATATTTCTTCGTCAAGATATAATTTAATTTTTTCTTAACATTTTCTTCTGGGTATTAAGATTTATGCTTCTCCTGCAAATTCATGAATTGTAATTTGCAAAGTGTCAAAGTATGGCCGTCGATATGTCAAGCGATATAGAATTTTAAAAAATGTAAATAAAACTAGAACTGAAACTGGAAAATGAAAATGGTATAATTGGAGTTTTATTTTTACTATGATGATAAAACCTGAATGCAGGTAAGAAGAATCCTAACAATAACGTTTGGCAAAATAAAAAATCTTACACCCACACAAATATGCGTCAGACATATGTATAGTTTCCGTCCTATACGCACGGTTAAAAATTCAGTTCAAAATTTTTAACCTTACTGAAATTTCTGAAGCTGAAATCAACAGATTTCCTATCAAAATCTTTTTCAACTGGAAAATTCACATTTCATCCCTTCCTTTGGTGGAAATAGTTACATATTTCTCTGGATAAATATTCCGTGCTTAACGGTATGTACATACATACCTCAGAGAATTATTTATTTCCGTATAAGGCTGCCATAAACAAAATTGAGGCTTTAATAGCCATACTAGAATTAATATATTGCCTTCGCCGAAATTTAATTGCGAGAACCTAAACGTAATTAAACCTATACTTACTTACTAACTAAGGTGGCCATAACAACTCGTGTCCGGGTTTCGGCCGACATCATCACCTCTCGCCAGGCGCCTCTGCTTTGCGCGCGCCTTCTCCAATCGGATACACCAAGTGCGGTTAGGGCTTCCTCAGCCTGGTCCATCCATCGGAGACATGGTCTCCCTCGTTGTCGTTGACCAGCGACCCTCGCCTTGAGCAACTTTTTCGCTGGAGCTTCGTTGTCCATACGATGGGCATGACCCAGCCAGCGTAGTCGCTGCACAGTTATACGCCAAACTACGTCAATGTCTTCGTAGAGCTCATACAGCTCGTGGTTCATTCGGATGCGATAGTCATCGCCGACTCGAGCAGGACCGAAGATTTTGCGAAGAACTTTTCTCTCGAACACTCCCCGAGCGGCTGCGTCAGTTTGCGGAACTACCCATGCCTTAGCGCCATAAAGCAGCACTGGTAGAACGAGCGTCTTGTAGAGTGTTAGTATTGTCGTTCGAGTGAGGGCTCTGGAACTTAGTTGCTTACTGAGCCCGTAGTAGCACCTATTAGCAATTATTGTTCTTCACTTTATCTCCAGGCTGATTTCGATGCTAGTATTAATGGCGATGCCAAGGTAAACGAACTCCTTGACTACTTCAAAGTTATAGCTGCCGGATGAAACGTAAGAGTCTAAACGCCACGCTCCCTTGTTTGTAGACACCATATACTTTGTTTTACCCTCATTTATCGCCAAACCCACTTTGGCTGATTCCTTTTCGATAGCGGTGAAAGCAGCGGTAACATCTCTCTTGGTTCTGCCGACAATATCAATATCATCAGCGTACACAAGGAGCTGGACACCTTTATAGAAAATGGTGCCATTACGAAGCACACCGGCCTTTCGTACGATCCCCTCCATGATGATGTTGAAGAGATCGCAAGACAGTGGATCGCCTTGCCTGAAACCTTTTTCGGTATTGAAGGTTTCGGAGAGATCATTTCCTACCTTGACGGAGCTGCGTGTGTTGCTCAACGTCATTCTGATAAGTCTAATCAGCTTTGCAGTTATACCGAACTCAGACATTGTTGCGTATAGGCAATCCCTTCTCGGGCTATCGAACTCAGCTTTAAAATCGACAAAGAGATGGTGTGTGTCAATTTGATTTTCGTGGGTTTTCTCTAGGAATTGTCGTAGCGTGAAAATCTAGTCTATGGTGGACTTACCAGATCGAAAGCCACACTGATAAGGTCCAATCAGGGATTTTGTTATCGGCTTTAAACTTTCACACATTACGGTTGAGAGAACTTTATATGCGATGGAAATAAGACCTCTATAACTGGCGCAGATTGTTGGATCTCCTTTCTTAAATATGGGGCACAGTACGCTGAGGTTCCAATCGTCGGGCATGCTTTTTGCTAGCCATATTTTGCTGATGAGTTGATGCACGCGCCTTATCAATTCATCGCCGCCGGTTTTAAACAATTCAGCTGACAGGCCGTCAGCACACGCCGCTTTATTGTTTTTGAGTCGATGGATAGCAACTCGAACCTCACCATGGCTAGGTGGTGGTACATCCACTCCGTCATCGTTGATTTGTGGCTTTGAACTGCGCTCTCCGTGGGCGGCATTGGTGGAATCGTCGCCAGTAAGTAAGTTGGAGAAGTGCCGTCTCCACAATCTCAGCACACACTGTGTATCCGTATTCAGATCTTCATTTTAGTCTTTACAAGTGGATGCTCCGGGCTTGAAACCTTCGGTTAGACGCTTAACCTGTTGATGGAATTTTCGTGCATCCTTCTTGCCCTGGTGTACCTCTAGTTCCTCACGCTCACGCTTTTCTTGCTCTCTTTTCTTGCGTCTGAAAAGGCGCCTCTCTTCCTTCCTCTTTTCGCGGTAGTTTTCTCGCACGGCTCGCGGTGCAGCTGACTGCAGCGTTTTTCTATATGCGGTGTTTTTTACTGCAGTCGCAATGCGACACTCCTGATCATACCATTTGTTCCGAGGTTGCGGGCGCCGGAAACCAATGACTTCTTCAGCGGCAGCACGGATGGAGTGGGATATATGCGCCCAAAGTCCGCCGGCGTCGTCGGGTCCAGAGGTTGGTTGGTTGAGCTTAACCGAGAGTTGAGCGGAGTAGGCTTCGGCAGTCCGTTGTAATTGCAGCTTAGCGACATCTAGCTTTCGTTGCATTCCTGTGCGTATGTTCTTCACATTGCATAATCGCATGCGGATCTTGGCTGCAACAAGATAATGGTCGGATTCAATGTTGACCCCCCGAAATGTACGCACATCTAGAACACTAGAGCCATGCCTTCCGTCGATTACAACATGATCAATTTGGTTTCGCGTTTTTTGATCCGGGGACAGACAGGTGGCCTTGTGGATGTCGAGGTACTTAAATCTGGTGCTACTAACTACCATGTTGCGAGCCGCGGCGATCAGTCTTAGACCGTTGCTCGTGGAGGTCTCATGAAGACTGAACTGACCGACAGTGGGGCCAAAGATGCCTTCCCTTCCGACTTTCGCATTAAAATTTCCGAGGACTATTTTCACGTCATGGACCGGAAGGTGGTCGTATACGTCCTCAAGACTAGCGTAGAAAGCATCCTTGACGGCTTCGTCCTTTTTCCTCCGTCGGGGCGTGCGCGCAAATAAGGCTGATGAAGAAACATTTTGCCTTGATGCGGATCTTGGCCAATCTTTCGTTCACAGGTGCGAACCGTGAACAAGGTGGCGTAGTTTCCGGCGAACAACGAATCCACATCCGAATTCGCGCTTCTCCGCATGGCAGTTGTAGTAGATATCGCAGTGTGCTTGCTTAGAGCAGCCTTGCCCTTGGTTAAAATAGAATTAGCAAGAGGTAATGGTTGATTTTTCGTTCAAAACAGCAAAAGAAGTGTTGTTTTTACGAAATTTACGAAACCGTTCAAAAAAGTGTTGCTGTACAAAAAGTGAATCGATAAAAATGTGTCACTTTTCTCACTGGCTTTGCTATAAATACTCGAAATATACCTTTAAAAATGGTTGCTTTCATTTAAGTTGAATTTTTTATATTTGTATATATGGCTAATATGTATATATATAACTAATAAAATTTATTTGAAGAGCAAATTAAATCCGGACAAGTTTCGAAACTGCAGCGACGTAGGCAGTTGGATTTCATGTAGCAGCACCGGCACGTTGGAAAAGGTCAGATTTTTAATGCATTTGAATGTTGCTGAAACAATAATCCATTAAATAGTTGATTTTCTAATACTTCCAACTCACTTCCCTGTCCACTAAAACACTTTTATTTACCTATTTATTATAAAACTATAGCTCACATAAAATAAAATAAATACCCTTAAGCGGCTGCTTGCCATTTGACTCAATTTCTCAGCGTTTCTTCTCGATGTGTGTTCTTTTTCATCACGGTCCGAATTTTTACCGATTTTGTTACAGGAACGAGCTACAGTTGGGGAAAGTTACTGTTATGTTTTTGAGGTGCTCCCATATTGGTGGTGTATCGACTTGTTTCAGTTCGATCGTATAGATCGTCGTATGTTTACAACAAATCTTACATATTGCATTGCGCTTATCACTTGGCTTGAAAAACTTCCCATATTATCTTTTTAAACGCCATTTTATTTTTTTTTTGTATAATGATTTATATTTGATTTCGATACTTTGTAAAAAGAATCGTACCGTCAAATATCGACTAAGTCCAAATTACCGAAAAATTACTAGTCTAGTCTGAAGTATCGATACGATATTCGTGTCTCTAATTATGATTCCTATTTTATTCTCTCAACTGGGTATGAACAAAATTACGCTCACTTTTTGAAATTTCCTTGAGTTTAAACATTCATTTAGAAAGATATTTGTGGCATTTATTTAACTCAGAATTATGACTGAAAAATCTTTTATACAACCTAATATCTTGATGTTTAGCAGCTAAAGTGCAATTCAATAATTGCTGCAACCAACGACAAGCAAAAAAAGCAATCAAATAAGACACTTCAGAAAAAGTTTAGTTTATAAAAGCATTAAAAAAAAAAAAAAATTAAGAACTTCATTTCTTCTTCAAATGTTAAAAAAAAAATGCTTTAAATTTAACTGAAACTGTTTCAGAAGATTCTCATGAAACCGAGTTAAGGAAAAAAAAAATTGAAAACCTTTGCGCCTTTTTTTCTTTTTTTTGTTTTTGTTGTTGATTCTTTAGATAGCTTTCGTCAAAGCGGGTTTGTATGGAGCAGCGTTGTTTCCATGTGTTTCATAAATATTGAAAGAAATTCTATACTTAGCTGCGAAAGACAATGAGTGTATAAAACGATCAAACAAATTCAAAAAAAAAAATGTAACATTTGAACAGATTATTTTTTTGGTGAATTTATGAGCCAGGAGTGACGAAGTGAAATGCAAGCCAAGAGAATTGAAGAAATAGTTTCGAATTAAAAGCTGGTAAGATGGAGTATTGCATTTGGTAACTAAGAATTTCTATTTTTAAATTCTAAGAAATCTTTAAAATGTGTTTCATATATGTTATTATCACACAAACTTTTTTAACATCTTATTCTAGCAGTTTCTGGATTTTATTTTTTTACTCAATTTCAGTTGAGGCAGAATTAAATAAAGAACTCTATTGGTTGCTTTCGATAACAGAAGTCCATTAGCATAACTTATACACAAAACTTGTTTTACGTCAGCTATATTATTCTGTATTGTTATTCAGTTGACGACAACACTTTGAAGAAAATCTTTGCACAAATGTGGCTTTTCACACACTTCAGGACTTATGCCGTCACTCTGTTCAGACGTCCACTTGTGTTCTGCGTCATCAAAGGGCAAGTAGAATTTTATGAGAGGAGCAGCAAAAGGGTTGAATGAGATTTGCTGTGGTCAATCGTTTGTATTTTCAGTGAACTCAATAAATTCCTAAATAAATAAGCTATAAAAGCAGGTGTTTACTACTTTTTCCTTAGTTTATCCTTTTTTGTTTTTATTTTATTTTGAATCGTAAGCATTGTCTTCAACAAACAAATTGAGTACCTAATAATGTTGCACGTATAGTCTTTATTTGTACCTTGGGTGCAATAATAAAAAAGATTTTATTGTTTCAACATAGGTATAGTTTTCTAAGGTCTGGCCTGACTACAAACGGGATAAACTTTATGAAGCATGATGATTGGACTGTCGATTGAATTAAAATTGTGGTCATAGAAATACTTGGAATACCACAGAGGTTATAGCTAGATGTTGTTAATTTTACATGAATGCGAAAAAGGTTGGTCAGTTTGTTTTGTTATCGAACATTTAGGGTAGGCATCATAATAAAACAAGTCCCAAAAAAAGTCGTTACGATAAAACTGCCTATAAATGTAAGAAATGGAGATCAAAGTAGGCTGGTTAAATGTGATAAGATACTGAATAGTTTTTTTTTTACATTTGTTAATTTCTGTATTCATTTTTTTGATAAAATTTATATACAAACAGATTTCAAATTATATGAAATAGTGATGTATAAAAGTTTGCACTCACGAACGAATGTTTCCGACACGAAAAAACTAAGCATTTCACCGTTTCAGCATTTTTGATTTTTTTTTTTTGTAACAAATCGCTTTGCTTAGCGAAAAAAACTTAGAGATTTTTCTTAGGGGTGATTTGGATTAGAGAAATATACACGGTATTGATATAATATGTAAAGCAAGTGAATATATAGAACATTTTTAAAGCCAAATCTCGTATTTTAAAAAAAGTTTTTCAATGTGGCTTTTGCAACACATTAAAATAAGTGCACACAATAAATTAAATTTATTTTTATATATTATTTTTGTTTATACAACATTATTATTTATTAAATTTATATTTTTGTGTATGCTTTTTATACATTATTTTCATGTACTTTAGATTTGATTTTATTTATTTATTTTTTATTTATTTAGCCAAACAAGGCAATATACTTATTGTAACTCATTTTTCTAACAGGTTGTTGTTTTATTTATATTTTATTTTTTGTTTTTCTCTCCTCTTTCCTTGTTTTAGGTGTAGAAGATATGCAATTCTCAGTGCATATCAACTCAATTTTGTTTAGGTATGGGTGGTAGACGGTAATGTAAAAAGAGGCATTTGAATGTGGTAGAATAGAGTTAATATTACAATGCCGTGTTTTACTTATTTAACATTAAAATTTTTCATTTACAATTTGTCTACAAATGCTAGATCAAGGAAATAGAATAGGGTGAAAAGGAATTGGAGAAGATTCACTTATATGTACCATTGGACATAGGACGGGAATTGGTGTTTAATAAGGGGATAGTTATGTAAAAAAAAGTTATTTGGAAAGGGGACGCTTGAATCTGAATTTCGATTTTGGCGGTGCATAATGCTCGCTAATATTATTAAATATTTTACATCTATTGAAGGGCTAGTTCGATGCATAAATAGTGTTGTGATGCGATTTTTTTAACAATTTTGTATACCTTGCTCGCCTTATTGGTTTATTAAATAGTACCTTGCTCGAGATGTATTCGCTACCGATGTTACCAGTAATAACATCGAATGTAAAGCATGAGCAAAGTAATATTCTCCTTGGTGACAGCGACATTAAATTGAGGATTTTAAGTCTACTCTCGTATGGTGGTAAATCGAGGATCGTATAGGTCTCTCAATGCAAAAAGCAAGAATTGTCTTTGAATAGATTCTAGCCTTTCACTATGCACTACAAAAGCTGGGTTCCAAATTATGCAACAGTATTCTAAGATTGGTCGTACTAATGTGCAGTATAAGGTTTTAGTTACCCAAATGTTTTTGAATTCTTTTGCACGTCTTTTCATGAATCCGAGCCTTTTGTTTGCCCTGGATATGATATGATCGTAGTGAAGGTTAAAGCGCATCTTACTATCAAGAATTATTCCAAGATTTGCTATGTGGTTGACCCTTTTAAGTTCCACCTTATTTAGCATGTATCTGCTATATGTTATTACGTTTTTACAGGCAAAACTTATAACGTAGCACTTATTTATATTTAAATAAAGTTTATTTTGACTACACCACTGTTCCAGAGAAAAATGGTTATTCTGTAAGAATACTGAACCCACTTCTGATCTAATGTTATAGTATAATTTTAAGTCATCTGCATATAAGAGATGGGGGACATCATGCAAAACTTCAGATATGTCTGCAATAAATATGTTGAAGAGAAGTGGGCCAAGATGGCTACCTTGAGGTACACCCTACGAGACAACAATCATTTTAGACAAAGTACCCTGAAGTTTGATATATTGGGATCTTTCACAGAGATAAGACTTGAGCCATTTCAGCACAGTACCTGATATACCAAATTTTTCTAGTTTTTTAGCTAGGATTTCGTGATCAACACGATCAAAGGCTTTACTAAAATCTGTATAGACTGCATCTATTTGGTGGCCCTTTTCCAATTTAGTAAGAATATCTGATGTCATGATTGTAAGATTTGTGGCTGTTGACCGTCCTTTACGAAAACCATGTAGTTACGCTCGTGAGTTTGGAACATATAATTTTTTCAAATAGCTTTGGAATAGCTGACCATATTGCAATACCCCCATAATTTTGAACTGATCTTTTGTCGCCATTTTTAAAAGTTGGCGTAAGATGACAAGATTTCCAAAAAGTTGAGAATATACCTGTATGTAAGGATTTGTTAAAAATCATATGTAACGGCGTAATTAATTGGTCTAACCATTGAACAAGTGAAATTGGTGGTATAAGATCTGGACCTGGAGATTTATTTGAATCTAATTCTTTAATGGAATTCGTTATGTCACTCCGTGTTATATTCATTTCACAAACCAATGGCGGTCTACTAGTTATACTGGTAGGTTGATTTTGGGATGTAGTTGAACAAAAGACTTCTTTAAAATGATCCACAAAGAGATTACAAGTTTCCTGTGAGTTAGATTAAGTAACATTGCCTTTAAACATGAAATTTGGGTATCCGGACGATTTCAGCTTTACATTTACAAAATCGAAGAATTTTTTCGGGTCTTCAATAATCCTTTTTCCAATTAAATTGGTGTAAGGCCTATAAGCCTCTTTGGAGTTAATGGAGAACTCCTTAGACAGTTCTTCGTATCTAACCTTTACCTCGTCACTTACAATGACGCCATTTTTAATGATTGTAAAGTTTATGTCTTTGATTTCTCAAATGTCTAACATATGAATCAAGCCACGGTTCCGATAGTTTATTTTTTTCTTTATTTTTGGAACATGAGTATCAAATACAGAAAAGTTTTTAGTGTTGTTTCTTGTCAGATGGTTAGCAACTTTTTTTACTGAAGTTTTATATGTGTTTTATTTGAAAATTTTATGTCAAATTGTGAAAATCAATCCAATATTTCTATTTTGACATTCTTGAGAATTAATATTGCAATATTTATTTAAATTAAGTATACTTGAAAGAAAATATCGCTTCAAATTGCGATATATGGCTAATGGCGTTGTGTCACAACGAAATTTTTGAACTCAGTTTTAAATAATTTAAATTATATTTAAATATAGGTTTGTTGTAAATATTGCTTTAATTTGTTATCAATAAAAGAATGCACCTAATAAAAGGAACGAATCACAAAACAAAAAAAAAAAAAACACCTAATACTATGTCTAAGCCGATCAAATTTATAAAAGGCATTTGCAACACCTTCAACAAGTAAGAGCAGCAAACGGAGCAAAAAAGGGATGTCGGAGAAACATCGATGCATCGAAAATATCGACGTTTTACTTCGATGCACCGAACATTTCCCACTCGATGTATAAATATCAATGCATCGATACAGTGCATTGAACAGCCATTTATATTTTACAATTGTGCAAAAATAAAGAAGTGAGTTTGACCAAGAAATAGAAATGGCTCCAAAAAATGTGGCTTGGAGGTGTTTTAAGTAACGCAGCAAAATCAACGCAAATTGTATATTGTGCTAAAGACCATAAGAATTAAATAGAAAAGAAAATTCAAAAAAAAAATATAAAGAAATTTTCTAAGAAACTCTAAATATTACGGAAGAAAATTTGATGATTTAACAACTAAAATTTTTATGATTTCTATGGTTTGACGAATAGTTTTCGACCTGATTCAACAGTCCGTTGGAAACATAGTTAGTTTAGTTTTAGTAATGAATTTGAAATTTTGTACAATATTGCTAATAACATATTTTGTTGTGAAATAATATCTGAAAATTCATATGTAAAGCGATGCATCCATGTATTCCCTCCGATGTATCAAAAAATATCGATGTACATTTTGATGCATTGAATCAAAGAAATATATCGATGCATCCTGCCACTGACATCGCTAAGATAAACTAAAATTTTTTTGCAGAACTGAATTGGGAATTCTTACTAATTAGTAACTGTTGTTAAAATTCACGTTCAAGGCGAACATCGAAGTGTTATAAAAAAACTAAGAAAAAACATAACAATTTTCACAATTGTCGAGCATCGCAGTTATAACGTAACGCCACTGGTTTGTGTTCTTGTTTAAGTCAGAGAAGCTTTCAGTTGTGTTTATCTCTGTTCACAAATTTTTCATCAATTGTTCGTCAAACACAATAGAACAACGTAAAATATCTTTGTAATTTCAACAATAATACAACTTATAATAAATACATCGTTGTCAATGTTTTTTTTCATGAGCAACTGCTAAATTATAAAGAAACCCCAAACAAATTAAAAAAAAACACAGAGAAGCGAAGCTTTTTCGCAGTTTCATAGATTTGATAGCTTAATGCTTTTATTTTGTAATAAAATAGCATTAGAATCAAACATTGAATAAAACATAACGTAAATTATTTTAATTTAATTAAATAATTAAGGTATTTTAATTAATTTAATAAATTTTA
The DNA here is from genome assembly GCA_914767935.1 of Coremacera marginata. Lineage (NCBI taxonomy): Eukaryota > Metazoa > Arthropoda > Insecta > Diptera > Sciomyzidae > Coremacera > Coremacera marginata. The sequence goes on along the minus strand of OU612047.1, from coordinate 68,181,808 downwards.
TTTAATTTTCATTTTATTACGTTTCATAGTTTCATTACAAGTTACATTCATTGTTATTTCAACGCAATTTTGGGCAATTGTTAATTTTTCGTTCGCCCTATTAAAAAAAAAAACACATACCAACAACAACACAAACGCATTCACATCAACAAAATAAAAAAATATATTCCTTAGCCCGCCATGAGAATCGAGCCTGGATCCATCGTTTCATAATTCAACACTCCCCCCACCGATCCAAACAGCTTTGTTGAGTTGACTCATTGATTCAATGTAAAGTATCACTGAAAATTTGGTGCAACAGATCACAATAATCTATTACTAGATAGAGAATGCTGACCAGTAATGCCACTTAAACATTTTAAATAATGGTGAATTGTGTCAACACTGAGTAATAGATTGTAAAAAATGTTGTTAAATTCTTTTTCTTTTAAAAAAATTCGACTAAAGTTGTACAGCAAAACAATAAAAAAAAATCTAGTAAGGAAACGAGCTTCGGTAGGGTGCCGAAACTAAAATACTTCCCCTCCCCCCACGACCGTGTTGAAGTATATTCGAAGTCTTTAGCCGTCTATAAAATGTTTATGTATAATCTGCAAAAATATTTGTGTCATAAGCTTAATTTTATTTTACACTTATCTGCCACATAGAGAAATTTGTAGACTGCTCATTATGATAAAGAATATATGAACAAAATTTTATTGGTATGTGCAAATTTATGACAACGATGTAAAATAATTTCGTTTAAATATAAAGTGCCGCGCCCTCCGTTCAATCCATCCAGTTTTGTAGACTACTGACTGCTCATTACTTAAAATAATATGGAAAATATGAAAAAAAAAAGTTGGACAAACGAAACAAGAAAACAGAGGTAGTACGCCTCTGTCTAATTTCGTCCAACTTTTTAGACTAATCACGGCTCATTATTCCAAAGAAAATACTTGCAAAATTTGGTTGAAGTCAGAAAAACAGTGTAGAAAGAGATCGATTAGAGTTAAACTGACACGTCCCTTGTCCAATCTCATCCACTTTTGCAAGCTTAAAACTTCTAAAGAATATATGTGTGAAATTTGGTTGAAATCGGAGAAAAGGTGAAGTTTGAAATAAAATAAAATTAAGGTGCCACGCACCCTGACTATTACCAGCATCTCTTATAAACTGCAGACTGATCCTTATGCCAAATAATATGTGCGCAAAATTTGGTTCAAGTCAGACAAGCGGTGTGGAGGGAGTTCGATTAGAATTAAATTGACACGCTCCTTGTTCCATCCCACTAAATTTCGTAGGCTTAAAACTTCTCATTGTACTAAAGAATATATGTGCGAAATTTGGTTGAAATTAGACAAAGGGTGTAGATGGAGCTCGTTTAAAAATAAAGTGCCATGGCCCCTGTCTAGTACCGCCCAATTTTACAAACTTAAGACTGCTTGAAAAATAAATGGTGGCATTTTTTAATTTATATTTTGTTTTTAACAATTCTTAAAAAATTTATTTTTAAGAATTACACATAGAGCTTTATGCCAAGTTATTTCATGAAGCAACAGGTTGCCATAACAACAATGTTCTTTACAGAACAACCACCAGCAGACTAGACAACTGTTTCGTCGGTCGTTACCGACTATCAGTAATCTTCTGTGGCTCATGATTAACTTTGAAAATCTTATAAGCACACAATCTGCTAAAACCTAAGCGGAATTGCAGTTGTGTGCTTTCCAATTTAAAAAGCAATGTTTTTCTACTTCTTTGCACAAAGCAAAGGTTCGAAAAATTGACTATATTAATTCTGCAAAGACTTGTTGCTGCGCTCTTTGTTTACTTCTTTTCTCGATTCCATTCTTAGGCGCCAACAATTCCTTGGTATTAAACCATAGAAGGTGTGAGAAGTTTTTTTTTTTTTTTGAAAATAAGATCTTATTAACTGAAAATAAGATCTATAACTCATCTTATTTTCTTTGCAGAATTAATGTAGTAAATTTTTTGAACCTTTGCTTTGTGCAAAGAAGTAGAAAAACATTGGTTTTAAAATTGGAAAGCGCACAACTGCTATTCCGCTTAGGTTTTAGCAGAAGGTGTGCTTATAAGATTTACAAAGTTAATGGACTGCATGAGCCACAGAAGATTACTGATCAGTTGGTGTAGCGACCGACGAAACAGCTGTCTAGTCTGCTGGTGGTTGTTTTGTAAAGAACATTGTTGTTGTGGCAACCTGTTGCTTCATGAAATTTTTTGGCATAAAGCTCTAAGTGTAATTATTAAAAATTAATTTTTTTAAGAATTGCTAAAAACAAAAAATTAAGACTGCTCAAACTACCAAGGAGTATGTGTGTAAAATTTGGTTGTAATCACACACACGGGGTAACAGTAGTTCTATCAAAAGTAGAATGCCACACCCACTGTTCTTGTCTTAAGACTCCACATTTTACCAAAAAACATAGTTAAGGATTGGATAAACGATGTGGGTACAATTTAGGTACAAACAGACCAGATGTCATTCAGTTTTATATATTTACGAAAGCTTTTCTATTTTGATGAAGTCACTTTGAATGGAAGCCAGGCGTGGTTTTCATCCGATTTTGCCAAACATCATAGAAATGTGTCATTTTGTATATCAAAGCTTATGTGTAAAATTTCAAGACTTTTCTTTAATTTTTCTAGATTTTAAAGCGATTTAAAGTTTTGAAAAAAGCCACTTTGTAGGGGAGGCAGGCGTTGTTTTCATCCGATTTTGCCAAATATCATAGTGATAGTCTATATCATATATCAAGACCTATGTGCGAAATTCCAAGACATTTCTGTAATTTGAACAGATTTTTTAGAGATTTTACGGAAAATATAAAGCCACTTTGTATGGGAGGTAGGCGTGGTTTTCATCCGATTTTTCTAAATTCCATAGTTAGGATTTATATTAAAGAACAAAGCTTACGTGCAAAATTTCAAGTCATTTCTTTAATTTTTGTGGATTTTCAAGAGATTTTATGGTTAGAACAAAGTCACTTTGTATGAGTGGTAGGCGTGGTTTTCATCCGATTTGGCTCATTCTCGAACTTGATCTCTATTTTTTAGAAAAAAGCTTGTGTTTTAAATTACATCGCTATAAATTTAAAATTACGTCTGTAATCGTTATCTCAGATGGACAGACGGACAGACAGAAAGACACACAGAAATTGACTTAGGTGGTGATGCTGATCAAAAATACATACAATTTTCTATATCTGCCAGGCCTCCTTATTGGCGTTACAAACGGAATGACAAAGTTAATATACCCCTTACGCAGTACGCGTTGGTGTATAAAGATTCAATACTCAAAAATTTTCGTGTGTAAATATTACTAATAACTGCGTCCGTTCTCCGAATTTTATTCGTATTCGTAAAAAAACATTCGTATATTGTACGAATAACATCGTTACATTTGTGGCCACACTGGCGCGGCTTTGCTAGAAACAGCTGATTGCTTCTGTTTGAGAGATATACATTTTTTGCTTTTCTAGCGCGTGTCTTGAATTCTTTTATGCGCAACAATTAATTTCATTTTTGCTACTCGCTATTTTCTTTTGTTCACTTTAATAGTAATTGGAACTATAATAAAAACTGTTTTGTTCAATAAAAGACATTTGATTTTGATTTGATGAAGCAATAGTGGAGCGCCTCTAGTTCACGTCATCTCTACTTACTAGACACGGAACTTACATACATTGTCAAGGCATATGCCACAAGCTGGTGACCCCGACGTGATCATCATATCAGATCAAATGTTTACTAACAGCGAAGGATCAGAAAACGCACAGAATTACGATGCACCCTTCGTCGACGCTTCATCTAGCGTGCCAGCGGGCAGCACAATGTCTGACGGTGGCGCCAGCAACCACGTGTGGGCGGCACGTGCAGTTAAACTGCCCCCTTTCTGGAAGGATAATTGTTTGCTATGGATCGCACAGGTGGAAGCTGCCTTAGAGATCGCACAAATTCGTACCGACGCTGCAAAATACAGATACGTACTTGTGCACTTGGATGAAACGACATTGCCTTTTGTTGCTGACATAATTACGTCACCACCTGATGAAGGAAAATATAATGCATTAAAATGCAGACTTATCAGCACTTTTGATGAAACTGAAGAGACCAAGCTCCGCCGTCTACTTCGAGGCATAGAGTACGTCGATGGGAAGCCCTCAAATTTTCTGCAAAGGCTAAGAAATTTGACTGCTGGCAAGGTGTCTGACGGACTTCTTCGTATGATTTTCCTTGAACAACTGCCGGAGAACGTGCGCTGTATCTTAGCAATAAGTGATTTCAAGGACTTACACAGTTTGGCTCTGCAAGCGGATAGGATTTTCGACGTTCATCACAATATTATGTCTGTTGACAGAGGCTCAGCAGCATTAAGAACGCATGTGAGCGATGCCAACGTGAATGCAGCTGTAGCAACAACATCAAACTTTGACGAGCTGAAAGCAGAAATTCAGGCACTTTCTAAAAAAATTGATAGCATTAAAAATCATGTAAAAAGTGACGATATCGTTAACGTCGAAAACAAATGGTGCTATTATCATGCTCGCTTTGGCAATAAAGCTCAAAAATGTCGCCAACCCTGTAGCTTCAATATCACCAATAACAATAAATCTTTAAACTAAACCGACCTTCAGTTATTTTGGTGGGCACCACTGAGGGTCTATTTACATCACGCCTACAAATTATTGATTCAAAAAACAGACTTGAATTTCTCGTCGACACCGGTGCGGATATTTCGGTGTTACCTAGGAGAGTTCTAAATAATTTAAAAACAGTTAATGCAAAAACCAAATGTATTCTTTTTGCAGCAAATGGTTCAGCAATACGGACATATGGTTCAAAAACATTGTCTCTCGACATAGGGCTCGGCCGAACCTTTGACTGGACGTTTACAGTTGCTGATGTTGCACATCCCATACTTAGAGCAAACTTGTTGATTTGCGTAACCGGAGACTTCTTGATCCGCATGCAATTATACCCAGTATCGATACATTCACGTCCTCAAAATATAGCGAGACTGTAGTTCACCAATTAGATGTATCGCTAGACCAATCGCCAAAAATTGAGTCAATTTCTTCTAGTAATCCAGTATATCAACTGTTAAAACAATTTACAGCAGTTACAAAACCTGCTGATCAAATAACACCAAAACATAGGATAAGACACTACATCACAACGCGTGGAACGCCAGTGGCAGAGAGAGCACTTACATACATTGTCAAGGCATATGCCACACATTTACGCATGCTCCTAATATCATTCGTACATTGTACATTGCAATTCGTATATTGTACAAATATTATTGTAATATTTACTAATACTCTTTTTATTCATTTGCACATTTTACAAATGAATTCGTATATTGAACGAATACTTTTGTAATATTTACCAATACTCATAGTATTCATTCGTATATTATACGGTGCGATTAGTATATTGTACGAATATTATTGTAATATTTACCAATGCTCTTGCTATTAATTCATTCATTATACGGTGCATTTCGTTAAATGCTTTTAAAAATATAGCGGCATCCACTGAGTGTTGGTTAAGTAAAAAAAAATAATAATAAAGAAGTCAATTTAACTTTCATATTGCACTTACCATTTACGAAATACCGGCAACGCAATTGATTGCTTATTATTCAAAAGTGACATGACTCAAAAAGTTTTGTGTGTAGATATTTAAAATAACTGCGTAATTATAACATTAATTAAAAAAAATTAAAACTAAACTTACCCTGAAAGCATTTAGTAGAGGCAAAGAATGTACAAAATAAGAATGGAGCGTAAATAATAGGTAAAGATTAAAGATGCAGTGGAAAAAGGTATGAAAATGATAAAATAGTATAAACTTACACATATGTACAGCAGCTACTCTATTCATTTTCGATGAAGTCATCAGGAGCCGATGAGATTTTGGGGAATTCAGCTTCATTGTGGGTTTTAATGCAATCTCTATTCTTAGAAAGCCTGATATAAACAGACCCACGAATTGTAAAAGCATTGATATTTTCCTACGATTGCATGGGATCGCTGCTTGTAGAAGTGTTCTTCCTCTCGGCTCTCGTGCAAGTACACATTGTTATCAGAGTCCAGTCCAGTATCTCTGAGGTTAGTTGCTCTTTTCATTCGCTTTCTATAGTCACCAAAAGCTTTCAGAGCACGATTTCAATTAAAGGAAGAGTAAAACTAGACGATAACTAGTGGGTTACAGTTACCCGATATGGGCTTGACTCGGAAGATATCGTTTATATTACCTTTAGGCAGGTCCTTTTCACTTAACCTCTTTTAAAACGCGTAACATTTCATGCCAATCCAGTCACTTCACTTTATCACTTAATCATTTACTGGCAAACCTGCCACTTCATCACTTTATCGCCGACACAAAACATTACACAATTTATATTAAATAAAAAAAAAATATAAAAAAATTTTTAAAAAATAAGCTTTTATTTAAAACCAAAACGTGAACTAAAAAGAAAAAAATAAATTTCAGTGACATTTGTCATATATGTATATAGTAGGTATATTCTAGATTCAGAAGAACCTCTCTCTTGGTTACCCACCATCATAATAAAAGCTTACGTAAATAGGTTAGTTCTAGGGACGTCTATAATTTTACAAAATTTTCAAAATGTAAAATATACTAGTTTACTACACAATATCAGTGGAATTGAATCTTTTAGTAGGCTTATCTGTATATAAACCGCGATCCATTATACAGGTTTACTGCAAAATATCAGTGCCTTAAGCTTTTAACGTCCCTAGAACTTACCTCTTTACGTACGCTTTTATTATGATGATGGGTAACCAAGAGACAGGTTCTTCTGAATCTAGGATATACCTACTATATACTATATAGAAATTTATTATTTTCTTTTTAGTTCACGTTTTGGTTTTAAATAAAAGCTTATTTTTCAAAAAATTTTTTATATATTTTTTTATTTTTTAGTCTTAAAGGTTTATTATGAACATCTTTTATTTTGAAAGCCTTACATATAGCATATTAATTTTTTAGACCATTAACCTTATGCCCGTATGATACTTAATTTTTTTTGTCCAATTTTAAAATTTGAAAACAAGTGGCGCGTGGGCAGGACACAAACGGACAGGACATAAACGTTGTTACTTTTTATATCTGTTGTTTTTAAGAGCAGCTGCATTTACACAGCAGCTACACACATCACTTCCAATTCAGCATACATTTATCTAAAATAGTTGTGTGTACTCTAAAAATGTTTAATTAATTATTAACAGCACAGTAAGTATTTGATCGAAACTTAACGAAGAACGAACTGAAAGAAGCGGCAAAAAAAATGCAAAGAAAATACAGTCCGTCCTACAACTTTTTCTCCCATTCGTTCCATATGCGTACTCACTCACACCAATTGAATCCATGAATCGTGCTATTTGAACTGCTCTAGTTATAATTTTCAATGATCAATTTAATTAAGTATCATACAGGCTTTAACAGTACATATTGACATTATTTATATCATTTACATTATTTATTGCATTATATACTTTATTATGATATAGCATTTGTATTTATTTGTGGGCGGGAATAGGAAGTGTGGCCAAATTTAAACCCCTATCATCATTTTTATTGATTTGTGGGCGTTAAAAGAGGGTGTGGCAATATTTTTTTTCTAGCCCATGCAATACTTGCAGGACATTTACTGCCAAAATTTTAGCTGAAATAGCCCGGTAGTTTTGGAGATACATGAATTTGTTGGCGGAAAAAGGGGGTGTGGTGAAATTTTTTTCTTAAACCCTATTTTCTGCTTGAAGGAAATTTACTACCAAAATTTCATCTGAATCGGCCTAGTAGTTTTGGAGATATAGCATTTTTATTGATTTGTGGGCGGTAAAAGGGGGTGTGGCAAATTTTTTTTCAAATATTTCATTGTCACCGGGCTTACACATGTACGCTAAATTTCAGCTTATTTGGAGACCCACAAGCTGTCGAAAAATTTTTTGCAAAACCGTGCTTTATTGCATATAACGAAGAGAAGAAGAAAAATAGAGAATTGTTGTTTTTGTTTTTTCGTTTCGGTTGTCAATTTATTTTCAACTCTACTAATACTTCGTACATTCTTTGAAGAATGCGTTCGGCCAACCTACGAATGAATTTTTTCTACTTATATTAGTCTTACTTCGTAAATAGTACGAATTCATTAGTAAATACTACGAATGAAATGAAAGAATTTACGAACTTATTCGTATGAGAAATTTACGAATGCTATTATATATATGTACACAATAATTCGTACAATGCATTCATACGAATTGTTTTATTTTTTTACGAATATAATTAGAACATAAAACGAATAAATTTGTGAATATTTCCACAGGCATTAGTAATATTTCACGAATGAATTTGTAAAGATATTACTATACGAATACTTCGTTCATTGTACGAATATTCGTACAATGCACGAATCTTTTTGCCACGAACATCATTCGTAGCCATTTTACTAATAAATTTTTTTAGTGAATAGATAGCTGATATTACTTACAGAATAAAATAACAAATACAATAATTAAGAAAAGACCATCTGCAGTATTAAGCTTTTTCCTCACGAACATCAACCGCAGCTCAGATAGCATCTTTAATAAAAGTGTTTCCGCCATCAAAAGAGCCGGTTTAACTTCATACCATATATGACTTAGTACATATTTTTAATGCAAGCAAAAGTAATATTTAGAAAATGTTACAGCAAAAAGGAAATATGTACAATCGCCAGTAACAGAATGTTGAAAGAGAATATTAAGTGGTGGTGTGAAATATAAAAAATGGTTGCCAGGAAGACGCTATTAAGCATGGATGCTTGGAGATTGTTTGATCGTGATGCTTTGGGTTAAGTTTTTGTTATCAGTAAAAGTTATGAATATGCTTTAGTTTAATTTAAAATTTACGTTTTTATTTTATTGTTCCTTTATTTTTTATGTAAAGGGTGGGGTTAGACAGTTAGGTATAACAGGTAAGACAGGTAAGACAGATAAGATTAATAAGTGCGCCTGCCGTTAAGCTTAAGCAACTTGGGTTATCCAAAACCTGGGGTAATAGTTCATGAAACAGACAACCATGAACTTTGTGTTGTACCACAACACGGACCCGTTTATGTTTTAACAAGTAAAACATACGGGGCATCCGGTGTGGCAACACGAACATGGAAGCTGTTTCACAAACACAAAGCATCACCCAGTGCCCTGCTGATTAGGAGCATTATGTAATAAATTACATACTGCCCGTAATAGCAGTACCAGTTCAGACTTCCGTAGCGACGTACTTCTATCCATCTACTGGTGGAGACGAGACCTACCCAATCTCTTGCATATTAAGACAGATATGCCAGCCCGGTCGTACCATTGCGCGACCCCGCCGATTATTCTAGACCTGTGTAGCATTCACACAACCACAACCAGTACGAGACTCCCCGAAGGGCCAGCCCACGACAGTCATCTGGGCAAATCGATCCCGTCAAATGAGGATCCACAACATCCCCGCAAAAGACCAAGAATACACAAATGCAATTACGAAAAAGTGCATTCTTACACAAGACTGTGCTCAATGACCACTTAAGGGCTAGTCTAACAATTTGCAGTTGCCGACTCAGGTAGAAGATTATTGTGCATGACCGGTACCTACTTTGGAGGACCTTTGCAATTGCCACTCTTACTCTGGCCGTTCGGATTTCACCATCCAGACATAGAGTATTGGCCATTGTTCTCAGGGACTGCCGTGCTCAGTATAAGAACCCTTAGTTAAACAACCATTTCTACACTTCCCTCAGTGACTGCCGTCCCAGTTTGAGGGTGCGAGTCAAACTCTTGACTAGCAATCCACTTCGGAAACCCGAAGAGCCGACACTATTATGCAAGCATGCCGACACTTCACAACTGTTGCAACACGCCCATTTAAGGTCTCCATGCGGTGAATATATAGGATCTACCCCAACTGACGGGTAAAGACTGTCCCCGTACTAACAAGTTTTAAGGTCAATTGCTATACCTTCGCAGGCTTGTTTCATATCGATATACCGAATATGACCTGCTACCAAGATGGGCGCCACCCCGAGCTCTTGGTTGGCCCTATCAGTTTTTCCGTTTGCAGGACGTATCCTACAAGCAACCCTCCTCCTTTATCCTGGCTTGGGACAGACAGGCGCAACCCTGGCGGAGTTAACAGGTAAGACAGTTGATTTTATTTGGAAAGCGCTAGCGAATGTGTTTTTACACCGATTTCGAGAAATAAGCATGCATTGAAAGGTTATTTGGATCGCCATACTAACTTTATATCTAGCATAAATATTTTGGAAGCAACATACCATAAGGCGAAGGTAGTAACTTTTTTCGACATTATAAAAATTTGAGGGTGATATTCGAAGTGAAATAAAATTACACGTACATTTAGAAAATTAGAAATAAAGAACATTTATTTGAAGAGTATGAATACTGCATATGTTACAAAATATATCAAATGATGCGCATGCGGTAGAAAAATCTGCAAATTATTCAAACAATGAAAAGAGGTTGAAAATACGTTTTTTGCTTTAGCTTCTTCATTTGCTTATAGTGAAATCTTTACAAACTTGCACTCATCTATCACATCTTTATCCTAAAAGCCATCAAAATGCTTTTCAAATCTAAATACAGCTATTGTCTGCAGGTCGGCTGAAAATTTATTGAAATAGGTCCAAGAACCGTGTCTTTTTGGATGTTTTGCAAATGATTCTTAAAAAAGAAATGGTTGGCATTTTTTAAATCGACGCCACAAAATATTAGTATCGAAAAAGTATACGAAAAACCAGTTCGCGATATAAGGCCAAATTCGTAAACTAGTATTTTCCAATCGATAATATATAATGTACATATATACCCATTGAACCAAAATTGCCACTTTCGGAATTATTTACGAAACTTTTCGGATAGAAACCTTAATTTTTCGGCACCCATAAATGAACCCTTTTTGTATCATTCGTCGAACTAACATGCCTCTCAAAAATTAACCTTAAAAATGAAATATTTTTTGATATTGATATTTCAAAGGAAAATTCGTGACTGTTTTTCAATTTGACAATCTATCGAATTATGTGTGAAATATCGAAATAGTAAAGTTATTAATTAGGAAAGTTATTTTATTACTTTTCTGCATGTAATGTTATATTGGTTTTCTTTCTATTTGGGCTTGATCATAATCTTTGATAGAAATCTTGAAATGTTATGACATACTTGTTGATGGATGAAAATAGAAAAAGGTGTTCATACGTACTGCAGTACATCCATCTTCCTTCTTATTTCGGGAATCAATTCAATCTGATGAAAAAATTCATATGGCAATTAACATTTTTATTTACTATTAAAAAAATCAACAAAGGTTTGAACTTTTCCTTTTCTAACTCGTTTGAGAATATAAAAAAGTAACATTTGTGATTAATTTCTGAACTCATTATTTTTCAGATCAGATATTTTTTCCAACTGATATGATAAAAAAATAATTGTCTTTTAAACTTATTTAAGAATGCAAAAAAGAAACATTTATGATTAATTTTTAAGATCATTTATGAAAATATGGTTCATTTGCGAGGAATTTTTACCTACTGAAATAATAAAAAAATATTCTTTTTCGACTCAAAATAAATTTTTTATGAATTTTGAAAAAAAAGTACATATTTTATTTATGGAAAAAGTTTTCACGATTTGTATCTTCTAAAGCAAGCACTTTTATGCGAAAGAATGAAAAATGAAAACTTAAAACAAAAAATTCTACCCAAAAAACGTTCGCGAACCCTTTAAAAATCGTTTTTTTACTGCAATAGATCATTTTATTGATACTTACATTCTGTCAAAAATGTACCCAGAATTGGTCAATAAGACACAAAGTGTTTATTTCTTATTTAAATATATTGGATCGTCTTTAAAGTAGGCCAATTCTGAAATAATAAATTTATTAGTATACTCGTATCAACGACTAAACCAATCATCAAAACAATTTTTCATACGCATTTTTCGGAATTGACTTATACTCTCACCGTGAGCTCTTTTTTAGTCTTTTATCCAGTGAAAACGGATGCCACGATGTGGAAATTTGAGTTTTGAAAAAGAAACCTCAGCGACAACTCTCTTTAACTTCAATAATGGTGTTTCGTCATTATTTTCTTCAATTTATTGATGTTAACTTCAGTTGAAGACGTTGATGCCTGACCACCAAATTATATATTAAAAATTTTTTCTTTTTTTAGATGACTAGAAGGGTTGAAATGGTTTCAAGATAAAGGTACCCTTTTTAAGGACCCCCCCCCCCACTCTACCAGCCTGTAATTTTTTTCAATTTTTAATAGTTTTTGAATAAATCACCCATTTCACATTGAAATGTAATATCAGGTGCACTGACCAACTCCGATTTGGCTCAAATTTTTTTTATAGGTTTGTTGATTAGAATACCAAATCCGAAGTTACAAAATGTTTTTAATTGTTTTTCGCGGCCAAAATAGGCACTAGTTTGAGACAACGTAGCTCCAACAATTTAAATGCGATTGTCTTAAGTAGGTTATTATTGAAGAGGACAAGGGGTGAATTTTGTATATATTGAACTTTTCGTATATAGTGCACCGTATCAGAGATCTGCAGCAAGTCATTATAAACATAGTTGACTCGAGTATATACGCATTAATTTGGCTTCTACTTCATATTCAGACTTATCAAAAATGTTGAAGCATTCATAACACGCAACTTAAATCCAATGCTTCAAGAGTCATACTCTGACTCACAGTCGAACGTAGTCGGTATGATTCTAACTTCATTTCAATAAGTACAACATGTTGTGAACAACATGCACAAGCACTTCAAAGGAATGATGTGTTTTTCAGGGTTACCAGCTCTGGTATAAATTAAGAATTTTAGTTTGATAAATGCTCTTATTGACTATTGTTCTAATGCTATTGATGGTAACACTTCCTATAACGGTACGAAATGAAGGTCAACGCTTCTGTTTTATTATAAAAAGCGCAACAGAATTGCTCCAAAATCTGTTGACAGTGTATTATTTTTAAATTCTCACTATAAAAATTTAAAAAAATAATTTTTTTTTACATAACTAACAATTGAATCACTACACTCTGCTGATTTATCAATTGAGTCAGAACTGCTGATTTATCATATTTAAATAATGTATTTTCTTTTTTTTATGTGAATATACGTGAAGTTACTTATATAATTATTTTGCTGAATTTAAATAAACAAACTTTATTAAATTGAAATTTATTTTTATTATTTCTTTTGGAGAAGTTCCCTTTATATACAAGGTGTGTTATTTTACTTTTACACCATTTCGTGAAACGCACAGCGAAATTCTATAAAAAAGTGTTTACTGCATCTTAAAATCCAATTAAATGTATTTCGTTATAAAAAATTCTATGGTAACCCTGCTTCTCTTCTAACAGCGAGCGTAAGTTCAAAAACAGCCACTGCGTTTGACTGGAAAAATTCGCACGCATTCCTAATGAACTATGGGACTTTAGCTTGAGCTATGAGTACTTTGTTTGAGCTATGGGTTTTCGGTATGATTTATAACAAGTTCTTTGATGTTGCAGAGTATTTGGTAGACTTTGACGTTCGATTGACGAATCAAACATTGAACTATGATTTTCTTTCTGTAGCAAGAGTGCTTCGAGTAGTAGTGGTGGTTTTTGTTTGAAGTGCACGCACTACAACTCGGTTTTGCATGAATCACTATAAGTCGCAAAAACGTGACTCGTTGCAGATCTCTGCACCGTATACTAAGATTTTATTGCTCGCCAGTTTCCTTTCCTCAACAAAATATAATTACAAGCAAACATTCTTTTAAAGAAATATTTTGACTTTTAAACTTACATTTATCGTTTTAAAGTAAAAGCAAAAAGTTGCTCTTGCTCAAAGGAATTTTTCCAATGTTATATTGGAAACGCTTTTACTTAGCTTCTTTACTTATCCTGAAACTTATTTTAAAAGTTTACTTCAAGTCAATTGGAAAAATTTTTAATACTTTTGACAATATTTAATTTTTTTTTTTTTTTTTTTTAATTAGAAGATACCATTGTTTTTAAAGTGATTCAAAGTTTTATTTTTTAATACTCATGGAAAACTATGGCAAAAATTTTAAGCTTATAACCCCTCCTTGACTACGGTCCTTACCAATTATATATAATTGACCCCCTTGCCATAATTTCGACAAAGTAGGATGATTATTTTTTTCAAATTCCGAACTAAACTTTAACATCATAAGTGATATTGAACTAGTTTTCAATTTAAGCCATATGATGAACTTGCCTCTATTTTTTGATATTAATTTAATCAAGAAAATAGTTTTAAAATTTATTTATTATCTATTGAAATTAATTTGAACTCCAATTTGAAATGATTCAAATTTAACCATTATGAAAGGGTTCAAGAATATAAACTTAACTTAACATAAAATTCTTTGAAGAATTACACAAAACTACAAAAGCACCCCTACATCCTAACGCAATATAAACACTTATTTCTATCTAATTTATACATCTTGAATTGAACCGAATTTTATGCACAAAAATTTACATAATTTTATGTTTACCGTATATTTTGGTCTTAAAATAGCAAACAATTTTATATAACTTCTGTCCCCTTAAACATCTATTATGAACACCCCAAGGCAATTTAATTTAACGGTATCATTTCATACAGTAGTCGTCTTGATATCACAAAATTTAAGGTGAGAAATTAAAGGATTAATAGAATAAAAAAATGAAAATAAAATAAGGAAATGAAAGGATTACGCAGAATTAATGCTGAAAAGTTCGCTTAACAAATGAACATCCAAACGATGGAACGAACGAACATGCTGTGAAAACGGATATCGTGCTAAATGGAAGCAAAGATTAAACAACTAAGAGGATTAGAAGACTGAAAGAAGCAGCACACATTAATATGAATGAGAAAAGCCAATAAATTGAAAAAGTATGGCAGTACCAGAAGAGTTTATAAGCAGTTATAAAAAGAAAAAAAAAAAAAAAAATACAAAACTTCAGAAGAAAGAGTACAAAAATAATAGATGGTAGCTGGAGTTCTTGCTTGCAAGGTACATAAGTATGTAAGCAAGTACTGTAAGGTAGTGGCAATAATATTGGATACATTAAGTTAAAAGATTTGCAGAAGGCTGTTAGTAAGAGGCGTTGTCTGCAAATCTGGTAGTAATCGTCAGAGAAGTGCTACAGTTTCTTAAGTGATTCAAAATTTGTATGAAAAAAATTGTACAAGAGAGAATAAAAAGTTTTTGGTGTTGAGCATGACAAAAACAATCAAGAGAAAATTTCAGCAAAAGCGAATAATTCAACAAAGAAATTCAATGAATCGTAAATAAACACCTTTTTGTACTATTTCAACTTAAAGATAAAAAGAAAAACGCTATTATTTTAATTATTAAAAAAGTAGAAGGTATGATCTCCGACTGGGCTTAGGCTAAAATACCGCCGCCGTATTTAAGTGTATTTGAAGTCTATAAAATATTTATGTATAATCTGCATTAATATTACTGTCATAAATTTAATAACAAGTTATGTATGAAGTATCACGTCAATACATTAATTTTTGAGGTATTTAGGAAGGTTATTATACTTTGATGACGTTACTATCTATAGAAAATAGGGGGAGTCTTTTATTGGGTTTCTCTAAGTAAAAATTTAGAATGCATATAAAAATCAAAGCAAATCAAATAAGCGATTTTTGGTAGTATTTTAATTCGTTTTAATTCGATTTTGTCAAATTTTATAAAATCAGTGGCGTAAATACGATTTAGCAACGGGAGAAAGGGGAATAAATTAAAAAAAAATTATTGTTTTATTCTAAAGAACATCTTAATCTTGTGTGCTACTGGTGAATAATATGAGGAAGACGTTGCACTAAATATAAAAAATTGAATTCATATAAAATTAAAGATTTATATGAAGTCAATTAGGCTTTAAATAAAGCTAATTAGAAACTTAATCAAAAAGAATGAAATGGTCCTATGGTAATAAAATAAAGAAACAAAAATGTTTGATAGGAATTTCTGTAAGCATCTTTTAAATACCGCAAAGATTGTAGTTTTATATTAAGCAGTACGGAGCTTTTGATCATTTGACATAGTAAAATCTAATGTCAAAATCAAAGAAGTAATCAAAAATTCATTGAGTGGTAGATTTTTATGATCTGCAAAGTTAATAATGAATTTCCCACTTGGTATCGTAGGTACATCTAAGAATTTTTCGGTAAATCTTTTTCGTGTATTTTAGAAGCTTCTTTTGAATAAATTACACAGGCTAACAAGAATTGAAAAGCAGACACATTTATTTCCAAAGAACTATGGTGTGTTAAATCATAGTCTGGCAACATAATTGCTCTATCACATCAGGTTTTCGAGATATCCCAACCATCAAGTAAACAGTTTTTAATCATATTTGAGGTTATGTCGTAATGCCATTTTTTCTTTTTCAAAAAACTAATACATTAAACCTAAAATTACAAGGCTTCCTCCTTGGAATGTCATTAAGTTTGCTCAAATATCTTTATTTTTCGTTTAGATATCGTATGTTGAAATTTTTAAGTTGCTCTAATTTTTAATATGCAAAAATCTACTAAAGATCCCAGTAAATTTTTAACCGACTTCAAAAAGGAGGAGGTTCTCAAGTTCGTCGGTTTCTCTGTTTTTTTTTTAATGTATTATAAGAATTAAATGTAATGTAAATGTACGCCTGATTGCCATAATTTTTGGTGAACTATTTTGGTTACTATCTAAAAATGATTTGCCGACTGTCATAAAACATTCCAGTATTTTAATGTAGGCAGACGACGTGAAACTATTTCTTCCTATCAAAAATGCTAATGATGCCGTTCTCTTGCAAGCTGATATAGACCATCTTTATAGCTTTATAGGTGCTACGTGAATCGTATGAATCTTAACATGAAGAAATGAAAGCACATGACCTTCACTCGAAAATCTCCTGTCACATGTATTTATAAAATTTGTGACCATACATTAGAGTCTTTAAATATCTTTCATGATCTTGGAGTAACTATGGATAGTAAACTTCGCTTTCAAATTCATATTAATACAATTATAAATCGAGCACATAGTACTTTAGGTTTTATTAAACGGAGGGCAAAACAGTTTAATGATCCCTATATAACAAAAATCGTATTCACCTCTCTAGTGCGACCTATTTTAGAGTATGCTTCAATTGTTTGAAGCCCTCGATAAAGTTGTTATATTGACGACAAAGAATCAGATCAGAAAAAGTTTCTTTTGTTCTGCTTAAGCCATCTTTACTGCAATTTTAATTATCACCTACCACCTTATGAATATCGTTTGCAACTTTTAAATCTTCCTACTTTAAATAATCGGAGAATTATGCTAAATGCTACTTGGATTTTCAAACTTTTACATGGATATGTAGACAGTCAATATTTACTGAGCAAAATTTACTTTAATATTCCTCTCCGACCTAGACGATCTTTTGAGTTACTTTACATGAACTTTTGTAGAACTAATTACTTGCAAAACGAACCACTCAGAAGCGCTTGTGGGGGCTTTAATTTTGTTTCAGCTGCAGTTTCTTTAAATGAATTTGTTTACTCAATTAAATTAAATATTTTAGATTATCTACAGTACTAATCTGGATCATGCTTTCCAAGGAAACTTAATATTTTCCTGTGATGTTTGGTAGCAACTTATATAATCTAACTGTGTTGTTTAATATGATTATCCAGAGCGAGACCACGTCCGTCTCGCCTGGCATATGCTAGTTTGACGCCGTATGACTAGCTTTGCATGTGTGAGCTGTGCTCTAATCCATATTTATACAGATATATACGCTATAGATATATTTTGATTATCCAGAGCAAGACCTCGTCTGTCTTGCCTAGCACAAGTATGAGCTCGACATCGTCCGTCTAGCCTGGCATATGGAGCACCACTAATAAGAAGCTAACCGGATTGCAACTGTATATACCTGAAAGCCTGACAATTTTACATTTTTATAAAAAATGTAATTGTTCATTTTTAAATTGTCTAATATTGATTGATAATATTGTCTAATATTGATTGCTATAAAGCCATATGTGCTTAGCATTCAAATAAATAATAATATCATAAGCACGGATGTGCCCATCTAAAAAATTGGAGGTGGAAATATTAGAAAAACTGTGTATCTCACATAATATTGACACTAGGGTAATGAAATTTAGTTCAGGGATTGACAGAAGTATAAATAATTACTGTCAATAAATTCGACAAATGGGCGTGGCAGTACTAGGAAAACACTGTATCTCAGTTAAAATTGACGCTGGGGTACTGAAATGAAGTAAAGGGGTAGGCACAATTATTACAAATAACAGTCAAGAAAGTGGGCGGTTATTCAACAAAACGGCTTGGCAATATTAGACAAACACTAGGTATATCTCGAATAAAATTCGTTACAAGAATGGGTATAATTATTACAAAACACGTAACATCTAATTTAAATTTAAGAGACAGATATTTGAAATAACCAACAAACTTTCAAAATTTAACGGAACAAATATTTTAAGAACAATTGTACTTATGTATGTAGTTTATATATTTTTTTCGAAAAATAATTCTTTAAAAAGGAAGAAATAAAAACTTAAAAAAACAGACTACAAAATCACTACAAAGTAAAAAAAAAAATGTAAGTAACTTTTCCTTTTAATTTCTTGGTCATATTTGATAATTTATTTAAAAATTTTGTAACATTGGAAATTTATTGGTTAAATTTTTTCTTATTTGTTTTATTATCATCAAAATATTAATTTCTTTATGAACACAAAAGCTTTGAAGATGGCGCTTCTGATTAAAAGTCTGATTGTACTAGCGTTGACTTTAAAAGCTTTGCATTCATTACAGAACTTAATATATTTATGATAATAAAACAAATTACAATTAAATTTAAGCAATAAATTTCCAATGTTATAATATGTTAAAATTAATTATCAAATATGACTAAGAAATTAAAAGGAAAGTTATTTTAAAATTATTTTTTACTTTGTAGTGATTTTGTAGTCGGTTGTTTTGTTTTAAAGTTTTCGCATACAATAATGTGTTCTCTTTACAAAGTTGTCCTTACAAACTCATAATAACAAAACACGTTGAGTTGTTCTTCGGCCGTTTGATAATTTAGTGAGAAATTAAATTTCATAACATAAACATAAAATGCAACACTGATCCTGTCAATTACAATCTGTTTATAGATTACTGTCGAAATTTTAGCTGCCTGCGATGCTTAGATTGTGTTTGACAGAAGATGATTTTGTGAATTTTGGTAAAACTGGATAAAGTGAATTTCGTGTGCTCATCAAGCATTATTCTTTGCACAAAAAAGCCATCAGCCAAACCAAGGAAAGGCTTGATAAATACTATGGGGACTCTGCACCATCGATTGTAATGATTCATAAGTGGTATACTGAGTTCCGATGCGGTCGTACAAGCACAAGTGACTCCGAACGTTCTGTACGCCCAAATTAGGTCACCACATCAGAAATGGTCACTAAAATTTACGATATCGTTTTGGCTGATCGCGAAAATAAAGTGCGCGAGGCCGTAAGTACCTCAGACGAACGGGTGTGGAAAATTTTGCGAAATCGTTTGGATATAAAAAATTATCCGCAAGATGGGTGCCGCGTTTGCTCACTCTCGTCCATAAACGCGATCATGTGACTGATTCAAATGCATGTTTGGCGTTGTTAAACAAAGATTAGAGCGATTTTTCCATCGATTAGTAACCGTGAAAAAAGCATGGATCCATCACTACACACCAGAGACAAATGAACTGTCGAAACAGTGGACTTCACCGACCGAAAGTGTTCCGAAGAAGGCGAAGACGATGCTATTGGCCGGAAAGATTGTGGCGACAGTATTTTGGGATGAAAACGGTAGAATCTACATCAAATGCCTTCCACCAAAAAGATCAATCAATGGCGAATAGTGGGCAGCCGAAATGGACCGTTTCAACGACTCTTTGAAAGAGAAACGTCCCCATTTGGCAAGGAAAAGTTGCTCTTCCATCAAGACAATGCAAGCGTTTACAAAATTGCATGAATTGAAGTACGAATTGCTTCCTAATATTCTCCAGATTTGGCCCCCAGCGACTACTTTCTGTTTCCAAACCTGAAGAAATGGCTTGGCGGAAACAGATCCACACTAAAGAGGAGCTCAATACCGAAACAGAGCCTATTTTAAGGACCTTCCCAAAACGTATTTTTGCGGATGGAATAAAAAAATTGGAAAAATGTTGGACGAAGTGTATCGAGCTTAATGGAGACAATATTGAGAAATTAAACGTTTTTAATTGGTTAGTGGTTAGAGAGTGCGTTTGGCAGTATAAAGGATCCGAGTCCAATCCGGGCTGGTTGGGTCACAGTAAATATAAAAAAAAATTGAAAATGTATGAGTCTTCTGTGTTAAATAAAATAAAATGATGAAATGTAGAAAAGGAGATTACTAAAAACAATTAAATATTTTTTTTTTCTTAGTTTCCGAGTTCCTTCAAACTTTTATATAAGTTCTTGTCTAAAGGAAATAATTCCATACGCCTTTTTTCCTTGCAAAGACCTTTTATAAAACTTGTTTCAAAGATTGTTCACGGAAGTTTAAATTCTTCTTCTTAAAAAAATTTCTTAAACAACTTTTTACTTAAGGCTTATTTAGGTGCAATTGTTATATGGGTATTGTTATCATATAAAAAAAAAACTTTAATGGAAGGCATAGAAAAAAAAAATTTAAATCCGTCTCTCTCTACAAATATTTCTTAGATATCTATAATCGAAATCAATATCGTTTCATTTGGGTTGAGAAATAATGTGTAAGAAAAATATACCCAACGAAAACATTGATTATACTTTCTCATTATACGTGGGTGCCTTTTATATTTCGGGATTTGGCAACCCTGGTGTTGCAATCTGTCAACTGAAAGCTCTATCGCAAAGTTTGACATTTGTTGGCTTATACGTACTCACAACGTTTTGACATACGAGCGCTATTTGTGTTGTTTATAGTAACTTAAAAGATTCATCTCGGTCTAAAAATCGAATTAAATCGTGAACATTTTCGTGCGATTATTTTTTACAACTTTCGACGTGAATTAACACAGCAACAGTGCATGGATGAACTTAATTCAATTTTTGGCGATGAAGCTCCATCAAGGACCAGTTTTTATCGATGGTATGGTGAATTCAATCGTGGTCGTAGTTCACTCCAAGACGAATTTCGTGAAGGTCGTCCGAAATCAGCTGTTGTTCCGAAAACCATTGATGCTGTGCGCGAACTGATATTGCAAGATCGTCATGTTACGTATCGTGAGATTGAGGCAACCTTAGGCATAAGTGGGACCAGCATACATTCAATATTGCATAAACATTTGACTGTCAAAAAAATTTGTTCGCGTTGGATCCCACACAATTTGTCAATCGCTCAAAAAAAGGCTCGTGTCGATTGGTCGAAGGAAATGCTCAAAAAATACGATCGCGGTGCCTCGAAACACGTCTATGACATCGTGACAGGTGATGAATCGTGGATTTACGCGTATGAGCCCGAAAGTAAACAGCAGTCGACTGTATGGGTGTTTCAAGATGAGCCAAATCCAACAAAAGTTGTTCGCGCACGAAGCACTTCCAAGCAAATGGTCGCCTGTTTTTTCGGAAAATATGGACATGTCGCAACCGTACCACTACCATACACAACCATTTGTTTGCCAGTTGTCTTCCAAGAAATCAGGAAAACCAACCGCCGAAGACGGATCACTCTTCACCACGACAATGCGAACTCTCACACATCGGCTCAAACAACTGCATTTTTGAGCACCCAAAACATCGATTTGATGGGTCATCCGCCGTATAGTCCTGACTTGGCACCGAATGACTTCTTTTTATTCCCAACCGTGAAGAATAAACTGCGTGGACAACGATTTTCGACGCCCGAAGAAGCGGTTGCGGCATTCAGAATGCATGTTTTGGAGATACCTCAATCAGAGTGGCAAAAGTGCTTCGACAATTGGTTCAAACGCATGCAAAAGTGTATAGATCTTAACGGAGAATATTTTGAAAAACAATAAAGTGATTTTCGATGATTAATATTTATTTTTGTTCTCTAATCCCGAAATATAAAAGGCACCCCTCGTATTAGTTCTTTAAAAAATAAAAAGTTTAAAGGCTCGGATATCATCTGGGAAGTCAAACTTATTCAAATCGATTCAAATATAGTGGTTAAAACTATTTTTAAAGTAGCTTATTACTACTAGCTTTAAATTTTCCCCATTTTGAACATTGTTTTCCCCGCCATCCCCGTTTTAGTTCCCGTTTAGTTCCCCGCAAAATCTCTAAAAACGGGGAAAATCCCGCCATCTAGCAGCTCTGACGCAATGTTTAATTATTAAATAAACAAAGCTTTTGACATGCTCTCTAAGCAATGAAATAAGAGAAATTTTTGTTGTCTGTCAAAATAGAAATAATTCTGTGCCAAGAGCGACAATGTCGTTGAGACATATTCACGAAACTCACCTCCATAAGAAATACATGTAAAACAAATTTGACAGATGGCGTAACGTCGTTGCCTTCTTTAATGTGTTCCGTGCATTATAGTTAAGATATTTTGTGGACTTTTGGTTGTGGTTTGGCACCAATTCAGTAATTTTATTGATGCAAATCACCAAAAAAAAAAAAACTCAATTTTGTTATTTTCTTATTTAAAATGCGCAATATTGGTTTTCTAAATTATTATGTGTGTTTCCATACTCACTTCAAGTACATTGAAATTATTCAAAAGTGTTCCTTTACACATTTTTTCAGCACAAGAGAGAAGAAGGACAATTAAAATGTCACTCTCAATTACTCGAACTTTTCTTGAAAAATTCCTCGAGCACGAATCTCGACCTTCAAACAGCTGATTGTTAAAGTAAAAAAAATTAATTGTTGTGCTGTGTTGTGAAAGAAATGAATGGTATTGGTAAGAAAATGAATAAAAATAACGTTAAAATATGCAAAAGATGCTTCCGGCCTATCTGAAAGTATTCTTATTTTGCATTTTTCACCAAATATATCAATAAAGCCAATTCAATTTTTGTTTAATTTCAATTATCAGCTGTTGTACTTGAAACTTACTTGAAGTCGTTTCCATATTTTTAAATTTTGATAGATAATCAAATGAGTCAATCATTTTTATTGCAGAAAATATTTCTTTATCAAAAAATTACATTGTTAAAAGTGAGGATAACCAACTGTTTTTGATTTCGATCCAGGGCAATTGGATTTGGATACTTTGTTAATCAGTCGAGAGTTTACTGAGTTTTATGAGTTAAACGAAACTGAGTAGAGCTGAGTCAGTTAAGCTGATTGAAGATCCATCTCATTTTTTCCAATTTACAATAACGCTGGAAGAGCTCATCATGATTGTGTTCCTGAATATCGCTCAGAATTATGTTGACCATGACTGGCGCAGTGCACGAGTGATTTTGACAGGAAAGAAAAATATGTCGATCATTTGAAATTCGTCATTCAAAATCAAATCACCGGTGAGTTACATTCATAAAATATGTCGACTCTGTGTTGGCTGGAAACGAAGTCACCAACTATTCCAAGAATAGAACGAAAAATATTGTGTACCATAAAGCAATTCAGTGGAAAAACTGAAAGTTGGCCTACATATCAATCATTGCGGTTTAATTGAAACACAACAGCGAATAGGGAATTTCAATTGACCGAATTACAAGTGCTTTTGTGAAATGCTGCTTCAACGCCACGAAAGGAAATCATTTTTGCATCGAAATGAAATTATTTTGAAAACCCGAAGCGGAAAAAATCGTGGTTTTCATCTGGTGAAGCCAGTCCATCAACATCAAGGTAAAATTACTACGGCTAGAAAACCATGCTGCGTGTCTGGTGGGACCAGATCGGTATTGTGTATTATGAACTCTTGAAGAATGGAGAAACCGTCAAAACGCAACGCTATAGCCAAGAAATGATTAATTTAAGCCATACAGTAATTGAAAGACGACTAAAAGGGAGTAGAAGACATGACAAAACACAGCAAAACAAGTGAAATACACCTTGAAATCGGTTAGATGGGATATCCTTATGCACCCTACATACTCCCCATACTTGAAGTTGATCTTATTATCACCTCTTCACATCAATGGGACACGCGCTCGCAGAGCAGTACTTCTGCGATTTTGAGGAAGTTGGAAAATCGCCAAAAAAATAGTTTGCCCCAAAAGACAAGCAGTTTTTCTGGCATGGTATTCATAAATTACCTGAAAGATGGGCAACATGTATAGAATCCTATGGGTAAAAAATTGTATAAAAAAATGTAATTTCCCTAGAAAGACCTTAGTTACAATAGAATTGATATGGTTTAAGGATGAAATTTCTTCACTTTATCAACAAAGATCAGTTCGACACCATTAAGATAAAAGTATCCAAGAGAAAGAGTGACTGGACTTAGAAATCGGCAAGGCTTATGACTTAAGGGGGTTGAGATTGAGCCTATTAGACTCAGCCCATTCAGTTATTTTCATCAAGGCTTCATTCATATTACTACATAAATCATCAAAGAGATCAATAAAAGTAAGAATCAATAAAATATAACGTTGAAAACGTTGCAGAACTAAATAATAAAATTATAGCTGACGTGCATTGGGGGAAAAAACCTAAAAATATATATATCATAAAATAGTTAAAAAAGCGGCTCAACAGCTGAAGTGGTGTTAATTCATTAAACATACAATTTGTTACATATTAAATGTGAGCTGTAAGCTCAAGAAGCTTCTTTTAATAGTATTTGAAACAAACCTTGTACCGCATGGCGTATGAGTAACATTTAAATATTTTATTCATTAAATAGATCTGCCTAAAAATATTCATACAGAATATCAAAATTTGATATCTCAGCTAAATTCTCACCACATTCCAGTGAAATAAAGCTGTTCAAAGCCAGCTGCAACATCATTTATGTTAATATAAAGCCTTCTAAACACATTAATGCGTTATTTTTGCACTACGTTGTACACAACCGCATACAGCATTCTGGCCAAAACAATTTGTGTGTGTGGCATTATACTAGAGATAAATTAAATTGAATCAAATTGGATTGGATTCAATGGATTTGGTTAAATAGAATCACTAACAACAAATAAAAAAAAAAGAGATGCAAAAGCGTCCGAGCGCATTTGAAGATCAAAGCTTAATAAAAAAAGAACGGTTATGAAATTTAATTGAAATACCTAAACGAAAATAAAAATAAAAATTAGAGTTATCTAGCATTAGTTCATAGCAGAAAAATCCTTCTGCGGCTTTTGCATAAAAATAATAAATCATCAAATTATGTAACAGATTTTTTTTTTAGGCTTTCAAAATCTGTATTTAGAGCTGGTGCACAAAAACTTTTTTAATAAAATAATGCGCACATTTTGTGTGCAAAACTTTCTAAATTCAAATTTACGTAATACTTGCGGCAGAATCAGCGTACATTTAAAATAGCATGCGGTGCGGAGCATAACGCTCAAAATTATTTTACTATTGCAAAATTTGGTTGGCGAGAGTGGTCGAGTGAATGAAAAATATTCATTACTTATATAACCAGGAACATTTCTATCTAATTGATGATTATGCAACAGTTGCTTCATATTTTTTTTTACAAAAATTCACAGGCTCATTTCCTATAAATTATAATATTTTTTTTTCAACTAATAACAGTCACATCCCATTATGTGTGTTAAAAATAGTGCTAATTCTTAATTTATCAGTTCAATTACACTTCAATTGCATTCATTTATTGCGGCACAACTTCTCAGAAATAAATGCAAAGCATCAAGTAGTAGTAGCAGCAACAACTGCCTAAGCAGCACTTCACGATCCTCATACCACGCACGAGATATGCAAGCAAAGCATGTTAAAATTGTCAGTCATTTGCAATAATTTAATTACATTTTCCTTTCAATCTTCATCAATTTGCATGAAAGTGGAATGTATGCTTCATTCAGTAGAAGTAAGAACTATATGGTATGCGTTGAATTTTACGAACGATTAAATAGCTGAGTGAATGCTTGTGACTAGCATTGAGTGCATCAGTGGTTGCTACATACATATCTGAGTTGTTGCAGCTAATAGTAACTAGAACCACTTGAAAATATTTATTTACATTTGCATCATCTATAGTTGTTTATAAGTATGAGTACTCATGAACAGTGGATACGCATTCAAAAGCTATCAATTTTTCAAAATATTAAACAGAATTAGTTAAATAAAGCACAATAATTTTCGAAAAATTATAAACTAAATTATTGCATGTATCTTGCTTTAGAAACTCTATGACATACTTCTTGTTTCCTTTTAAATTTCTTCTAATATCACACCCCAAACGCAAAACGGCACAACTCAAAATTTTTAAATTTCCGGGAGTAGCTAAGATATAATTTTGTTTTTTCAGGGATTTCATACAAAACAAAGAGACTACACGATTTTTTTTTAACTAAAGAAAAGGGAAATGAATAAAAAATATTGGTAGTTGATAGAGATAATTACTACGAAAATTTTGAGTTGCATAAAGATGAATGCCACCTTGTTTGTATATACCTAAGCGCCTCCTTCACCATTTTTCTCGAAAATTGGGTGTGATAAGACATGGGGCATGTCATTTTTATTTCAATCTAACTACCTTTTTCTATTGGTCTAGTGCGTGAACAGAAATGAATGGGTCTAATGCATAAAAATGATAAGTTCTCGGAAATTGATCTGGTGAGATCAAACTCATGCAATGAATGAAATGAAACACCCTAAGTATCTCCATTAATTGTCCGTAGTAACTTCCCATTTGCCTTAAATTCAGTATTTTATTTAATTTTTTTTATTAATATTACATAAATATTTACAATTTGCTTAAAATAGATAAACAAATTTTAGCACCTAGGTTAAAATAACTTTTAAAAACTTTTAAAAAAAAAACTAACTTTTAAAAAAAAAAGTTTACCAAAAAATAATCATAAAAACTTGATTTTTTTTTTTTACAAGTTTTAGGTAGCCATGGAATTTATTTTTGCTTCAAAAACGAGGCAAAATTGA
This sequence comes from Coremacera marginata, assembly GCA_914767935.1. Classification (NCBI taxonomy): domain Eukaryota; kingdom Metazoa; phylum Arthropoda; class Insecta; order Diptera; family Sciomyzidae; genus Coremacera; species Coremacera marginata. The sequence goes on along the minus strand of OU612047.1, from coordinate 68,154,683 downwards.
TTTCTAAAACAGAATGTTTATTTAATTGAAATTAATAGATCTAATGCATAAAAATGAGAAGTTCTCGGAAATTGTTCTGGTGAGATGAAACTCATGCAATGAATCTGTAACCGCCCTAAGTATCTCCATTACTTCCGTAGTAACTTCCCATTTGCCTGTTCATTTGCCTGTTTGAATTCAGTTCTAATAATGTTGTAGATCACGCATACGCCCTGTGCAACCATATTTGTCATATTTTCGTTACCTCTTCTTACAGAAATATTTACTACCTGCTTAAAATAGTATGAAAAAATTTTTGAACCTAGGTAGTCATGACTTTTTTATTTTGAGAACAAAAAAAAAATTATTATTTTTTTTCCAAAAAAAAGTCGCCAACTTGATTTTTTTCTTTGACAAGTTTAGCTTTCATTTTCATAAATTTTATCGAAAATTTATTTAGGTAACCATGGAATTTATTTTTGCTTCAAAAGCGAGGCAAACTTGATTTGAGGCAGAACTATGCCTCATAAAATTGGTGGAAGACAGATTATTTTTAAGTGCCTTTATATATACTGTATTTATTTTGAATTGTGATCGCGGTTCATAGTGCGCTTTTATTTTCGTGAACGGAATTAGTGTTATATTCAAATCTTCCCAGCAACGAGAATGTTGAGAATGTTGAATGTTGAGAAGAAGATGTTTTTTATCAAAATCTGTTAAATTTTCAACAAATTCTGTCAAACTTTCTGGCCAGTTGGAACATTATTTTGGATTTTTTTTTCATTTGTTTTTAGTTGGGCTAATTCCTCTTTTTTTATTCAAATACCAGGTTTGTTCACGTATTTTACTTGCAGGGAGAGAGTAAAAGAAGAATTGAGAAAAGAAATGTCACAAAGAGAAAAATAATAGAAAAAGTACGTGAACAGAAAACTAGTAGTAACTTTCAAACTAACAGCTGATCGAACGATTTGACAGTTTTTTTGAAACTCAGATAATTTGTGTACATTCGAGTTTTTGTAAAATATTTGAAATTATGAAAATAAATAAAATAGAGCCGTATAAAATAAATTTAAATTGTTTGCCAAAGACTTCTTAGCACAAATGTTTCTTTTTCGATTCATTTTAATAGGAAATCTACAAGAAATAACTTTTGACAGCATGTGCTTTTTTGACAAAAAATTTTTTCGGTAGCTGCAAGTTCTTGCAAGAAGAAACTTTGCTAGCAGAAACTTAAAGATACTTTTTTCTCTCTTTCTTGTTTACGCTCTCGTTGTCTTCTATCGTTACAAGTTTTTCGAGTACGTGAACGTTTTACTAGAAAAAACTTGTAAACATTTTTAAAAATTTGTAATAATTTTTTGTTAGTGAAGAAACCTACTATTATACTCATCAACAAATTCTTGACATTGGAACGGCGACTTTTGTTTCATTATTGGACTTTAGCATTAATTCAATGGTCTTTCCGCTTTCGCATTTAGGTGAACGAGCTATCACGAGTCCTAACAATAGTTTTCCTAAAAACTTTTTAAAGAAACATAAAGAGATTAAATCAGCGTTAAAGCTGCCACCAGTTGATGAAATTAACTTATTATGTTCTTAATAAACCCTTTGTTTTCTAAAAATTAATATCTCTAATTTAAAACAACCAATTTTTTTCAATTTATTAATATTTGTTTTTAAATTTCTTATATTGGAACGTTTACTTTAAAAGGTTCATATTTCTCGTAAGAAAAATTTATATATAAAAAAAAACGCCATCTCAGTCCTTGAAAGGACTTTGGCCAAGCTTCAATCAATCAATTGTGTTGTGTGTGATGTGAAATGTTTGCACACAAATGATCGAGAACAGTGCCTACATGTTTTATGCGACTCCGACCGGCTTATGTTCTCAAAAAGCTTTTCATGGCAGTTTTTACTCTCTGAGGCTTGCCATTGTCTGCAGAGAGGTGACGGCCGAACAGAAAAATTGATTCAATTGAAAAAACTTTCTGTGTCCGATGGAGGGCTCGAACCTGGGTTCTCTGGCGTGAGAGTCACACACTCTACCCACTACGCCATGGCCGCCACCGAAAAATGTATATTCTAATATTTAATAAATCACTCTCAGCATTTATAATTCCAACATCTTGTTTTTTATGAGAAATACAAAGAATTTTGATTAAAATTTGTAAATCTAGGTTAACTAGTTAAGGTTGTTTTGTTGTTTATCATTAGAATTTGTTATGAAGACAATTAAACTTTTTTATAATTAAAAATTCCTTCTCTTTCATTAATAGCATTAAAATATATCATTCTGTTGTTTAAATTGAATGTGTGTTTGTAATTATGGATTGTATTATTATTTGGGTAGGAGGTATTCCGAGGCCGAAGATAAGATGTGCTTGCATGCGACTTATTATTTAGTTTGGTTGGGAGGGTTCAGACCAAGCCAAACCTAGCTAGGCGCTTCCTTCTGGGTTCTGCAGCTTTTAGATTTATATAGAATTTGATTGGTTTTGTTTTTGTTGTTATTTTGCTTATTTGCGGTGTTATAAATTTTGTTAGCGTATCATTACTGACCTTGGAAGACAGCTACCGCACCTACTGAGCAAAGCTGGTGCACCAACACTCCGTGCAGTCTTCCACCCAACATCCTCCAGGTCTTGACACTAGTGGGCAATCTACGTTACAAATCACAAGAATTATCTCAGTCTCAGACTCAGAATTGTATGCATAAAAATAAGATGAAGCTCATGACAATTTACTCAACATAAGTGATATCGATCTTAAAGCTCCCCTTCAACTTGTGAGATTTTTTTCACAAGTTAAAGCTCATCTCGTTTTTACCTAGAAAGAGAAAAGAAGTGTCTCAAAACTTCAGTTACAACACTTATCTATAATACGATTTTGTTGACAAGTTGAATCCATGAAGGTGTGAATATTATTATAAAAAATGTTCAAACAAGTTTAGTTTATAAATCCGCTTACGTTTCAAAACGTTCCTTAGTACAAGGCATGACAGAATTATAATTGTAGCATACGTACAAGGTAGCTTTTGTTTCGTAGATTATAATAGTATTGAAAAAAAAGACCCTTTTCAAGCAACCCTTGAAATTTATCAGGTTCATTAAAGTAGACTTAAGCCAAAATGCTTTTACACAAATTCTATTTTTGAAGCGTCAGCTTCTTTGGCGAAGGTTTTGACGGGAGTGAATTTAAAACTTTACAAAAGAGTCGGTTCGCTTTAACAACAGCAAATGCATGCAAACGCGATAAAAAACAACCCTCACTCGAAGATGCTGATGTTGATAGAATAGCTACTGTGTGCGGTCGCTTAGAACTGTTTTGCATGTGTATTTTGTTGGTGGAGACTTGAGTTATTTATGTATGGTAGTCGGCTTTCAGCATCTAACCTAAGGTTGCGACCATAGATAAGGCTTTTTGCGGAGCCGAGCCAAAAAACACATTGAAGCAAAAGAGATGTATGACTTGGTTTCTTTGTTGCTCCAATTTTTTGTTATTATTAATACTTTCACAATACTAGAAATTCTTTAGTCAAAGTTGTACTTAAATTAAATAAAGTCGGAATAAAATTTTAGCTTTAGTAACTACGGTTTAAAATTTAGTACAAAATAACTAAAAAGTAATAAAACCGGTCTCAAGTACTAGTACAACTGGAATAGATATTGAATAAAAAGGCCATGATATTAGATTTAATACAACATGTATTACATTTTAAATCATGCTGTATTATATTTCAATACTTTCCGTCTTAATTTTCAGATCGTTAAGATTCAAAAGTCTTATGATTCAGAGTTACTTTTTCGGCTTGCAAAGCTGTATAATACAAATCTTGTGAAATATTTTTTATTTGATTATGGCGCACAAGCAACGTTTACTACTTTCAGTTTAATGATGACGTGAGTTCGAAACCTAGAAAAGTAGTTTGTTTACAAATTATTGCATGAAAGAAAATAAAAAATAAATAAATTGTGTGAACAAAACCAATTTTGTGTTTAGTACGCTTTGGTTAAAAATTGAATACAACTTGTAATAGGATTTTTAATCCATATCAGGTATTATAATTTCAGCCCATGCTGGAATAGAACTCAGTTTTAGTATTTGGTGTGGTTTAAATTTTAATACAATCTCGGTGTCGTCATATATACAGCAGAGGATCTACTAAAATTTAGTCTAAGATTCTTAACCGTGTATGTTTCCAACCTAATTATTCCATACCCTTGCTCATGTCAGCAATTGTTGTGACGTCAGCTATGCTAGTCACAGTCATGGTGTAATTAATGGTAGAGCAAGTAACCGTTGCTGTAAAACGAAGTTGACAACTCATAGAAAATCTGACACATCTCTCTGTTTTCATCTGTTTTACTTTTGGTGGCCATTAAAAATTCAAATTGCCCGATATTTTTGATTAAAAATATTAAAGACACAAAAAAAACGGATGCAGTCGTCAGGACTGCCGACGCACAGTGCGGTATTTTCAATTCTAGCGTGCCAAAATTCATATCTTTGTTTATAACATAATAAGGCAAAAACAAATAGTTCCTACAAAAAATGAGCGTAGTCGGTGAATTTCCACGCCCACCTCATATACAACTGGAGAATATATACCGACCTAACTTTTGTTGTATACACGTTATGACAATAAAATTTGGTTTCTTCGTTTGCTTTCCCACTTAAAACCGTTTATAAAAAAATGGGCGTAATCGGTCAACTGCCACGCCTACCTACCATTCCACTGGTACATGTATAACGCCCTAACTTAAGTTATATTCATACTATGACAATAAAATTTGATTTGTTAATTCTTGTAACAACGAAAAGGAATTTGACAAAGTACGGACAAACAATATATTTATTTGTTTTTAAAAAAATATTTTTCAATATACACAAACAAAAATGATCTTTCTATTAATATATTGTAAAGCCCTGTCAACAACTGTTTCCACCCTACCAAAATCCACCAAAATTCTCAAAATTAAGTTCTTTAGAAAGACATATTTAAGAAAAATATGTTTTCTAAATGTTTTGTATTTTTCATGATATATTCTTATTTATTATGTACAAAATTTTACTATAAAATTTTAATTTATGTTTTTTTTAATATTTCACATATTTGTTGTGCATTTTTAGTGTTATAAACATATTTTAAATATTTAATCAAAAATGTTTTTCATGGTAAGGATAAACTTTTATCATACCTGAAAATGAATAAAAAACATATATAATTAAACTTTAACTTTAGATTTAAAATTTTTTGAGAAGTTATACTTCAGCTTCTAAGCATCATATAAAGCCAACTGTAGTTATTTCGGTTTGCTTGTTTGCTTGCATTACTTTGTTTTTATCCAAATGTACGGTTTGTTGTTGTTAAAGTTTTTAGAACAATCAAATAACCCATAAATCAATAATGTGATATCTTAAAAAGTATTTATAATTGAATTATGAAATTAAAAGCACCAAAAGATAATATTGTTATAATAGTATGTGTAAAAAATTATTTACTTTTGCTTACTAGTTCGCCCGTTATAGAGAAAAGTAGATCTACACCATAGAATCGGGATAGATATGGCTCATGCTAGTGAAGACATACAAATTTTATCTAACTTGTTTAATTTACGATATCTAATATTCATACAAAAAATAAACTAACTTAAAACTATTTTATTTACATAATTTTTTAAGTATGTCTTAAAAGTCCTTAACATTTTATATGAATTTGGAATTTTTTAGCAATTATTAGATGAAGATTTTTTCGTCTTCGCAACTACTCGCAAGATATTTTTTCATAAACGTTTTGTACAAATACTTAAATTTCTTGTAAAAATGCATTTTAAAAATATTTTGAAAAGAAATTCATTTTTCCCGTTCAATTTTTATAATTTTTTTATATAGTTTTCTTTTTAGACTTAAAATTAAATAAACATTAAATTAAAAATTTTTATAAAAAAAACTATTGTAAAATCTTTGTTAGGGCCTGTGTTATCTTTGTTGGAAGTAGGCATACAAAAAGTGCATTAAATAAAATTTTTTATTGTTTGCTTAAAGTTCCAACTTTGACGAATTTTAGAAAAATAGGCAAACAGTATTTTGGAATTAAGTTAACCTTTTTTAATTACTTGAATATATTTTTGTCCGTTAAAAAACTCTTTTTTATCAAATTTAGATTTAAATTTTTGGGACTTTTGGCACGCTAGAATTGAAAATACCGCACTGTGCGACTGAAGCGTTAGATGTAAGATTAAATATAGTATTAATTGAAAGAATATATATGCACACACTTTTAAGTTAATACATTTTTTTTTTAAGTTTTTAATGAAATTAATAGCAAAATTTTTTTGATTTACGCAAAACTTAAGAATCTTAATGAATCTTTTCAAACATATCTTAATGAAAAGTTTAGTATGCAGTCAATTAGAAGTGACCAGGCTCGGATTTTGCTGCACATAAAAACATCCAAAAATGACTTAAAAAAATTATCTAATACCCTATAAAAGCATAAAAAATGCCTCAAAAAACTCAAAAAAAACGCCAAAAAGTCTAAAACTAATGAATACGAGGATATTTATACCCCAACGCCTACTGCGTCAGGAATACGAAGTGACGCCATCAAGTTAGGAAAACTTTCATAACTATATAAAAATGAATGTTATCGTATCTGTCGTGACTTAAGACTTCCAATATGCATCAATTTGGCCGCGGGGGGTATTTTAGCTTTGGTACCCTGTCTAAGCTCCATTCCTTCCTAGTTTTAATTGTTTTTAATTGAAATTTTTGGACCAACATTACGTTGCAATAAATTAACCATCTATTGTCGACATAACATTTCTTCTACTCGTATATCGAAAAACTTCTTTCTACATCAGCACAGACAAGAGCGCATAATTAAATTATGATATATCGTTTACATACGAATCTACTTTTAGTTACATACCTCCATTTTTTCCACTTAGTATTTCACTTTCATACCCGGAATTTTTATTCATTACATTTTTTTTTTTTATTTACATTTTTTTTATTTTTTATACACTTTTTAAATACATTCATACCCTAAAAATTGTTGGGTTCGTTACTTAGAGAATATGAGCGGATATTTTGCACCATCAGCAAATGTTTATATGCATATGCTTAAATGCATACTTAACTTTTCATTTAGATTCATAAGTTTTGCGGAAATCAAAACTTCGATGCTGTATGTAGACTTTTGTCCTTTACTGTACATAGAGTAGGTAACAAAAATTTATAATTTTTTGTACTATCAATTTCATTAATAAAATTGAAAAACAATTTTACGAACATAAAAGTGTGTGCATATGCATTCTTTCAATTTATACTTTTTTCAGTTTTACATCTAATGACAAGAAGCTAATTCTTCCGTCGACAGTCCTGACGACTGCACTACGGTTTTTTTTCTTTTAAAGATTTCAGATTTTAAAGATAAAGCAACTTCATAGTTTTTAATTTTATAACATATATAACGAAAGAATATAAAAGTTGTTACATAAGTTTGTATTTCAAAGAATTTTAAAAAAAAATATTTTACTCAAATTGTGCAAGGGCTCTGAACTTTTGACCAGATGAGGCCAGTTCCAACTTTATTAAGTTTATTTTTTAATAATCAAGCAACAATTTTTTTATTGGGTCATATTTGTATCAATAAAGGCTCAAAAGTGACTCAAAAAATTGGATGGAAGAAAGATATTGTGAATTGAGCAAAAAAAGGTGATACAAAATTAAAATATATGCGTTTGAGAAACAGAAAAATTAAGTTTTCTTGCACTACAACAAATTTAAAATGAAATAATGAAGTTGAGTCAAAATCTTTTTCAAAATCAATAAGGATATTATTAATTTCAATATTAATATTAAATCAAAAAACCAACGTATGTATTTTGCTAGGATAGCAATATCTTGTCGAACCCCTTAAAAAACGGAATGGAATCTTTTAATTGGAATCGATATGAAAAACAATAATATTGAAAAACTATTTTCTCATTAGTACTCGGCGATCTTTGTTATTTAAAAATTTTGAGTTCACTGAATAGGTAACTCAATATTTAAAAGGAAAGTACTCAGACAAGAGAGCTGCATCTAAGGATTATTCATATCGTTTTAAGAATTTACTCACTAAAAGCTTTTGTCTTAAGATTAACAATGAGTAATTGCTCACACAACTGAGCAACAAGCAATTCCTCATTTTAATGCATGAGATCTGTTGGCCGTCACCTCATTGCAGACAATGGCAAACATCAGTGAATCAAAACTGTTATGTAAGTTCGAAGCCGGCATAAAGCTTGTAGGTGCAGTTCTAGATTCTTTGTGCACAAACATTTAACCCATTTTTGGCTACTGCACAGTGTGAGAATTCTCAAATCTACCTGAACAAAATTAATGACTCCAGAACTAGTCGGATAGGTAGGCTATTATATAAGTAGCATGTAAAAATTGGAAGGGATACGACACTTGGGTTTGACATTATTAATAAAATACTGTATATCTTTGAGCAATTTTTGAGGACAATAATATTTTGGTAAGTATTTAAAATTTTTTGAAATTAGAACTGTAATTTGGCTCCTGTTTGTTTTAGGAGGAGCCCTTAAATTTCCAATAAGTAGATCTGACGAAATTAACGGTCTATGTAACAAATTGTTTTTACGGTCGATTCAAACGTCTCATGTACGAATAATTCTCTCAGTCTTCTACTGTCCTTATTTTGAATTTCCTCCGAGAATTTTCCTGTTGCAAGAATGCAGAAAGCAGTTCAGTTACTGGCATTGGATACGATGAGTACTCTGTAATGTACAACTGCCTAGTAATTTCTGCGTACTCATCGAATTTTGTATTAACCTTTATGTGCTCGGTAGTCTACATTTGTAGCATTTTTGCTGAAAAAGTTGAATAGTAAAAAGTTTACTTATCAAAAGGGTCTGAAGTTTTCAGTAGCTTCCTAAAAATAAATTCTAAGCAGTTTTGTTCACTATCGGCAGATAAAAAAAAAAATTTGTCACCCCTAGACCCTATTTTTCCAAATGACCATCTCCTGTCCGGTTGTCTACAAATGTAGACACCATATAAAATGTATGGAAAGTTACATATTTTTTTTTTACTCAACTCAAATTTTTTTGATTTCAGCTTGTCGAAACATGTCTTTTTGTCAATTTTATTGTTCTTTGCTTTCTTATGCACGTTTGTATGTGTGTATATGTGTGCTTGCATATATGACTTTATTGAATAATTCGCAATAATAGGAAAAAAGATAAGGAAATTTGATATGGTTTCCAAAAAATAAACAGTGTTTTTTTAGAGGTAAGGAATTTTCAACAATGATATCTGTCAGAGCAGTGTCAGAATTGCCACGTATATTTAATATTTAAATGCAAGATACTTTGGAAAATTAGTATCAATCATCTTGAAGACAAATTTGTTCAGCAGGATGACGCAGCATACCGTAGAGAGGGCCAAACCATCACTTTATTTGGATAAACATATGGTGATCAAATCATATGAAGAAATGGCTCAATCAATAGTTTGCTTATGTCAGTTAATTGGACTCTGTTGGACTTCTTTTTTTTTGCAGGGATACGCCAAGTCACTCATCTATGTTAGTAAATTAGTTACAGTTGACGACTTAGAAGCCAACTTTTCATGCTTGCTACAAATGTAGACATCCGATCGTATACGTAAGCTTACAATCCGTAGCCCTTGAAGGTTAATAGAGGATGATCCAATAAGAGCTTCCTACTTTATTTTCTAAATAGAGAACATAAAAATCAATGTATTGATGCAAGTCCATATTTGAAATGATAGTTCGGTTCCTACAACTCAATGTTTAAAAATTATTTCCTTTAAATGTTGTCCACAACTAACTTTTAAATGGTCCATTCTGTGTGTTCATTTTTCGACAACCCTTTCGAGCATATTGGCCGGTATTCCTTGAATAATATGAGTTATGTTGGTTTCCAAAGCGTCAATAGTCTCGGGTTTGTTGACATAAGCAAGTGATTTAACATATCCCCAAAGAAAGTAATCCAATAGCGTCAAATCGCATGATCTTGGTGGCCAATTAACAGGACCATTTATTGAGATGATGTTTTCATCGAACTTTCCCTCAATAAATAAAGCGATTGTTTTTCGTTGATTTTGGTAGTAAATTTCCACAATTAATAAACGTTGTTCAGGAGTAAGTCTATTCATGATTGAGTCGTATTGAATACTGACTGAATAAAAACGGACCTCGTATTTGATTACCGTTTAGTTTCCAGTATTACACGAAAACGGTTTATAAGATCCGCCCTTTCGTCTACTATTTCTACGTTTTTGTTTCCAGTTTGTTGCCTCGACATATCTTCAAGCATTTAAGGCGGGACATGACACTCGCGGCAGAGAAAACAGACCTTGTTTTAAAAAGTCATAACTCAGTAAAAAACAAACATTTTTCCAAAATTTTTTTATTATTGTAGAGAATTGAACAAATTACAAGAACAAAAATTCAAATAAATATATTTTTCACTCCAACATGGTCTTATAGAGCTCCAAACTGGCGGCAGAGAAAAAAACGGGGCCTCGTGGTTGCAGCGCTGGGAGTTGCAAAAATTGTCCGATCTGGAAAAAAATGACTTTTTTAAATCTTAGCAAAATTGGTTATCGTATGACACGAGCTTTTTTTTTAATTTTTTTTAAATTTTTGGTGATGTTCCAAATTTGAAAGTGTGTTTTTTCGAAAAAATATTTACTTCAAAAATTCATAAAAAATCGAAATAAAAATTTTAAAAAAGCTCGTGTCATACGATAGCGGTTCAAGTTTAAAAAAATACAAAAAAAATGACGTCAAAAAATGAACCCGCTAGTGCCGCAACCAGTACGAAAAACATGGTTTCGAGATAAACGCGTTCAAAGTTTGTAGACAAAGAAAAAAAAAGGTTACCTTCCATCTGCCATGCCTGCTTCGTACTGTATGCCTTCGTTATCTTGTGTTGTGCTGTTTCTTATAGTTTTTTGCAATCGTTTAGCAATTCGGGCTTCACCCTTCACCCTTCAAGTAGGTACGAAATAACAACCACCAAAAGTCAGGTAGCAATTAAAACAGGTATATACCAGCTGCCGTACGTAGGTAGCGCAAAAATTAAAAATGCGCTTTCGCTAATCCAGCTGTAACTTTTGAACCCGTAGAAATTTTTTTTCTTAGAATCTTAAGAATATTTACTAAAATACAAAATTATTAAAAAAAAGTCGATTTCAAAAACTGCCAATGTTATGTAACCATTTAAAACTCCCTTCGGAAATTTGCTTGCACCTGTTTTTTTTTTGTCTGCAACTGCGGTCTTATTATTATTCCACCTCCCACCTACAACAGCTAATTGCCAGTCTATACGATAAATGAAGAATACATTCAACAAATCGAATCCATGTGTGAAGTGGCGAGAAGCCAAAGGAGAAATGCCTGCCCAAAGGATAGCAAATTTGTTTAGCTTTTCTGACCTGATCATATGATGGATATTGCATACTGCCCATTTATATGGCTTGGTCCTGAATACACATGTATTGGTGCGTTGAGAGGTTAGCATCAAATATTATAGCAAGAGCTTCATCTGTAGAGAATGCGTTACTTTTTTTGGAATAAATCGCGCAATTTCTTCATCACAGTACCAATTTTTGGCGATTCGTAAGAGAACTCATTCAAAATGTTAGCAGAATGTCGTTTGCCTTCCTGTCTCCATTTTATTTCAGTGGCCAAAACAAGCTCTTCACAAGTTCTTTCTACAAAAAGATTTGCAACTTTAATTTTATTGAACTTTTAAACACATATATTTAATTGCTTTGGACACCTACCGATATTGCCGGTGGTTGTGCTGGATTGTGGTGGTACCATATCAAAAAATGTAACTTGGTTTTCTTGGAGCCAGGCATAATTGGCCGATAAAAACGACCGTGGTCTTGCCGATAGAGTTCATGTCAACTTAATTTTTGAAGCTATGCTTTTTATGCCTCCTTCTGTGATTTGCCTGAGTGAAATCTAAAAAATTATACTTTTTCCGACGCCATTTTCTTAAAAATGTATGTTTCTTTTTTGCTTGCTTCTATTACAACAAGGAATGTTTTTCACTCATGAATAAGATAGAAATCAAACTGCTAGCCTCGGTTTATGAGAAATCAAACTGGTTTATGAGAAAAAGATTAGAAAATTGTGATTTATTTGTGCTTGCCTACAACCTCAAAAAGTATATTTTCAATTGTTAATTTTATTTTGACAAATAAGACCTTTTTAATCATTCTGAAAAACATTTCATATAAATCATACCAAAACTTGATTGTCTCCAAGCATCAATGTAAATTTTGTCAACCAGAAATGCTTTCCTTTGACCTCGTGTCTACTGTAGCTGTAGCGTTTACTGCGATCTTGCTATTTAAAATACGCCCGGCGGTTCATGTGTTATCAATCCCTAAAAAAGTTTTGTCTTATTTCATAATGCATATAATTTACAGATAAATCTAAAAATATACAAGCAAAAACCAAACAATGAATGTTTTTTAAGATTTAATGAAAATTTGCCATAGTCAAAAGTTCAAATAAACAAAAAAATGATGGATTTGTACAATAGGAGGGGTGGCGGGTGCTCGAAATAGAAAGAACTGTATAGGAAAAAAATGAACTTATTAATATATATATACAGATATACTCGTAGTAAAGCCAGTCAAATGGTATGAAAGTACATTATTGGTTACAACTTTCGATTGGAAAAAGATGTTGCGATAACTTTTTCACATTCACTACTTTTGAACCTTGACTATTGATGAATAAATATAAAATTGGCATTAAAAAAAAAATAAATTTGACATACAATTTCTTTGGTTTTTTCAATGGCAGAAAACAGTATATGAGATTTTGTGTAAAAAAATAAACAATTTTTGCAAACAAAAAGATATTATGTTATGTGAAAAGGAGTAAAAAAAAAATGCAATTTGTTATTTAAGTTGTTTTTAAAACAAAAACAACTTTTGCGAATTTTATGAAAAAAACATTGTATTGGAACTTTTTTGCAAAAATTATTAAAAATATAAATGCTTATTAAAAATTACTATAGCTTTATTTAGTTATTTTATTGATCCTTTAGAAAAAAAAAAAGAAGTGTGCGTGTCAGCTCCGACGCGCGACTGAAGTTTACTTCTATAGGTCAGTGGTGTTCAACCGAATTTGAATTAAGAGCTACTTTGAAACCATGAACATTCTTCGCTGTCACCGATCCTTATAAAAACATTTTTTTTTTATTAACCACACACTAATCTAAAAAGTTTATAAATTTGTTATAACTAGCGTCGGAAAAGCTTTTTTGTTTGCGTGTTGAATGTAAACAAATCAATTTTTCGAATATTTAGATTTTGAAGCAAAATTTAAAGTCATAAACAATGAAAAATAGAAAAACAAGATGTTCTGGTCTCTTCCATATCAGTACACAATAGAGCAAGTATATTTATTTATTATTGACGGCATGAGTGCCACAGAAAATAATCTGCAAAGAAATAGCTTTGAAGCTGAAAAGCTGCTGTCGCTGTCAATTTGAAACTAATATAGGTTGTGCAGGCAGTGTGAAAGACCGTGTTAAATGAAAAGCTCTTTTTTTTTTGTTTCAAAGTTTAGCTAATGCCAACCGGTTCAAACCGAGCCCTTCCCAAGCAACACTTCTTAAGAGTAGAGCACTGGACGAAAAATTTTAGTTTTTAATTACGTCTTATAACAATCTTCAGCAAGAGCAATACGCTTAAAGATTATTTACAGCAAAACTAGTTGTCTTTAAGTGTTCTGTTCTCTTTCACATTATCTCATAGTAGTTTAAAAGAGTTGTGTTATAAGAGCATTACTGCGAAGACGCTGCATCTTACAAGTCATTTCCTACAGACTTCTACAACACTTCAGCTATCAGAGCCAAACTCTGAAGAGTTTTAGCTTTATAGATTAAGTCTTATATATATCTTATAGGCTTTTATTTAAAGATGTCTGATCTGATCTGAGCAACGGTCTGACTAGAAGAGTATCACTCTGAATATAAGAGAAACAGTCTGACTAGAAGAGTGTTACTCTGATAATAAGATGTTGGTTCTTATAATCGGGCAATTGCCCTAAACAAAAGCTTTAACTGTATTCATGTTTTTAACCCTTTCTTGTAAATGTATCATTTCAAAAGAAATGGGTTTTTATTTAATAAGCTTAAATTTCAGGTTACCTATATAATAAATGAACAGAATTATGTACAAATTATGTTCAATGAATTTGGTTCTTTTATAAGAAAAATATTCCGAAAGAACACAACAATTTCTAACTGCAATTTACGTATTCACTTCCATTCATAAGATGTTATACTCTCCAGGAAGAAAATGTGCTAAATTTTCATGGTAAAATATTACCAATCCCATTAAGAATATGTGTTTAGAATACACGTACGCACTCAAACAATTTGTTCATCTACATCACTGAAATTGTTTATGATCTGTGACGTATTTAGAATAGTCTAATAAGAAATAAGTCATGGAATTTGTTCTCATGGACTAATTTCCAGTTAGCCAAGCCTGTGATGTAAAATTCATACAAATAGGATAGTGTATTGTTCAAATTGTGTGGCTCTGTGTCTTCAGAATTGTGCATTTTGAAAATTGTTGTTTTTACTCATGTACTAATATCAAGTAAGCCTAAACTGGGATTAGAAGAGATTTTATTTACAATACAAAGAGTTTAATTTCTTGTTTGTGAATGTAATGCGGGAAGTTTAGAAATACTATAGTCTATATATATAAAAATGAATGTATGTCTGTTTGTGCTTTATAGGAGGCCAAACCACTGGACCGATTTTCCTGAAATTTTCACAGCGTCTTAATATGACTCTGGAAGGAATATTAGGCTATATAAAGTTGTGCTTGGATAAAGGGGCGTGGCCCGCCCATATAACCCAAAACTTAAAATCGTTATATCTTCGGCATTTTTGGACCCACGGAAATGATATTTGGTACATATAGTATTGGCATGAATAGAAATACGTACCACAAAAAAAGTGGGCGGTACCGCGCCCATTTTTGGAAAAATTAAAAAATGTAATATCTTCTAAACTACTGGACCGGTCGACATGAAATTTTCACAATAGGACATTGTTACGAAATAATAAGTCCTTGGCTACATAATATATTGATCAGACGAAGGGATGGTGCCACGCCTACACAACCGAAAACTTAAAATCCTCATATCTCAGTCAATAATTGGCATAGAATGATGATATTTGCTACATATCATGTTTTCTTAATAAGGATTATATGCCATGTAAATAGTGGGTGGGCCACGCCCTTTTCTTTGCTCTAAAGCTACACCTCTACACCGACTAAAAACATTGTATATCCTAAAGCATTGCAATAATTAATTCATAATCAAATAAATAAATTTTTATTAGTATCTAAATACTTTTTATTTTATCACTATAGGGGTAGCGAGGCACACCGGGTTCAGCTAGTTCTTGAAAAATGCGATGGTTATATAAATATTTTGTATTGTTTTTGAATATAGAGTAGGTCATTGACGAATTTTTTAAATGGATAAATACAATAAAAATAAAAATTGATATGTGAAATCTATAAATTTCACTAGGAATTCTAGGGCGAGCTTAGCCCACTAGAATTCTGATTCGAGTCGACATACAGTCAAAACCGAGACACAACTATTTTTTGTTACATAAATCAACCTTTCGAGGAAGATTTTTCATATTTTTTATAGCGCAAATTTATAACTCTCAACGCAAAGTAATGAAATTAGTTCGGTAAACCTTGCACTATTGTAATGAAAGGGTTAATTCTGCTTGGCATAAATGAATGCTTTCTAAAAATGGTGGCCCTACAAAATTTCGCTTTCACTCATCTAGTAGAGTGTACAACTCTTCTATGTGACTTACTTAAGTATATTACTTTTGTAGTAAGAACTGTACTCTTGTATGGAGACATCAATTCTTAAAACTGCCTTTTAGTGCACTTATTAAGAGTATAGTATAATTTGTTAATTAAATAATACTTTTAACATTGGTTTTTGCGAAAAGGGACAGCTTCTAACCGAGGTGCAATATGAGATTTTTATGATAAAGTTTCCACCGCAATGAAATTTATTCGTTTATATGATAAAATATTACACCACGCATATACAATACTATTATAGATATAATAATTTCCTACAAACATAATAAAAAATGGTACATCAAATTTTGTTATATTAAAATAGTGTTGGTAGTATTGTATATATACATAAATTCTTGTAAAACTCTCTTATGAGTATATATATCTTAATTTTCTTAAAAGTATATATCTGCAAGAGATCTGTAAGTCTTGTCTAAGACAATGTTTTTTAGAGTGTTGATCTTGTTTCAGAGCTCTAAGAGGTCGATATAAGGGCGTTCTGAAAATTGCAACTCACACTTATATAGTGCCAAAATGAGCTTAGAAGAGTTTTCCAAGTATCTTACAGATATCGTTTAGAGTTAATCGTAAGTGTATCAATCTTAATAATTTCTCTTCAAGAAGTCTTTAGGATAAAATAAAGATAATAATTGTTGGTTGGGTTAATAATGTTAAATCGAGTTAATGAAGTTTAATCGAAAAACAAGCTATCAAATGAAGTTTTGATGAAGTAAAATGTGTACAATTGTTGTTGGAAACGAAATGAGTTAAATTATTAAACGCTTATTAAACACTTTTTCATCGCTTATTAAACACACCTAAATCGGAAGGAAGTCTATAAATTTGACATAAATTTGAAATTATTTAATAAAATTTTCAAACAGAAAAGAAATATTTATATACACTGAGGGAAATTTGTGTTAAAATTGAATGAAATTGTGTTCATATTAAACGAATATGATTTTCAAATAGAGCTTTAAACAATTTCATTTAAGTTAAACACAAATGTTTGTAAACTAAAACTTCTAACAAAAGCTTTTGTTTTCAAAACAATGTCTTTAAATATACTTTCAAAGTAAACATTTTCAGCTTAAAAACATTTATTTTAAAATACAATTTAAAACAAAAATTTTGATATTGAAAACAAATATTAACTCCCATTTTTTTACCATTTCGCGTTTTTGACGTCCGATTCGTGATCAGTGACCCCTGGGACCTTTCGAATACTACAGCGTGGGCCCTAATAACTGTCGCACTGTTTCGAAGTACCGTTTTGTAAAACTGAGCAAGCATAAACTGTTTTTTGTCACAAAATGTATTGTGAAATAGAGGTGAATTTTTTTATTTCTTTAAACTTC
This sequence comes from Coremacera marginata, assembly GCA_914767935.1. Classification (NCBI taxonomy): domain Eukaryota; kingdom Metazoa; phylum Arthropoda; class Insecta; order Diptera; family Sciomyzidae; genus Coremacera; species Coremacera marginata. The sequence continues at coordinate 68,137,428 of OU612047.1, read as the reverse complement.
AAATAAAAAATTGTGAGCGATGGAAGCAAAACGAGAATTAATTCAAAAATTGCATATGCAGGGTAAAATAACAAGTGAGATTGTTAAGTCGCTGAAAACCCTGGATATTAACCGCCGATTTGTGCAGCGCACTGTGGCTCGGTTTAAGGCAACTGGTAGTGTCAAAATATCCAAAAAATCTGGTCGAAAATGCAGCGTAAGAACTCCTAATCTGGTGAAGAATGTTCGTGAACGGATAAGGAGGAATTGTGCTGTTTCTGGAAGAAAATTGGCCAAAGATCTGAGTGTGAGCCGCAAAACCATTCGAAACATCCTAAAAAATGTTTCAAAAAACAAAAAAAAAAAAAACAAAAAAAAAAATGGACTTACGGAGCGTCAAAAGAAAATGCGAAGAAAAGAAGCTCCCTACTCCTTCAGAGGCACGCAAGTTGCAATATTGTGTTTTCAGATGAGAAGTTGTTCCTTCTGCAAAAAAATCACAACCCACAGAATGACCGCGTGTATGCTACAAGTATGTCTGATATTCCAGCTGATAAAAAGGGCATCGAAAGATACCAAAACACAACATCTGTCATGGTTTGGAGAGCCATATCCGCAAAAGGCAAGCTTCCTCTCCTTTTTATCGATAAGGGCGTTAAAATCAACGCAAAATATTATTTGGATGAAGTACTGATAAGCCATTTTTTGCCTCATGCATCAGAGATTTTTGGCAATGAACCATATTGCTTCCAGCAGGATTCTGCTCCGGCTCACAAGGCCAGAACTGTCCAGGATTGGTGCAAAGAAAATATTCCATGTGTTATTACGGTGGATGAATGGCCTCCATCTTCTCCGGATCTGAACCCTTTGGATTTCTGCGTATGGGGATACATGATGGGCAAACTGACAAATTTAAGGAACATAAAACTGGAACAATTCAAACGCCTTTTGCAAAAAATTTGGGACGAAATACCAGAAGAAGTCATCCGTGCCGCTTGTTCAAATTTCCCAAAACGTTTGAAGCTTGTGAAGAAAATGCAAGGAGAAAGATTTGAACTTAAATACGACTAATTTTAGACAACATTGCAAATAATAAAGAATATATGTTTTCAGCTCAAAAAGCAAAATCGTTTGTTTATTATTTAAAAAATAAAGTGCGACAGTTATTAGGGCCCACGCTGTAAATGTAAAGTCCATTCGATGAAGTTTGTTTGTTTTATTGCGGCTTAAAATATTGAAATATTTTATATATTAAAATAGTTTCTATTTCATCTTACCTTCAAATTTCTAAGTTCAATTAAAAATGTTTTCAAACAATCAAATGTTTTTGCTCAGCTTAGTCTCAATTGTCTGCTCAATAATGCTACTACGTGTAATTTTTTAATTCAATCTCAGATAGCGACGTATTTTTTGTTATAAAAAAGGAATAATTAGAGAAAATTATACAAAAAAAAAATGAGCTATATATGGGAATTAGAATATGAAATGAGAATTAAAAAAAAAAAAAAATTAAAGACGCTTGTTTTAAATTTTGTTTTGTAGAAACACAAACGCGTTAAATTTATATATTTAAAAATTTTTTGTTTAATTTTAAAGTATATTTTTTTTCTCAGTGTATATAATGAAATGGCAAGCAATAACTACACCAGAGAACCCAGGTTCGAATCCTCCATCTGACACAGAAAATTGTTTCAATTGAATTAATTTTTCTGTTCGGCCGTCACCTCTCTGCAGCAAATGGCAAACCTCAGAGAATAAAAACTGTCATGAAAAGCTTCTTAAGAACATAAGCCGTTCGGAGTAGGCATAAAGCGCGGCATAAAGGACCAGTTCTCGATTATTTGTGTTTAAACATGTCAAAACACGAAGAACACAATTGATAATAAGAAGCTCGGTCAAAGTCCTTTCAAGGGCTGAAATGGCCATTTAATTTTTTTTTAGTTATGTCTTATGATAACATTAAAAAAATAATTTTTTTGGAGTTATTCTTGTAAAAGGTTGAATTTAGAGTTTTAAAAAATTTGAAGAATTATTTATAAAAAATGTAAATTGATTTGTTAAAAATATCTTGAACAGGAAAAAGTGAAATAACAATAAATAAATGTAAACTACAATATTTAACCAATAAAATTTTTCAGTTTCTTAAAACTATGTGGTTCCCTAATCTGTTTTTTTTTTAATATGTGTCGTGAAACAAAGCATCTTAAGTTTGATTTCAATGTTTCAAAAAAATTCTGATCTAAAATTTTCAATAGCCACAGAAGTTTCATGAAAGTTTCTTTGGGTTTATAGCTATAGATTTTGTGTGTCTTGGAACTAAACTTCATAAATAGCTCAGTTTTGTCTGAAGTCGGCTTAAACAAATAATACTTTTTGGCACAGAAATGTGGGAAATGTGGGAAGTCAAGATATGATAACTATCTTAAATTCAAAAATTTGATTTTATTGGGCTTGTACTCGTTAAACAAAAGCTATGAGACTAGCACCAACCAGTCTAATTGTTTTTTCATGATTTCTTGCTATGCAAATGAGTTGGACATCCAACACTCCGAAAAATAATAAACGTAATAAATTGAACATAACAAGCCCTCAAGATTTGCCACTCAAAACGAAAACCTTGACACTAATTCACCAAACCAGTAAACAAAATATTATGTTAAAGCGAAAATTTTTATTGCAAAGCTAACTTTAGCCCTAGAAATATTTTAGCTGAGTCTTAAAACATCAAAACTTTTCTTTCTCTAAACAATCCTACTTTATCCGAGGGGAAAAATATACGTCAAACAATATATCTACTTCGAAGGTAGAACGAATTGCATAACCAAGCATGATAAAAATTTTATAAACTTTTGAAAATTTAGCGTAAACTTTTCAAAACTTTTATTTAGTTTGAAAATTTCTCGCTAAAAGTGGTTGACCTCGAAATCCATTAAAATTGAATGACATAAATTGTTTGAAAATGTAATTTTGACGCCAAAGCAGTTGATCTAAGAAGACGCGAGGACGTTTGGAAAGTTGAAAGAAAAAAATAGCAAAATTTATAAAAGTGATAACTTTTTGCATACAAATAGAGACTGAGCATAGAATGTTTATGCCAAAAAGAAGCACACTCACATACACTTTTGCACAGGCCAAATCTAGCAAACAAAGAGCAAGGAATAAAAATTCACATATAAAAACAAAGCTCTCTAAATAATATCCTGCTGTGTCAAATCCTTAGCTGTTCCATAAGGCTGATAAAGCAGCAATATTTATACAGTTAACAGTATGCAACCCAGGGCCATGAAAATCTAACAGAAACTTTATCGCAAAATCCACGAAATGTGGCAAAGCTTTTCATAAGTTGTGCTACTAAGCAGCAAAAACCGTTAGCATGACAACGCATACAAGCACAATATTCGAACACATTCACTTAAGCCTGCACAGAGCACGAAGAAATGCAGAAATCAAATCGTTACCACAAAATAAATACATATAAATGGAGTTAATACAAATATATACAACACACACACACACACACAGACGAAGAGAATTGGTGAAATTTAATTTTTTTTTTTTTGCTATTTATATTGCTTGGTGTATATGTATATGTTATGCTAAAAAGTTTCCGTTCTGTGCTTCTTTCAATACATGTAGCTTAAATAAAAAAGCATGACTTGTTGGATGTGCGAATTGAAGTATCTGTTGGATCACGCTCGTTAAGCTTCAGATTCAGCAAAAGTTGCTGCCACTTTCATGTATTATTTACATTGTCATATTCAAGAGTTTTTTTCCCTAAGCAATCAAATATTTTCATTTCAATTTTTATATTTTTGGGATACAAGTCGCATAAGACGCATTTTCAAAAATTACAAATCTTTAGCTGCAAATACTTTTATCAATATGAAATTAAGTTTCAGAGTTTTTAAATTAAATCTCGCAAAATGTTTAGTATTAAAATAGTCTTTATAAATTCTAAGCCACAAAACATTCAATTATTAAATCAACCACTTCTTCAATGCACTACTTCACTGTATCCTTGATCCCGGTGCATAAATTACACGATTCAGCATGCAAAAAGGAAAAGAGAATTAGACAAATAATATGAAACGAAACTCATCTGTTGATTAATTGCCAACAAGCTGTATGGTGGTAATATAAATTCCACAAGTTTATTAATTAGAGTTGAGCTTAGGCGACATTAATTTAAAAGAAATAGAAGGCGATATAATCTAATAAAAGTGAGTAAGGGGGAAAAAAAAAAAATAAATGAGTTTAAGAAAAATATTAGTCCGGACAATAAATGATTGTATCCGAAAACAGTTTACAATAATACATCAGTGGATTTTAAGTCAAAATAATTTTAAGTCAAAGCAATAATTAAAAAATTGACGATATGCAAACAATTATATGCTTTGTGTGTAGCAGAGTTCATCACATTAACTGTGCTTCGAAATATTGTACATTTTATTGAGTGCCAAAATTGTTATCCGGAAATTAAATTTATAAACTTTATAAAATCTAATTAATGATTTTATTAAAGTTAATTAATACTTTTTCTTTTATAATTTACCAAATAATTTTAATTATTTAACTTTAACAAAAAATAAATTATTAATATGTTATATTTTTTATATTTATACTAGCCATAAGATTAACTATAAAAACAATTGTTTATATCATCTACATAATAACCCATAAATACAAAATCAAATGAACTTTCGATTTCTTTTTATCTTAATTTTATAACAATTTTTTTCTTAACCGAAATTACAATTAACTGAATTTTAATTATGAACATAATACAATCAAAAAATGTGTGTGTGTGGCCAGCACGCTCGGTAAATGTGAAACATCACCATTATATTATATTGGAAAAATACAGTATGGGATATAAGAGATTTTAGAAACAAGAGCAAAAAAAATTTTCAATTTATTTGAAAAGTTTAAATTTAATGTCTCATCAGTTTTTTCTATTACAGTAGCATTCGATTCTGTGAAAGTTACATTGGGCCGATGATCACTAAAATATGTAATAAACGCTTTAGTTTCAATCTGTTCCAGATGTCGCGAAAACACTATATCTATGGTCCTTCCATACCTCGTTGTTGAGTCCTGCGCATGGTTGTTTATAATCAACTGAAATTTGGTTTGAAGAAAAGTAATAAGTGGTAATGATTTCTCGGCGGCAAAATTTACATTGAAATCTCCAGATTAAATTAACGGAAGCTTATGGAGATTTTTTGAAGTATCATTGAACCAGCTGGACTGTAAATAATTAAGCGTCGATGTAGACATTTAATGATATCCGCAATTTTATGAATTGGTGAAAAATATACAACAACCATAACGAGCTCTCTTCCGTCGGCCATAACCATTTAAATAGCACATAAATCACCAACCATAGCCTAATAGAAACTTGAAAAAATGTACTGACAAAATTTTAACTCAATCGGGCTTGTAGTTTTGGAGATAAAACATTTTAATTGAGTTGTAGGTGTTAAAAAGGTATATTGCCAAATTTTTTCTTAAACAATTTTCTACTGGAAGGAACATTACTGTCAAACTTTCAGCTAAATCGGCCTAGTAGTTTGGAGATATAGCATTTTTATTGATTTGTGGGCGGTAAAAGAAGGTGTGGCAACTTTTTTCCTTAATCATTCTCTAATTGAAATACTATACAAATTTTGGTTAAATGAGCCCGGTAGTTTTGGAGATATAGCGTTTTTATTAATTTGTTGGCGGTCAAATGGGATGTGAACAAATTTTTTTTTCTAAACTTCATCTTTTACACAAATGAAATGTGCTACAAAAAGTTCAGCTGAATCAGCACAGTAGCTTTGGTGATATAGCATTTTTATTGATTTGTGGGTGGTAAAAAAGGGGTGTGGTAAAAATTTTATCACAATATTGCAATGTCACCATACTTTCGTATGTATGCCAAATTTCAGCTTAATCGGATGCAAGCAAGTTGTCAAAAATTGTTATATGAAATTAAAACCAATTAATTATGTTAATTTATAAAATATTTCAATATTTTAAGCCGCAATAAAACAAACAAACCTCATCGAATTGACTTTACATTTAAAATTCGATTTTTACAAAAACACCAAAAAAATAAAAAATGGCATCGAAAAAATGTGGGTTAAAAATATTTATTTTGGTTTTGTCAGTGAACATTACGGCCTCCCAAAAGTCAGTAAGTTATGAACATGCGCCAGAGCGAACTCTAATGGTTTTGTTTTATTTACAGGTGAAATATGAGGTATTTTTCTAGCAACTCGGCCATTTAAATTGTTCTTACGCAAAAGACATCAAAATATTTTTGTGGATATCGAGTGGTTTATCATTGCAGCTTCATCTGACGACATTTTCGAGATATTTGTTTAATGATTTGAGGTAACTACGGACAATAAAGCGCTCATTCATTATGCTTATATTTGTTCCTGCTTCTACCAAGATTATTTTATAGTTTTTTGTTTCGTATCGCCACTTGTACATTACCCGTAGTACCGTAGAATGTTTTCTTCCAACAATTTAATAATAAGTTTTCGAGTGGAAATATCTGTTTTCGTATGCAATCGATTTTTGTAATATCTCGAAAAACAGACTATAAACTACCCAATCACATTACAAACTGTGTCTGCTATTGTAGTTTCAAAAATTTTTCTCAATAGTGTTAACAATCAACAAAGTATGATAGATGCAAGAATTTAGGGATGTATGCTCAGTTTAGTGTCATTGAAAAGGGCCTTTTTTAGTTTTTTTTTTAAAAAGTTTGTATTATTTATTTTTTTTAATGGTGCTTATCAAATTACTAACTAAAATATGTTAACTAAAAAGGAAGTTAAAAAAAAATTTTAAGAACTGATTTTAATACTGTGAAATGAAAGCTTTTCATAACCTTTAATTGTGTATGCTCAATTCTGTGAGCAACTGCACATACATATATACAAAAGAAGCAAGTTAAATAAAAGCTTCTAAAAACTTTCAATAAATTTGTGGTTTTGATTATTTGACCAATTCAAATTTGTTGTATTATATTGAACCAATTTCAAGCGAATAATAATTAAATCGCGGTTTATTTACTGCATTAATCCTGCTAAAGATGAACAGAAGCAACAACAAACGACAACAGGAACGCAACTGATATGCATTATATATGTAAATTTTATATTCATATTACAAACAACAACACAATCAGTTACTGAGAAATATTCGTAAAACGATGTGTATCAAGAAACGACACGATGTTGCGTTCGTGATTTCGCACACAGCCGAGCGTCACCTGAAAATTTTTCGTCCACTTTTCTCAATCTACGCAAAGCGCAATAAAATGTTTCACATGAAAAATAAAGTTTTTTAATGTTAAAACTATATTATTCTTGAATTATCCTTCATTTTAACACTAAAACGCTCCGAAACCATTTAATAAGAACAAATTTTTCAATCTTTTAAATTCAAAATTCTCTACTAGGGGTTCAGAGCTGGGTGTTTTACCGTATTCTCCAGATATGGGCCCCAGTGAATTTTTCTTGTTTGCAGACCTCAAAAGAATACTCGTTGAAAAAAACTCAGCTCTAAGGAATAAGTATTCGCGAAAATTTTTGTTTCCTGGTAACCTCTGGTACTGGGCCAATTTTTATGAAATAGGTTTTGAAATGTCATAAATGTGCTACAGCAAAGAATTCATCCCGATGCCACGCATTTCTTGATCGTTTTATTTTCACGCGTTTGTGTTGCGAGCAGTGCTGTCATACTTACAGTTAAAACTGTAAAATATAGTTTTTTAGACAAGCACACAGTTTTAAAATAATCTTCTAGTGCAAATTACAGTTTTTTTAATAATTTCAAATTTGAAAGAATACATAAATTAAAAAAGTTAATATAAAAAAACTCCTAAAAAAATTTTCAGATTGCATTAAATTTAAAGTACCGAACGAAATGTTCAAAAACGTTATCAAAAAAAAAAAAAAAAAAAAATAATAAAATTGAATTTCAAGAAAACTTATGTGATATAAATGTTGTGTATTAAATACTAGCAGCACCCAGTTGTCCGCGGCTTCGCCACGGGCGTTCCAGCAACAATACTTTTTTTATTTGTGGGCGGTGAATCCACAATCCACTGCCAAAATTTCAGCGCAATCGGCGCAGAAATTTTGGAGTTTTAATGATTTCTTAAAAGTGGGCGTTATTATAGTTCTACCACGCCTATTTTTAGTGCAGTTGCCAACGGTGAGCATACATTCTTAATTACCAAATTTCAGTCTTATACAACCAAAATTATCTGAAATATATCATTTTATTGATTTTTGGGCGGTAAAAGAGGGTAAATTTTAATCTCAAACAATCGAAACAGCCTGAAATATTGCATTTTTATTGATTTGTGGGCGATAAAATGGGGTGTGGTTAAAACTAAGTATGCAAAAACCTGATCTAGGACGTAAGTTATACACAAATCCGTTTTACAGAAATCCGTTCAGCCGTTTAGATTTGTATAAAAGTCAAACAAACAAATAAACAAATAGAGAATGATTTTATTAATATAGATTGCAATTTTATTTTATTTAATTTTATTTTAAATAAATTGTTTTCGTTATGTCTTTAAGTGCAATAAAACTAAAAGCCTTTACATATTTACAAAGTTTTTGAGCTGCAGTTTTTGTGAAAAATATAGTTTTTTTTTAATATGCAGTTTTTGAGAAAAAAAATCTGTAAGCACTGGTTGCGAGAGCTTCAATAAACCCCAGGTTACTCTCTACTCTTCTCTTTTTATGCTCAGCTAGCACAACATAACAAAAATACAGATGAGCTTCGAGTAAAACGAAAAGTGAGATACTTACACATGCAGTGCTGCGCTGGAAAATAAAGCAAAAGAAAAATGCTATATCGTTTCACTCATTCAAAGAATAACAAAAATATCTTACAGCTCTTTATTAATAAAAAGAAAAATGTCCGTGGCGAAGCCGTATTATAAAGATGGTATCGCAAATTGCATGACCGCTGTAACCATTGTATTGCCATCGAAGGCATGTTGAATTCAACTCGCATGTTGAATAAAAAAATCGAATTTAAAAAAAAAATGTGCTTTACTATGTTAGCCTACGAACTTTTCAGCACAAATATTTTTAAAACATGGACATCGAAAATTTTCGAACAGTTTTTCAGTTATTATTATAAAAAAATAGGAATAAAACGTATATCATTCAAAACGTACAATACCAAAGCAGAACAAACAAAACAAATACATAAAAAAACCGGGACTGAGTCGTCAGGACTGCCGACGGAAGCGTTAAATGTAAAAATCAATGTTTTCGAGATTTCTAAAAATGATGGGGAATCGTAAGCCACCGCCGTAATAAAGTCAAAACCAAACAATTATGATGGAAAACTTAATTAAATAACTAGAAATGGCAAATAAAGTAATATCAATTAAGAAAATGAAAAAAAGGGTTATGCATGATCGATCAGATACGCGATTTGGGCACGTGGAAAAACCATTTTCGTGGAAAAATCAAGAACACTGAAAAAGGTTTGCAGAAACTTCTTTTCGGTCAAATATCAATACTAATGTGAATAACCAATGTGAAAATATGCTTAGGCTATGAGACGAAGGCTATGAGGATACACAGTGAGTGCTGGGATTGTGGAGACGGCACTTCTCCAATTTACTTACTGGCGACGATTTCACCAATGCCGTCTATGGAGAGCGCAGTTCAGTGTCACCAATCAACGATGACGGAGTGGAAGTACCACCACCTAGCCATGAAGAGGTTCGAGTTGCTATCCAACGACTCAAAAACAATAAAGCAGCGGGTGCTGACGGCCTGTCAGCTGAATTGTTTAAAACCGGCGGCGATGAATTGATAAGGCGCATGCATCAGCTCATCAGCAAAATATGGCTAGCAGAAATCATGCCCGACGATTGGAACCTCAGCGTACTGTGCCCTATACTTAAGAAGGAGACCCAACAATCTGCGCAAGTTATAGAGGTATCAGTCTTATTTCCATCACATAAAAGGTTCTCTTAAGCGTGCTGTGTGAAAGATTAAAGCCGATTACAAAAACACTGATTGGACCTTATCAGTGTGGCTTTCGAACTGAAAAGTCCACCATAGACCAGATTTTCACACTACGACAAATCCTAGAGAAAACCCACGAAAATCAAATTGACACACACCATCTCTTTGTCGATTTTAAAGCTGCGTTCGATAGCCCAAGAAGGGATTGGCTATACGCAACAATGTCTCAGTTCGGTATACCTGCAAAGTTGTTTAGACTTTGCAGAATGACGTTGAGCAACACACGCAGCTCCATCAAGGTAGGAAATTACCTCTCCGAAACCTTCAATACCGAAAGAGGTTTCAGGCAAGGCGATCCACTGTCTTGCGATCTCTTTAACATCATCATGGAGAGATCGTACAAAAAGCAGGTGTGCATCGTAATGGCACCATTTTCTATAAAGGTGTCCAGCTCCTTGCGTACGCTGATGATATTGATATTGTCGCAAGAACCAAGAGAGATGTTACCGCTGCTTTCGCCGCTATCGAAAAGGAATCAGCCAAAGTGAGTTTGACGATAAATGAGGGTAAAACAAAGTATATGCTGTCTACAAACAAGGGAGCGCGGCGTCTAGACTCCCACGTTTCATCGGGCAGCTATAACTTTGAAGTAGTCAAGGAGTTCGTATACCTTGGCACTGCCATTAATACCAACAACAAAATCAGCCTGGAGATAAAGCGAAGAATAATAATTGCTAATAGGTACTACTACGGGCTCAGTAAGCAACTAAGTTCCAGAGCCCTCTCTCGATCGACAAAACTAACACTCTACAAGATGCTCGATCTGCCTGTGCTGCTTTATGGCGCTGAGGCATGGGTACTTTCGCAAACTGAAGCAGCCGCTCTGGGGGTGTTTGAGAGAAAAGCTCTTCGCAAATTTTCGGTCCTGTTCGAGTCGGCGATGACTATCGCATCCGAATGAACCACGAGCTGTATGAGCTCTACGATGACATTGACGTAGTGCGGCGTATAACTGTGCAGCGACTACGCTGGCTGGGTGATGTCCATCGTATGGATGACGAAGCTCTAGCGAAAAAGGTGCTCGAGGTGAGGGTCGCTGGTCAACGACGACGAGGGAGACCATGTCTCCTAACCAAGCCCTAACCGCACTTGGTGTATCCGATTGGAGAAGGCGCGCGCAAAGCAGAGGCGCCTGGCGAGAGGTGATGAGGTCGGCCGAAAGCCAGACACGGGTTGTAAGGGCCACCTAAGTAAGTAAGTATGAGACAAAGTTAACAGTTGTTTTGAACTGTCTTTCTTGACATACTGCCAAAAATGGTGGTGTCTCACGATTTCCCATGGCTCACGATTCCCCACTTTCCCTTAGTATTAATTGAAATAATAAACATGCATACACTTTTAAGTTAAAAAATTTTTTTTTTCAAGCTTATTAACGAAATATATAGCAAAAATTTTTAATTTTGGTTACACTATGCACAGTGAAGGCCAAAAGTTGTCATACATCATCGATTTCCGCATTTTGGATTTCTGCAAAACTTATTAAATTTAATGAAAAGTGAAGTATGCAGTTTATTAAGAGGGGACCTTTGAGTATAAAAAAAACCTAAAGAATTGTGATCTTAATCAACTCAACAATAATTCAAGGCACGACATTGTGCTAAACTTTTCAAAATAATCTCGACAAATTGAGTCGATATATTTATATTTGTTTTGTTTATCATTAGAATTGGAATTATTACTCTCATTAAGTTGTGTTTTAAGATCTGTTTTAATCAGCGCTACTCACATAATTGGACTCCGAAACGAAAGTTTAACTATCATGCTAATATGTAAAAATTCATAAAGAATCCTTTAATGAAGTTTCTAATAAATTAAATTTAGTCAAACCGGAGTATTTTGCAATGGTCGTACAATTGCAAGTGAACAGCGCTATGGCCGGCCAAAAAACTTTTTCGATATTAAGTTAAGAAATTCAGAAAAAGATATTCAGATCAAAATTATTGTTCTTTTTTTTTTATTAACTTAAAAAAAAAAAACCCAAAAAGGCCATTTCAGCCCTTAAAAGGACTTTGACCGAGATTCTTATGATCATTTGTGTTGTGCGAGTTGTGAAATGTTTGTACACAAATGATCGAGAACTGGGCCTACAAGTTTTATGCCGACTTCGAACGGGTTATGTTCTCAAGAAGCTTTCCATGGCAGTTTTTACTCTCTGAGGTTTGCCATTGTTTGCAAAAATATGACGGCCAAACAGAAAAATTAGTTCAATCGAAAAAACTTCCTGTGTCAGGTGGAAATTAAACCAGAGTTCTCTGTCGTATGGGCCACGCACTCTACCCACTGCGCGACTGCCGCCACTTTACTTATTTTTTATTTTTACCTTACATTTACTTAAAAGTCTTCTCTAATTAAACTGCATAGAGATATTTGCATTAATAGGTATTTATAAGTTTTGTGGAAATTAAAAACTCAATGCTCTATGTAGACTTTTGTCCTTTACTGTGCATGGCGTGACCACATTTCATAATTTTTTTGCTATCCATTTCATTTATGGTCTTGAAAATGTGTAAGCTTACAAGTGTGACCATGTTTATTTTTTAAATTAATAGTCCGAAAAAATAGGAATGTTTTAAAATTAATCACAATATTTTCATTTCAAATTGTTGTTTGTCACATATAAATTGATAACATTATGTTGTTATTTTGGCGAACTTTGTGATTTTCACAAAAATAAAAAAAAAAAATTGAATTGAAAGTTTTCAATTCACTAAACGAATTGTCACTACTACCTTGATAACTGTATATTGAGCTAACGCTTCAATAAAAATGCAAACAACATTCATTGCGTACGAATTTCAAGTCCACCAGCAAAATACACATGCAAAAACAATTCTTAGGGCGCGTTTATAGTAAATGCTTTTTGCTGAGTCAAGCCGAAAAACACATTGGAGCAGTAGAGAAAATAAGTTAAGCAACTCTTTTGCCCTTATGTGTTTTTCGGCTCGTCTTAGCAATAAATGTGCACTATTAGCGCGGCCTTAGACATCGCATACAGTAGCGATGCTATCAACATCAGCATCGTCGAGTGAGGGTTGTTTTTTTATTGCGTTTGCATGTATTTGTTTTTGTTTAAGCGGGTTTGAAATTTTGCTGACCATTGAACAGCGAGTTGTGTGGTTGATGTTTATACATGTTTTTGTTTTTGCATAAACGTAACTGACGCTTTTGTAAAGTTTTAATTGAACTCCCTGCCTTTGCTAAAGAAAATAACGCTTTAAAAATTCTATATAACGAACCAAAAAATTGAGCTTTTGCATTTATATAAAAGGATATACTCAAACGTATATTAGGTGAATAAAATAATTAGCGATAATTATTATGAAATAAATAGTTATAGAATGGAGTTTCTTAATTCTCTGCCTGTAAATGATTTTTCCAATATATAACTTAAAGTTAACCTTCAAATATACGTCACAGGTAATATTTATCTATGCAAAGTTGATTTTTTTATAGATTTGCAGAACGAAAAAAAAACTAAAATAGCGCATGTAAAAATATTGGTGTTGTTTTATTTTTTTACTACCCCTTGATAACAGGTCATTAATGAAAAATTAATAAAATTTAGATAAATATTTTGTATATAAATCTTAACAAAAATTTTTAAAAATTGAGGACTATTCTTACTCATAGTTTTTGCATGTGTATTTTTTACATTGATTTAGTGAATACGTGTATTTTCATGTTATCGGAGCATGAATAAGATTCTTGTTGATCAAATAAAAATTCATAATTATTATATAACTTTTTGTTCAGTATAGATTGCGTATAGTATGAACAATAAAAAAAAATATCGAAGATGCCCAGCCTTTGGGCCCGTCTGGCCCGCGTCGCCATTCATATAATTTTTTTTTATTTTCTATAATCAATATAGCCCATGTGTTTATGCGAAAGTAAAGCATTTACAAACAACAACAATACATACAGCACTCGATGTTCATAAAATTTTCTAACGCAAAAAAATCGAACAAAAAATTTCAAACGACAAATCTCATTCGACAATGCTGATGCTGATACTTCTAAGCGATTGCTAAGAAACAGACTTTTAAATAACGGCAATATGTTGACATATTATCAAAAATGTTTCAAACTTAACAAAAATCAAATCAAAAATGGTAAAAAAATTATATTACAACAAAATGTATTCGTTTAAAAAGTGCTCATCTTATAACATGTTGCTTTGACGCATACAACTGTAATTATTAAGCAATGCATTGTGTGTTTTTGCTAATAAATCAAATTGAATTGATATTTTTTGAAACAAAACAACTGAAAAACATACATTGTAAAATTAAGGTTTTTACTTAAAACTCATTCCAATGCAATCCATATAAAAAGTATTTCATATAATTGATTGTTTAACTAAAAGAATACAATATGTGCCTGTGTTATTGTCTTGAATTATATTAGTTCATGGGAAATTTATTACTTCGGTAAAATAGTGAAAAACAACACATTCATGAGTGGCAAATATAAGCAAAATGATTTAATTAAAACTTATAATGCGCAACCACAACATTGCGGTAGTCAACTTCGGCATGCATCAAAGTTTTGCCACACAAAACTATTTAACACCTCAACGCCTTTTAAGCTCAAAAAGTTTATCCAAAAGTTTTTACCAGAATTCAGTCTAACATCTTGCATTAGCCTTGATTCGTTCGGTTCTTGGTTTTGCTAACTACTGACATAAAATGTTTGCGCTGGTGTGAATTAACAAGAAAATCATTTACAATGTGCTAACCACGTCACATAAAGACAAGCAAAGATGGAGTTTATTGCTCCTCCAGGTGAGGCAAAGAAAGTTTCAATGTTAACAAAATTTTCAATTAGGTTCAAGTTTATATGTTAAGGTGATAAAAATCGAAAAAAAATTATCAGATTTTTCAGGAGTTTTCTCCTTTAGAATCGATTTAATATATTGCCCAAGGTATGGAAATTTTATGGCGAGTGAAATCGATCGGTATCTAAAAACTCAAGCGTTACGCAGTCAGCGTTATACCAACTAAATACAGCAGAGAAATACCAACATCGAAGATATACCAACAAAATACATACTCACAGCAGAGAGAGAGTTTCATTAAACTCGATGTTGCTCTCTACTCTTTTCTTGTTTATGTTCAGCTAGCCACAGCACAACAAAAAAATTGTGTGTGTTTGAATATGTGTGCATTTGCAACGTAGCCGTTGCTCATACGAGTAGTTTATATTAAAGAGCGCTTTTATTATAATTGATAATAACATAAAAGCTTGGTTAATTATAAATCCAACGAGTTTTATTTTATTAAAATTAGTTACAAATTCGTCAAGATATTTTAATTTTAAGCATTAATCTTTTAAAAACAGCACAAAATCGTTGTTTTTCATGCTGCTTTGCCTAAACTGAGTTTTTCGCAAATAAGAGCAAGCAAAACATAGTTATTTTCGTGATTTTGTAGTAAAGTAGAAATACTTCAAATTGAATAAGTCGACGAATTTTCAACCGATTTCAATTAAATAAAACTTGCTGGATTTAGAATTAGCTAGAATTTTCATTGCAATGACATAACGGGACATTTAATACAAATATATCCACAAATTGATCTAAAATAGAAATAATATGAAAAATTTAAGGAAATTATTCATCATCATTAAAAAATTTAAGGAAATTTTTTATCATACAGATGAAGGATTGCGCTTGATACAATTTTTGAAAGAAGAAGTCAATTTAGATTTAGTTTTTGGAAGAACAACGGGACGACTAGATATGGTACAACCATCGATGCTATGTTTTCACGATTACCACGAACCTAATATTACAGTATTTAATAATGACGTTACTATTAATGAAATTCATCAATTTACCTTATAATGAATTTATGTAATAAATATATTTTAAAATTTAAAAAGTATACAATCCTTTTACTAATATAAGAGATGCCTTTATTCACCCCCTTTACCTTTAATATACATCTCAAATTCCAAAGTAATCGATCTAGAGGAGTAAACTCCAGCCGCGCGTCGGAGCTGACACACACACTTTTTTTTAATATTTTTAAAAAAAGTTTTTATTGTCAAAAAATAATTAAATTAAGATCTTATTCAGGATGTAAAATATGAGTTAGTTTTGAAACAAGCTAAGGACATTCTAGAAATTTCATGGGAAAAGTCTACAAAACTTGGAAATAACTACAAATACAAGTAAAAAGTGTTTTGCTAATTGAGAAAATACTTTTTTAGCTGTATTTAGGCAAATCCGTGGATTACAGCTCAAAATAGAGGCTATAGCAAGTGCGCTGATGGAGCTTATGGTAGATGCTGTACTGAGAGGGTGCATAATCTATACAAAGACAAACTTCTCAAGTGGGTGAACCTATCGGTAAACAAACTGCTGGTTAAACTAGAACGTAGAATGTAGATAACATGCTACCTCTGTAAAATATATATTTTTATTTCGAGTTGTTCAAAATGGCTTTAATAAATACTACCGACAACTGGGTAAACAGTTGCACTCAAAAAAATATTCTTGGTAAAATTAAAAAATAACTTGTTAATAATTAAATTAGTGCAATCGAGTAATTTATCAAAAATGTTTTATTTTTTTGTCAATTTCATAAACTTGATCCATTTTATTAAAAACATATTAAAACAGCAAAAAACTATATATGCGGATTTAAAGAAACTTATGTTATATCTGCAAATTTTGTTTATTTATTTATTTACATAATAAATTATTATTTTATTTTTATTTTTTTACAAAAATTTAATACTTTATTATTTACAAAAATACTTTTCTCATCTTGATATTAATCAAACACAACCTCAAATCAATTTAATTGATTTAATTTAATTTAAGTTGGTTCATTAAAAAAACGCTACAAATGCGTTTATTTTCAACGTTTAATGTTTTAATGCACTCAACTAAAAAAATGAAAAGGAAATAATTGTTGGTAAGAATTTAACACTGCTATTAACAAATATTTGTGTTTTTGTCAATTAATACTCAATAAAAGTTTTTTCAAAAGAAACATTATCTTGGAACATAGTCACAAGATCATTGATGCTATTCCAGGTGATGCTTAAAACAAACGGACGAAAGTTATGCATCTGTTAAAAAAAATACGGTCAATATCATTACTGTGAGCCCAATCATAGCAAAATCCATATAAATGTCGCTGCAAAAGAATTATATTGACTCTCTAGAGTAAAAACGTTGAACTGGCTGTAAACACAGAAAAAAACTAAAGCATTGAAGAAAAAGTCTTAATTTTTGAGTAAATTTAAAAAAGTCCGCTGAGTAGCGTGTGTTTATTTTTTATATTCGCTAATATATGCGCTTAATTTTACAATACTTGTTGTAGCGAAATTCAATTACTCCCAAAAATTAAGCATACCCCACAACGCACAGTGTAACGAGTGCGGCCAAAATAGCTTACGAAAAAAAGTCATAAATTTGTAATATAAATATTCCGAATCATATTTTGGAGTATTAATATTCTGAGTTTAAAAGTTTTTTGCGATATTTTTTCCCTTACGGACATGCTACTTGCAAATTAAAGTTGACTTGAAAATATTATGAATATCTTGAATATATTTTTTAATATAGCGTAAATTTTAGTATACAAATTATGCAAAAAATTAACTTGTGTATATTTAATATGTTTTAGCGAAAAATATTATATTAAAATTAAACATAAAAAAATTGTGTGTAACTAAGGACAATCTTTAGAAATCTGAAAAAAATAAAACTTTGGAATAGAATTAAAAAAAGGATTTTTGTTTTTTCTTAAATTTTAATATAAACACTTTCTCAACACATTCCTAAGATTTGGTTTTTGGAGAATGTTTTGCCGAAAATGACGAATTTTATATGAAAAAATAATAAAATTTTTCACAAAGTTCAAAACGAAAAATACAAAAACAAGTATTTTGTTTTTTTTTTTAATTTTAACATGTCTAATATCAACACTACCTTAACACGTTCCCAAAATTTGGTTTGTTGAAACTCAATTATAACGACTTAATGCCCACTTTTCTAGAGCATGTTTCGGCGAAAATGTATGAGAAAATAAAATAATATTTTACAAGCTGTAAAGCAAAAAGAAACTATTTTTTTTTAATAAAACTTTAAAATTTAGTTAGTTATGAATTAAAACGTAATGACGTCAATTTTTTCGTTTTTGCCACCACCCATTCTAAGGGGACATTTGCGACTACCCCCACCCATACAAGTTTTTTCTCGTTTCAGCATATGAATTAACCACCCGCTTTATTGTCCTCTAAATTTACAAAAGTGTAAAAAAAAATAGACAAAATCATCAATCAAAACAAACATGGCATGGCAGTAAGTTGCCAGTTATGTGGGAAAATTCCCATTCGTGGTAATTTTTTTTTTTTTTGGAATTCCCATGGTATTTTTTAATTCAACGTGGTATTTTTTAATTAGCGTGGAAATTCAGTGTGGTATTTTTTAATTGCAGTGGGAATTTGGGAATATTTTTTTCAAATGATTTTTTTTCACATATATTAAGCAAAACTTCATATGCAATCATTGCCATTATACGCATTAAACGCTCTGTTTACACCACGATTTTATGTCGTAAGTTACCTTTGTAAAATTCCTTAAATTTTTGTTGTTGCAAAATACGCTTCTGTGAATGTATCGCTCTTATGCTATGAGCATCATAAATACGGCGTTCATTGAATACCACTATCTTTGGTTTGAATACTAATTTATATCTTTGGTTTTTTAGTTGTAAAGGGTTAGAGTAAGCGAAGTTTTACGACCTTGTTCGTTCGTTTTCTATTTCTTATTACAAAATACTTTCTGAACATTTCCAGATTATCCGAAAATTTTGATTTATTGTATTATTTTTTAATGCGTATGGGACTTTTTTTTGGGATTTTAAATGCATATCTGATTTTTGGTGGTATTTTTAAAAAGCGCGGGATTTTTGTTGTAAATTTTAATGATTGTTGGAATTTTTGTGGTATTTTTTAATTGCGGTGGGAATTTTTTCGTTTATTTCGACCGTGGCTATTTTGGTGGTATTTAATTTATGGTACCGTGGGAAAAAGGTGGCAAATTTTGGCTGGCAACCTTGCATGGCAGTGAAATAGAAAAAATATATATTGCTAAAAGAGAGAGAAATAGAGGAGTCCAATAATATAATACTACCACATATAGAGTTTTCTAGTGATGAAAGCTCATTCAGTGATTTGTTTTTACTATGTATTATCTCTAATAATAAAAGTATTTAAATATTATTTTAATATGAATTTGTAAATAAATTGTATTTAGTAGGTATGCGTTTGAAAAATATTGTAAAATTAATTTGTTAAAACAGCCTTATTGTCTAAATAGGTTTTTATCTAAAATACAAAGAAAGACTTCAACATCATTCAAGAAAAAAAAACTATTTGGTACACAATTTTATTGATCTAAAGTAATTTTTTGGGTAAATATACAAGATTACCGATTCGGTTCCATGGAAGGTGGGCGTGCTGGTCGGCCGATTGGGTTAATTTGTACACAAACTATTTATAGCTGCAAAAGATCTATGCATAGCAAATTTTAATGCTCTGGGATAATTTTTTGTGGTATATATACCATAGTACCGATTATATGGGAGATGGGTGTGCTGGTCGGCTTATTTCATTCATTTTCAAGTTAACTTTTTATATTTACAAAATAACTACTTGTACCAAATTTTATTGATCAAGGATAATTTTTTGGGGAGCTATTCCATATTACCGATTTCGGTTAAATGGGAGGTGGAATGAATGGAACCATTAAATTTGAACGAAATTTTGTGATAATAGTTCCCTTATTGTAAAACTCATTGTCACAAAATTTCTTCTAAGGCAACTCCTTTCATTTTTAGCCACTCGCTATATGGGCTCGTTACACTGTGCAACGGCTTTTGCTGAGATGAAAAGCAGGAAGAATTCACAAGTCACATTCTCTGCACATTCCCAGCGCTGTCTAGAAATCGCTACCTTTACTTAGATAACTGGCTCAAAAGTGACCAAAACGGTCTCTCAATATCTTCGATCTAGCGAACCTTAACTTTGTAAATACTACAATTAAACTGGTTTTAATAAAGAAGTTTAAAAATAATTCCTGGTATCACAATGGATCTTTTTGGCTTAAGTGTGTCTCATTAAAGACAGCTGGTTTAACTTAACCAAATCTAGCTGCAGTTCAAATTTCAGAGAAAGAAAAACTATTCCTTTCGAAAATTCCCTTAAAAACTTTTAATAGTATAACATATAAAGTTCAGATTTAGTTGTTGCTATTAATGCGAAAATTCTCCATATCTGATCACTTTGCGCGTTGACCTCATATGTTACAAATACAGCTCATATGTTTATTTATGAACACTTCATGCTTGGCACTTTGCGCCTTTCATTTACTCGTTTCTTCCATTATGCCTTTACGCAATTTTCTCATACTTAATGGATTGTAAAATATAGATGACAGCATAAAAAATTTACTATAGAAGGTAGGTTGCGTCAAGCCAAAAACAAATACACAGACACACACACACACATACACAACAGCAATAGCAACATTTTCCATCTATCCATGTGGGGCTTTCCATGTGCTCTAAAATGCAAATGACTTTCGATGTAGACTCCGATGTCATCTCCAACATTGTTGTTGCTATTCTGGGTTGTATGAGCAACAGCAGCTGATGATGTTAATGTTGATGATGATGATGATGGCGGCGCTGATTGGATTGCTACCTGTTGGCAGCGTAACAAAAGTTTCACCTCAAAATATAGCACCTCACCACAGTGGTCTTGAAGCACAAAAAATCGGTCGACGTTTGATTACTTTTTATCATTTCCATGTGCAAAATTTGTAAAGATGAAAATAGTACCTAATCGCTTTTGCAGAATATATGTATCTTTTCTGAAGTTAATTTTTCATATTAAACTAATTTTTCAATTTTAAAGAACTCGATTGTCACACCTGGGCCACTGGGCTTCAAATGCCAATTGGAGTAACTCGTTACTCAAAATAAAAACGGTTTTTAAAACTAGAAATTGAGACTTTTGACTAACCAAAATTTATGAACGTTGTGTGATATATGCTTTCAAAGTTCTGATGGTCTCCTTACTAAGCTCAAATATTTATTAAAAAAAGAAAACCAAGGCATAAATTGAAAAGTTCAACTTACGAAAAGCTTTGGGCAACGAACTACTTATGGGGCAGCTAAGAGTTAAAAATAAAACTTTTTTTTATGAGTATCAGTAAATACCTTTATTCTTTTCTTATGGATTGCGGGATGCTAAATATGATTATCGCAGTAAAAAATATTTCTATGGATAGGTTTCCAAGACATAAATTATAGTTTTTTTTTTTTTTAACGATTTTATCATATGGCTCATTTTGTGCAAGACTGTCACAACTCAAAATTTGAAATTTCGAAGACCATTTTGAATGGAAGGTAGGCGTGGTTTTCATCCGATTTTGCCAAATATTATAGAGATATTTTATATTGTATATCAAAGCTTTTGTGCAAAATTTCAGGTTAATTTAATTTTTGTGGATTTTGAAGAGATTTTACGTTTGGCTTTGTTTTAGCCACTTTGTATGGGAAGTACGAGTGGTTTTCATCGGATTTTGCATAATATCATAGGGGTGGTTTATATAAAATATCAAAGCTTATGTGCAAAATTTTAAAACATTTCTTTAAGTTTTGTTAATTTTTAAGAGATTTTACTTTTAAAATAAAGCCAACTTGTATGGGAGGTAGGCGTGGTTTTCATCCGATTTTGCCAAATATCATAGTGTTTTGTGCCTATGTGCAAAATTCCAAGACATTTCTGTAATTTGAGCAGATTTTTGAGAAATTTACTGTAAAAATAAAGTCACTCCGTATGGGAGGTAGGCGTGGTTTTCATCCGATTTGGCTCATTTTCGAACTTGATCTCCATTTTTTAGAAAGAAGCTTATATTTTGAATTTCATGCTAAAGTTTTAAAATTAAGGCTGTAATCGAGTCGACAGAAGGACAGACGGACAGACGGACATACAGACGAACACACGGAAATCGATACATATCTATACTTGCCACTCCTCCTTATTGGCGCTACAAACGGAATGGCAAAGATAATGTACCCAACGCGTGCTGTGTGGGAGTATAAATATTTAAAACTGGTAACTCGAAAATTAGTCTGCAGTAATTATTTCAAGTTAGATTTTCGAGATGAGTTGTCAAAAATCTATTTGAAAAGTATAAAGCCTGTTGTGATACTCATAAAAAAAGTTTGATTCTTAAATGTGGAAAATGAATTTAATTGGAAATTACACATTTTTATTAAAAACAAATATTTTACAAAACGAACCTGGTGCAATTTTCATCTTTACAAATGTTACACATGAAAATGATAGCAAATAATCAATTCTGCTTCAACTGATTTTGAATCTGTTTTTGTCAAAGCTTTTTGTGCTTCAAAGCCATTGTGTCGCGTGGTTAGGAAGAGTAACGCTTTGTGGGTGGTATGCAGGAGCAGGTGATGGTAACGTCCTTGTTAGGGAAGAACACAAATATATAACGAAACTGTTGTCTCTTTTGTTGTGTCTTTGCAAGCATATTTAATAAGCGGTTAATACAGGATGGTAAAAATGTCGCATAACTTCATGTATTGAATAATAATTTTTAAGTGCAGAAATTGATATTTATGTGAAAATCGTTATGTGAGTGAGCGTTTTGGTATCATTTTATTTTTTAAGTAATATGGAAATATTTTATATTGACAAAAAATCCTCTAAATTTTAAATTTTTTCAAATACGAGTAAATCTAAATGTTAATATAAAAGATTTTTAAATTTCAGCAAGAGAGGTTATTATCTCTTATTTTAAATTGTCTTTAAAAACCTACTTCGATAGTATTGCCAACATTTTCTCAATGGGGTTTTAATTAGTATCTCAAAAACTATTGTAGTTAGATGAAAGAATTGCATCATGATCTTGTTGAAAAAAACACTAAGCTTCAGGAATTTGATGGCCACAATTCGAACTCACTTCACTTCAGGCTGTTAAGTTTCTACAAATACTAATCTAGCCTGTTTGTGGGCTGTAGTAATTTTATCTTCGGGATACGTTTTGTATACTTTATGATGGATTTATGAGAGCGAGTGCCCATAATTGTTAAATCGAAGTTGACAACATATAGAAAATCTTCAAACGCTATCTTTTTTCACCCATTCTTCTTTCGTATTCATTCGCAAAATTGGCTGATTTTGACAATAATGGGTACTGCAAAGAGAGTGCGATCAGCACTGCGAAAACCTTATAATTCAACCATACTTTGAACGAAAAAAATTGGAAATGAAAACAAAAACATTCAAATGACAACAAAATTCAATTTCTAAATATTCGGGAAAAATAAAATTAAAAAAGAATATCCAAAAGATTTTATTTATAATCATATAAGCTATAAATTCTCAATTTTGAAATGGCCATTTCTTTTTTTTTTTTTTTTTGCCAATTAGCCAATTAAAACTATTTATAATACAGTTTGCAACCCTATTCTGCTTAGCAAACTACGGAGTTAAGCACTATCACTCAAGTTTTCAAAAGTAAACGAAAATTGAGAAACTTAACGAAACAAATGCTTACGCAAAATTTGGACGGCTCCATACAATGCCTTACAAGTACGTACTTTTGCTCTATTGCTTCTGTTTATTTACACATAACTTGGTTTTGCCTCTATGCATAACTTTGTTGAGCCTTCAATATTCTCATTTTGAGAGAAACCCAATATACTCACACCTTGAACTTTACTTAAAATTTATACGGAAAAAGATCGTTTTGTGAAATTATATAATTTTTTATTGTGCGTGCTTCTATAATCAGTCAAATCGGTAATTTTTAATTTGGTGTTCGATTTTTCTCGGTGAATTCCTGCGTGATTCTGTGGAGTTCTATTTTCGATAGTGATTTTCCAACGGTAAGTTTCCTTCAAAAATGTCCACTTTGTGAGGTTATCACATTTGTGATTATGTAGATTATTCTAATG
The DNA here is from genome assembly GCA_914767935.1 of Coremacera marginata. Classification (NCBI taxonomy): domain Eukaryota; kingdom Metazoa; phylum Arthropoda; class Insecta; order Diptera; family Sciomyzidae; genus Coremacera; species Coremacera marginata. Next base: position 68,113,382 of record OU612047.1, on the reverse strand, counting down.
TTATTTAAAATAGAGATGAGCTTAACAGCGACTTTTTGGTCGCTGGTTACTTGTTAACAGCGAATTTAAAGTAGCTGTTACTCTTAACAGTGACCAAGCTGCTGTTTCAATTAAAAAGGTTGGAAATAAAGGGGGTAATTAATATGCAAATACTCATAGCGCATGCTTATATTATATTTATTATATTGAATTAATAAATTAAATTTAAATGAGAATAAAATTAAATATATATAAAAAATTAACACTATTTGTGACAATTTATTTGAAAATAGAAAAGAATAAAAAAATTCAATTAGGATTTTAGTGAAAATAATATTAAAAGAGTTAAAACAGTGCATAAAAATCTGCATTATCTTTCGTCCGACGGCAAAAATTTAAGACTTTTTGATGCAAATTGGCAGAACTTTTTCATTACTATATTTTTTGACCGTTTGTGTTTTTAAACTACCAAACCAGGCAATATTTTCACAAAAAATATTCGATTTTTACAGGTTGTTTCAAACCATTCCTCACGGGTAGCTATCGCTAGAGTCAAAATATTTCTTTTAGTTATTTTGAGAAGACGACCCGAAAAAACTTCTTTTTCCTATGGAGCCTGAGGCGTTTTAATTATATACGTTTGTGGGTATATGTGTTCTATCACGTAAAGACTCCGAAACCGCTAAACCAATTTTTATGAAATCAGGGAAACGGTAGAAAAGTCTTGAGTATTTCTATATAGTCTGGGACGATTGTAAGGGGGCACAAAATTTTCGATATCGAATACCTTTGGAATTATAGGTAGCACAGTCTCGGAATTCGATATTCAACCTCAATTTTTAGATTGATCCCACTTATAATATTTTATCGGCGTTGGACGAAGGGTGTAGTACTTTTTCAGCACCCCAAATTTTCTCTATAGCTTTTAATATAAGTCACACATAAATGAAACTCGGTATGAACTCACTGTAAAGGCGTGGCCTCACTAAAGCTGCGTTAAATTTAAGAGGATAAGCGCTGAGCGTAGCAAAGCGCGCGGGGTATCAGTTAGTTGTTTATATAAAAATATATATAATATTAGCAGTTAGTTAACAACAAAAATAAAAATCAACACCGGCGTTAACATGTGCGCTTTTATTCAGTAGTCAACGGTTTTTTTAAAAATTTTTTATTGTTTATATATATGTTGTCACTATACTCTCTATATTTACAATCATGAGCGTTAGAAAAATATAAGATTTTTCCTTTTTCTGCAGACCAGTGAGGACCGTCCCCTCTGTGATCCCCGTGTGGCTACCAGTGCTTACATACTTATATAAAGAGTGAAAAAATAATAGACACATAAAAGAGTGCATTGAAGAAATAAAAAATTAAAGAGAAGAGTTCTTGTAGCAGCTGGTATGAGTAAGGCAAGTATATTTTTCATTGTCTTCTCTACGGACGATTGTGCTTATAACTACAACAATTTTTATTTAATTGACTTAAAACTTTCTGAGAATATTTTAAGATGTTATACATAGACGTCTAAAAACACTATAATTATTATTTATAATTATTATTATAAGGTATAGAAATATTTTCTTTTTTTTGTGCATAAAAGTGCATGAGAAGTGTTAATTCGCCGTCACAGGTCATGTACAAAAAAGGGTAGTCATACGGTCAGCATCGCACAGCACGTTCATGTCGTCTGAAATTTAAAACCAAAAGATTTTATAAATAACATGATATATAGTATAGCTTAAACTAATAGTACAAATTTAAAAAGTCGAAAATTAAAAAACTGGCGGAAAAGTGAATTTCAATTACCGTTTATTCACATTTATCTCTCGTAAGGCAATTATTATCGGAATTAAGGTTTAGGCCCAAATAAATTTTCTCTACTTTAAAATAAAAAAAAGTGCAATCGTTGAAACCATGTTTGAAAAACATGATTTTTCAGATTTAAGGACTTTTATCCATTTTTTCTGAAAACTTAAGTGTGTTTTATGAGAAGATTACGATATGACGTTAAAGATATTGATTAAAAATTTTTGTATGTTTTTAAAGAAGCATTTTGTGTCATTTAAAAAAAAAAAATATATTTTTTTGCTTGTGACGTTATTTCATCGTTATACAAGTAAAATCTCTGAGGCAAGAAGAAAAAACACGGCGGGCAGATTATTCAAAAACGAGTTGGCCGAATGACTTAAAATTTTTTGTGAACCTTAAGGGGATGGTACTGTTTTTGGTATATTTTTTTATATTTTTTTTTGAATGTACAACATTTTAAGAGTATTTTGTAACAATTTCAAGTAAATCTTATCAAAACTAACAAAGACCTCACTTAAAATCAAGACTTCAAATCGATTTTCTGGACAACAACACTTTTGAAGTCGGAGAACACGATGCAAAATCTACTTGACCGATCGTTTTGAAATTTTTTACACTATTTCTACACATAAATCAACAGGTAATGCCGAAGCATTTTTTTTTATTTTTCCTTTTTTGCCTATTTACCTAATCCAATTTTATCAACACGCTACCAAAAAAAAACATTTAAAAAAAACTTTTCAGTTCTACCACGGGACACATATTACCTTTTCAACTAATTTTGAAAGTTGGTTTTCGGATGATCCTCTAACCACTAATCGTGTTCACCGCAAAAAACTTTTTTTCGAGACACCTCCGGGGAATCGCTGCCACTGATTTATTTATCGATAATCTTTAATTTTTTGTTTTTTTGCTTTAAGAAAGTACCATGCCCTTAAACAACTTATTTTCCGTGGATTTGCATAGAGCTTTTTAAAGTCTTCAAAATCGTATGCACATACTTTTACTCTCAATTTATAAGCATTTTTTAGAGTCTCAAAAATTTTGAAAAAATCTGGATGGTCTCCTTAGTATTTTTTTTTTTGTTTTTTTTTTTTTTTTTTTGGATTTTGCAAATTTTCTAAATCCGAGATATCTTGCGCGTTTTTTCCAAAATCTAAAAGAGAACGTTTTTCTTTGGTGCCTCAAGGATTTTGTTATTACGAAAAAATCAAGCCAGAAAAAAGAGAAAAATTTTTATTTTCTTAACATGAAAATGAAAATAAACAAAAATCTTAAAATCAATATCCTTAACCGTTATTCCGGAATCCTATCGTGCAACGCACTTAAATTTTTCAAAAAAATGGATATAAGTTCCATTAAACGCGTTTCAAGAATTGGTCAAAGTTGTTTGCTTCAAGTCGGTGATTTCCAATAAATCCATGATTTTTATGAGAGTAAAATAAAACGAATAATAAAACAAGTAAGAATGGAGCCACGACATATACAATGACATTCAGTTTTATATATTAATGAAAGTTTTCCTATTTTGATGACGTAACTTTGTATGGGAGGTAGGCGTGGTTTTGATCCGATTTTGCCAAATATCACAGAGATAGTTCATATTATATATCAAAGCTAAAGTGCAAAATTTCAAGACATTTCATTGATTTCTGTGGTTTTTTAAGAGATTTTGCGTTTAAAATAAAGCCAATATGTATGGGAGGTAGGTGTGGGTTTGATCCGATTTTGCCATATATCATAGAGATGGTTCATATTATATATCAAAGCTAATATGCAAAATGTCAAGACATATCTTTAATTTGAGCAGATTTTGAAGAGATTTTACTTTTAAAATTAAGCCACTTTGTATGGGAGGTAGGCGTGGTTTTCAGCCGATATAGCCAAATTTCATAGCCAGTATTAAGACTGAAGAGCAAAGCTCACCTGCCAAGTTTCAAGTTTCAAGGCATTTCTTTAATTTTTGTGGATTTTAAAGGCATTTTACGGTTAATATAAAGTCACTTTGTATGGGAGGTAGGCGTGGTTTTCATCCGATTTGGCCCATTATCGAGCTTGATCTTTCCTTTTTTAAAAATAAACTTCAATTTTGAATTTCATCGCAATGGCTTTAAATTTGCGGCTGTAATCGTGTCGACAGACGGACAGACAGACGGACACGCGGAAATCGACTCAGGAGATGATGATGATCAAAAATATATATATATTTTTCTATACCTGCCACGCCTCCTTCTTGGCGTTACAAACGGAATGATAAAGTTAATATACACCTTACGCAGTACGCGTTGGGGTATAAAAATAACCGAAAAGGCCATTTCAGCTCTTGAAAGGACTTTGACTGAGCTTCTTATGATCAATTCTGTTCTGTGTGTGGTGAAATGTTTGAATACAAAAGATCGAGGACTGGACCTACCAGCTTTATGCCGACTCTGAACGGCTTATGTTCTCAAGAAGCTTTTCATGGCAGTTTTTTACTCTCTGAGGCTTACCATTGTCTGCAGAGAGGTGACGGCCGATTAGAAAAACTAATTCAATTGGAACAATTTTTTGTGTGAGATGGAGGACTCGAACATGGGTTCTCTGGAGTATGAGCCACACAATCTAGATACTATGCCACGGTCGCCACATGAGAGTAAAATAACCTTCATTAAATAAACTGACGGCTATATAAGTGACAATTGCAGCAGATTTTTCAGCGGAAACGTTGACGGACTCGTGAGAGTTCTGAGTATGTAAAAAGTCTTAAAAAGTGCAAGATAACGTTACTTGAATTAACATCCAGGATCACTTCGTCCTAATTATTTTTTTCAATATCTTTGGCGTTTGCAATAACAAACACTTGCTTAAAAGTTCCATTATTTGGTAGTGACTTTTTTTGTGATCACAATTTCAATCACAAAGAAATTAAGAAAATATCCCAAAATTAAGTTAATTAAGTAATAAGTAATGAAATAATATTATTTGACGTTGGTATTACTCAAAATTTTAGCGGATTGATAAAAAATATCCTGTTGATTCTGTTATTGTAATTGCATTAAATATGAAAATGTCCTTGTTATAAGAACCTGCTACTTAATTTCCGTTTTATGAACACTATCACTAAAGATGAAGTCATACTCATGCCTATTGAAACTGTGTCTAAGGCAGTGGCGTATATATGGGGATCTGCGTATCCAGACCCCCCCAGAGCCATGAAAACCATTACCAAATATCTTAAAGCACGAATCCACTTGTGTATGTATTGCAAAAAAATGTTTCTTTTTCTCAATTAAGTTCTTAAAATTTGATTTAGTTCAGTGACATGTATAGTAGATAATTCGGATTTTCTACTAAAATCCAAAAGTATTTCTGAAAGGTTGTGTCAAGAGAATGAAGAATCGCGAAATTTTAGTTTAATATCTCAAAAACGAAAACAGCTTAAAGCAAAAACCGGTTTTTTATGTTATGTTATGTTTTTTATGTTATGACTATCTCTCGTTTAATTAAACAAAGGATATTAAAATTCATGTTAAATTACCTTGGTCAACCATTTCCTTGCAACAAAAAATTTAGCCCTACCATCCAACAACAAAAAAAAAAAACAAAAAAAAAATATTAAGAGTTAAAAAATAATGCAATAAAAAAAATTTTGAATTATTAGAAATAATAAAAAATTTACTGATTCAAACTGGATTTTTTTACCCAAAACACATCCAATTGCAAATTATTTTTTTTTTTTTAATTGTTTACATACAATTTACTCATCCCTAATTTATTCCCGTTTTGCTATATCATCTGCGTCTACTTCAATGATGAGGTGAAAACAAAAATTGCAAAAAAAAAATGGGACTTTGGATAGCGTTAAAAACGGAGTTTTCGCAAATTCTAATGACAGCATTCGACTCACCGGCGAATTTTACATATGAAATGGTTGACCAAGTTGATTTAAAACTAATTTCAATATCCTTTAAATAATCAAACATGGGACTATAAAAAAATCCCAACAAAATGACAGTTGTTGCTTTGAGCTGTATTAGTTTTTGAGATATTTAACTGACATTTTGTGATTCTCATTCTTTAGCTCCACCTTTAATAATTTCTACTGTACTATTTACATGGCAATACAGAACTAGACAGAACGAAATTTTTTTACTTTCATACTTTTTCGAAGTTTAAACAAAGTTGGGTTGAGAAACTGGCATTCATCGTTACAAAACACCCTGGTACTGAAATATTCGAAAACAATTTTTTTGAAGTTAATTATTTTTTTACGGAACCTCCCAGAAACAAAATCTGTCTACGTCACTGGTCTAAGGCATAACGTTAAACATTTATATACATTTGGCAGATAGCATAAAGATTTTATGCAACGGAAAAATATATTTCCGTTGTTTTTTTTTTTTTGTTTTTTTTATTATATACTCCTACAGAGATAAGAACGATACGTTTGACGCGGTCTGCACTGCATGTTCAACATATTTGCATGAAAATTTGAGCAGATTATTATGAAATGAGCAAAAAGTGTGTGTCGGAGTATAGGAGTATAATGCAAATGTGGTTTATTAAATTACCTATGCATATATTTAATACATATGGCAAGTGGGAGAAGATCCTCTCATTCCTCTTAAAATTTTTATTTTAAAAATAATAGGTATATAAAGAGAAAATCTTATGAATAGACATCATATTTATGTTACTTTTTCCAAGATAAAGCTTAATCATAATAAGGTGCTGATGCTATCCAAAATATGTTTAAGAAAATTACTCATAATTTGAGCTACTTTCCTTTTGTTTCGAAATGCTTCTTACGAGCTATTTTTTTTTTTAGTTTCAAATAAATTCTCATGAGTATATATTTCAGATATTTTTTGCATTGACATGAAATCATAAGAAAATAACATGCCTAAATCGAGGGCAGGTCAATAAGTAAGGAGCCTAATAAAAATGGTCATTGACAAAAAATGTTCTTTGTTTTGACAAGTTTACCTGTCACTAAGCTTCATAACAATTTTTGACGCGATATTCGTATAAGTCTAATTTTGGCTGTTAGTCTTAATGGACTCCTGAAATTTGTGTAAAGTTGACAAAATTTATTTTCGTGTCTGTGATAGAGGTTTTGTTTTTGAAAGGCAAAGCGAATAATGAGATCAAATTCAAATTAGACTATGTTTATGGCAACAATACACCTTCGATTGCAATAGTGAAAAGATTCACTGCTGAATTGAAAAGAACTCGTTCAAGCATTTTTGATGAGCACTACAGTAGACGTACAATAATGGAGGTGGATAACATGGACTACACGCCTGAAACAAAGTAACAACTAAAACAATGTGGGGAAGTCGGTTCAAGTACATCAAAGAAGGCATAAGTAACTGTATCTGTAGAAAAAGTATCTTGTGACTCAATAAACAATCATAAAATATTGGTTGACTCGTAAAAGTCTTTTTACAAAGCATCAGTGTGCTTTTTCTCAGAATTGGTGCTTAGTAGATTCACCAAAACTGCGCAACTCAAGAGTGCTATCCAAATAACAATCCAGTTGCGCAGTTTTGGTGAATCTACAAAGCACCAATTCCAAGAAAAATCACACTGATGCTTTGTCAAAAGACGCTTAGGAAGCCAGCCACTATTATTTGAGATTACTTTACCATTTTAACGTTGAAATCAAGAGAAAACGCTCTCATTTGCAGAAATAAAAAGTGCAATTTCATCACAATAATGCACCAGCTCATTCATCATATAAAACTGTTTAAAAATTGAATAAACTACACTACGAATTGCTTTCGCATTCACCGAATTCTCCAGACTTAGAACATACTTACTTCTTTCTGTTCCCGAACTTGAAAAAATGACTGGGAGAAAAGATGTTTGGGTCAAATGAGGACGTCAAATGGGGAACTATCCCATTTGTGATTTCTCTAAACCTTTGTTGCAGATCATTCAAAGATTGAATAGTGTTGATGAAAAAGAGGTGAGAAAAAATTAACGAGCTATGTCTTGGAACTACTAAGACATAGCTTCTTCTGGACATGCATAATTTAAGTTTTTCATAAAGATATCCACGTGTTTTCACATGAATTAACTTGTGCAGGTACATACAAGTCCTGGCATTAAGTTAAGCAGTCAAGGCACATTCAAGTACTGCAACTCGAAAACTAGACAGGCGATAATATTTACGAAGGCCATACGCAAGACATATTATAATACACTTTTTTGACAATACTATTAACATGGTCGGCACAGGAAAGCAAAGAGTTCATATGAGACAAAGATTTATAATTTCCGACACAACAGTTAGCTTGTTAGAACCAACAAAAAAATTATGGACACCATAAACACAAGTTTTAACTCTTAAAATTGGAAATACATAGACTTTAGTAGAATTTAGTAGAAGACCATTGCTCTTCAAAAGTGAGATAAATCGTATTTCAAAGATGGTTTCAGGAAATTAAAAAACGTTGGACTAAGTGTATCAAACTAAAAGTAGACTGATTTGGAAAACAGAGTTTTTGAAAAAAAACTCTGTTTTCTTACCTAAGCTCACTAGTTATTGACTGCTCTTGTATATGTGCAAAATTCACAGTACGTTAAGCTTTTTTAACAGTTTTCGTTATATATTGTTTTTTATTAAGAAGTCGTTAAAGAATGAAGGATGGAAGTTTAGAGAAATGAATGATGAAGGATATAGAATGACATTTTAGGGCAATAATTGAGCCCTTTAGTGAAAAACAACATAGTCTTGAAAATTCTTAAGAACTCTCATCGCCTTATTTCGTAAAAGAAATATTTTGCTTTAAGAATACTTATTTAATTTTACATTTTCATATTGTATCACCGAGCTATTGAACTATTAAAAACGAAAATGGCCATTTCAGCCCTTGAAAGGACTTTGACCGTGTTTCTTATGCTCAATTGTGTTGTGTGTGTTGTGAAATGTTTGAACACAAATGATCGAGAACTGGACCTACCAGCTTTATGCCGATTCCGAACGGCGTATGTTCTCAATAAGCTTTTCATGGCAGTTTTTGCTATCTGAGGTTTGCCATTGTCTGCAGAGAGATGACGGCCGAACAGAAAAATTAATTCAATTAAAAAAAAACTTTCTGTGTCAGATAGGGAACTCGAACCTGGGTTGTGTTGCGTATGAGCCACACACTCTACCCACTACGCCACGGCCGCCACCATTGAACCATTAGGTGTGTTTTTTTCTTGGATATGCCAAAGCATTTCGCACCATTAAGTTAAAAGTTTACAGAATTTTTTTATCTGTTATTTTTACACACAATTTATTCTTGCTATAAATAGAACAAAACTGAATGAAACGCTGTTATGCTGTTATAATTCAATACAATATTGTGCTTGTGCAATGTTCTTGCAAAATATTTTCCACCATTGTTTTTGGCTATTTGAACACCATTAAAAATGTCATGATTTTATAACATTACTGCTTGCAAAAAAAAAGCATCAATTGTTTAACCGTTGTGTCGATCGTAGAGCCCACGGGTACATTTGCAACTTTAATTTTCCTGTATCTTCCAAACGGTTAGTCCGATTGACCTGAAATTTCATGATATCCTCAACCATACACTTTTGCATCATGTGGAAAAGTTTCATCAAGATTGGAGCAGCAGTTCAGTCGATACAGTACCAAATTCAAGTTAGTGGAATGGCGTCGACTGCTGATGTACCCGGGTACTTGTATGAAAATTCATACAAATATATAGAAATAAATGGCAAAGTTCACTTTATATTGCTATATCTTCCAAGCGGCTGGTCCAATCTTGATGAAACTTCGTATCATAGCTTGGAAATATGTAATTGATATTGGTGTAAAATTTCAGGTCAATTGGACCAACCGTTTGGAAAATATAACCCAGTTACTAGAAAATGACCTAGCGTCAACAGCTGATGTACCCAGGTACTTCTATGAAAATTCATACAAATATATAGAAATAAATGGAAATATTTAGTTTATTTTATGGAAATTTGTTTATTTATTTATAGAAAATCATTATAATGAAAGTAAAAAATATATTTTATGAATTTTAGCAGCATCTGAGGCATTGTGGATGATCCTTCGAGTGCTCTGCGCACACAGGCTTATTACAAATTGCACATACTTTTCTCGTTTGGCGTTTTGCAATGCAAATATAGCAGTTTCCTTTTCTTTTTATGCGGCCAGAACTGTCACGTTCCTCTTCCTCTTGTGCACCAACATTCATCTTCAAGGGCATACCATATATGGCTTCCATAGCGTGTCTAGTAGAAAATATGCGCGTAATATGGCTATTGTCCGCTCTTATATCGATTTGTGGTCTGCATAACTGATCGCTGAGCTGCTGCAGAAATATCCTACGGCGGTTGGTAGATGGTTTTAGATGGGGGTTGTTTTCCATATATATAACATACGCAGCATACGCAGCTACGTCAAGCATATTATAAAAAAATGCTAAAGGCCATCTATTTGTGCGCCGTTTGGTTGAATATTCAGTCAAGCACTTATCCATATTATCCACGCCGCCTTTATGTTTGTTATAATCAAGTATGAGCAATGGTTTCCGTTTTGGACCTGCAGTTTCTGTAGTGTCGTGGCAAGTAGACAGCATCACAACAGCCTTATTTTTTTTGGGACGTATGAGCACATCGTCATGTTGTTACAGAATCCAAATAGCGTAGACTCTGCTTCACGTCCTTTAGGATTGGCAAATGATGCTGGCACGAACATACGCCTTTTGTTGCAAGTGCCCAACAAAGCCAAACTGTTGTCCACCATCAAAGTTTTTGCTAAGTTATATGTTGTAAAGAAATTGTCGCATACCACTGTTCGCCCACTTCCACCAAAATTGTTGACAACTAAGTCCTTCACAACACGCTCACCAACGTTTCTTTCACGTTCGCCGGACGCTGCCATTCCAGTATAAATTTGACCCTGTATTGAAAAAATAAAAATTGAAAAATGAAATTTGAATTAGTCATTTAGTTTATTTGCAACAAGTTGATATAATAAAATGAATGTATGAACACTGATTTACCTGCACGGGATATGATGAAATGGCGTCGCAGACCCACCACACTTTTATTCCATATTTGGATGGTTTGGATGGAATGTACTGTGTGAAGCCAGTTCCACCACGATATGGGTATAATTGCTCATCTACGGTAACGTTTGTGCCACATATATAATACGTGCGCAGAGTGGCATTTAGCATCAGGAATACGTCTGTAATTGCAGCTGCCTTATCATTTTGTTTGCGTGCATTCCGAGTGTTTCCATTATCAAAGCGTATGAAGCGGCTGATTGCCCAAAATCTGCGTAAGCTCATTGATGCACGAAATAATGGATGTGAAGTTGTTTTCCACAGGTCAGTGGTATGAACATAACCGGAATGACATACGCCAGCCATCAAAAGCACACCCAAATATGCACGAAATTCTACTTCAGTTATAGGCACCCATATTCGTGGTTCCGCATCTGGATGCTGCTCATTGTACGCATCAAAAGTTTGCCTTGCCTTTCTATTTGATTCTCGAATAATTACATCACATATTTCATTTGACATCATAAGATTGAAGGTTTCTGCCATTGTCAAGCCATTTGTCGATGGCACTGGTCCAGGATTGCGACTTCTTAGAACGTTGTGCGCACGTATTCGTCCAGGTATTGGTGGTATTGACGACCATACATTGCCATCTCTTGCCGTATAATAATCACCAGTTTCAAGTGGCGGTTCTTCATACTCCTCGTCTGAATCCCTCTCGTCCTCTAGGTGATACACAATTTCCTGGACTTGTTCAGCGTCAGATGATTCACCACCAATGTCATCAATATTTCCTTCTAAGTCTTCTTGATCTACCGCTTGTTCGTGGTCACTCTCTTCAGAGTCAGAAGCCTCAACAAATGTGCGTATATAGTCACGCTGCTGCTCAAACGGTAGTGCATTCAATCGACGCGGAGCTAGCCACTCACCATCTGCCATTTTATTTTCACTTTTTATATATTTGCCGCACAAAATAAATTTTTAGGTCTTTACACTTCAAAAATCGCACATAAACTGACTTATGCATACAAAACTACTCAAAACGAAACCTGCGCAAAAAATCATGTTTCTGCCTGCAAAACTGGTTGTGCAAGGGTAGGTAGGCAAGATATCCAAATACCCTTTTGTTCCTGTTAGTAGACGTGTTTTCCTACACATTCCAAAAAAAAAATGTTTACATTGAACAAATATTTTATGAGTTATAATTATTCTGCGCAGGTACTAAAAATAGCACTATGAGCAAGAGGGGTTGATTTTCAGTTCAAATATAACGGAATTTTGCGAATGAAAATTCAATGTTAATTATTTTTCTTGGTAAAAAGGGATCAAATTACAAGGATTAAAAAAGAATTTGGAAATTGTTAAATTTTTATGGATTTTGGCAATTCCCATTTTTGGTAAAAATGGATTATTTAGGTACCAAATTTTTTTTTTCCCAAATTATGATAAAAGTTTTGTTAACTAGACAATATTTCCAATAAATAAAAAAAAAAAAAACCAGAAAATTACAAGAATCCAGGTAGTAGTTAATATTTGTATATCAAAAGCAACTATCTGCCATACAAAACGTATGAAGTACCCGGGTACATCTACTGTCGATGTGGATAAAACCCAACAGCTGTTGACACAACGGTTAAAATAACAATATGACATCAACAAGAGGGAATATATGACAATCTGTTGACTTATCCTATTACAGCCTATTGTACTTGACAAAGTACAGGATAGATTTTGTTACTTTAAGCCAATTTTTCTTAAAATTATCTATGCTACCAGCCTAAGATGTGTTTATAAAAGTGTTTATAAAGTAAATTAATGAATAAATGGCATTAGAAATTTCCCAGCAGAAAATATAATGCCTGATCAGGCAAGAACTCAGGCCTCACAGACATGACCGAGGCCTCACCTTTCCTTGAAAACAAGTGAAATATCCGCCTTTTTAGCCCTAAAATTTGGTACTAATTTTTTAAAATACTCACGTAAAATTTTCAAGGATTCCTATGACATGGTCTCCATGAGGCTTTCAACTGCTTATGAATCAATGAAAATGGAGATTAACAAAACCACTCTTATAATTATTCCAGCATAAATTAATGAGTTGACAGTCGATGAAGACATGAACGGCCTTACTTGGTCAGTTATTTCCTTCGTTTTATATTACATAGTAATACTATACGTATGGTATAGTATACTGGTTCGAGCTTATCTTACTTTTAGGTAGTCCTATATTTGTCTTTATATCTGTGTTCTCCTGTTCTCTGGGCAAAAAAAAAAAATGAAATTGTCTATTTCTTAATTATAATTTTAATTTATTATAAAAAATGGAGCCTAGTTATGTCAATACTTTTACTAAGAGTTTGAACAGTTCTCCCTTACATGACATGAATTGCGTTTCAATAATTTTTTTTCAAAAAAGTATCTTTATTTGTATCTACAGTCTACATTATTCAGTACTGTGATCAGACCATGTTATATGCGTCCATGTACAAAAATTATGCAGATTTTTGCAGATTTACTTTTTGAAAATTTCTAAATTTAAATTCGTCCCAAGAACTTACCTATTTACGTACGCTTTTATTATGATGATGGGTAACCAAGAGAGAGGTTCTTCTGAATCTTGAATATACCTACTATAACGTATACATATATGATAAATGTCACTAAAATTTATTTCTTCTTTTTAGTTCACGTTTTGGTTTTAAATAATAGCTTATTTTTTAAAAAATTATTTTATATATTTTTTATTTTTCACTTTTTAGTCTCAAAGGTTTATTATGAACATCTTTTATTTTGATATCTATATATATATAAAATTGTAAAGAAAAAAATCTGTACATGAAATATTTTTTCGAAATTCCTTTTGCGTTGGACATTTTGAGTGACGAGGAATCCGAAAATCGCATTTTTAAAATTTTTGTCTGTCTGTCTGTCTTTTAAAGCATCACGCGAAAACCACAGGATGGATTTAAATGAAACTTGTCATCTAGGTTTCTTATAACCCCAGTCATAACATAGGCTACTTTTTATCTGCGCTGCGATCGGGTTCCAGGCATTCTTTTTTTTTAGCTTATCTCCGAAACCGTTCATCCGATTTCCAAAAAAATTTGTAAGTGGAATTTTTCGGATACGGGGAGTTTTTATAATTTATTTCCTGTGTTCTATCTCGAACACCAGAGGGTGCTGTAGGACAAATATTTTGAAAAACCTCGAAAAATTTCACCGTACATCCGATTTGCATGAAAATTGATATCTAGGGGTGTTCTGATACGGTGAGTATTTTGGACTTTTTTTTTTGTGCTATCTTGAACACCAGAAGGTAGTACAAATATTTTAAAAAACGTTATCCGATTTGCATGAAAGTTGGTATATAGAGATTTTCAGAAAAAGTGTGTGTTTCAACCAAAAACTCCTAAACCGTGCATCCGGTTTGTATGAAAATTGGAAAATAGGGGTTTCTGATGCAGTGAGTGTTTTGAACTTATCTTTTTTGTGCGATCTTGAACACCAGAGGGCGCTTTAGTACAAATATTTTAAGAAATCGTGAAAAAGTAGAAAGCCGCTCATCCGATTTGGATGAAAAATTTTACTGAAGGATTTTCGTGTAGGGCAACTGTTTTGGCGTTATCTCTTTTGCTCTGTTTCAAAAAGTAGAGGGTGCTGTTGTACAATTTGTACGTCTGCATGCATGCTATTAAACTGTTTTTACACGACTGCACCGATTTTGATAAAATTTTTGTGTGTGTTTAAGTGGATCCCTGGATGGTTCAGATTTGAAATTGAATACAGTAGGTAGCGCTGTGATCGGGTTCCACGAATTTTGTTAGTACAGTTTATCTCCGAATTTTGTTCTGTATTGAACACCAGAGGGAACTGCAGTACAAATGTTTTAAAAATGTCGAAAAACTCCTAGCTCTTCATCCCATTTGCATTCCGAAAATTTTTACATAGGAGTTTTCGGATACGGTGGGTTTTTGGGGCTTTTTTCCTGAGCTATCTTAAACACCAGATGGTGCTGTAGTACAAATCACTAAAGATATCGTGAAACATTCAAAAACCGCTCATCCGATTTAGATAAAAATTTGTATACCGGATATATAGGATTTGATATCGAGTATGGAAAGGGCTTTGGCGTTATATTTTTATTCTATCTCGAAAACCAGAGCTTTGTATTTTGCTATATCTTGAACCACAGGGGGCGCTGTACTACAAAGTACAGTAAGGGGTAGCAAAGCGCGAAGGATGATAAATATCTTCTTTTCTTCTTTATGTGTATTTATATACAACTTTCTTTTTTCGCAAATCAGGACAGCTGATGCCGTCTGTGGTATTTGAGTTAACACATGCGCATTAACACATGCGCAACTCAGTTGCGTCGTAAGTTGGCGTTGTTTTGACATTTTAATTTCTATTTTCAATGCTAATTTACTTTTTGTCCAGTTTCCTTGTGAATTGCCAAATATTCGTTTTTGCTCTGATTTTTTTTAAAAAATGTTCAATCTATCAAAAACAATATACAACTTGAAATATATTTTTGCAAGCGTTCAGCGGCACGCACACACAAATCTCGATTTCCCCAACTTTTTCTCATAATTTTCAGATGTTGAAGCTACATTTTGTTCATTTCGCTGAAGTTACCGGCTTGAAAGATGCACACAAATTTTCTTCGAAAGTTTGTGAAAAGCTTTTACGAATAAAATCGAAAATTATTTATATCAACTCCCGAGTTAAGCCGGGTATTCAGCTAGTCCTCACATATAGCGTTTTAATTTTTTTGACCATTAACCTTAACAGTACATATTAACATTATTTATACCATTTGCATTATTTATTGCATTATATACTTTAATATAATATAGCATTTTTATTGATTTTTGGGCGGGAATAGGAGGTGTGGTCAGATTTAAGCCCCACTTTCTACTTGAATGAAATTTACTACCTAAATTTCATCTGAACCGACCTAGTAGTTTTCGAGATATAATATTTTTATTGATTTGTGGGCGGTAAAAGGGAGTGTGGCTAATTTTTTTTCATAATATTGCATTGTCACTGGGCTTACACATGTATGCTAAATTTCAGCTTAATCGAAGACCCACAAGCTGTCGAAAAATTGTTTGCAAGATTTGCGGACATACATACATATATACCAACGAAGCAAGTTAAATAAAAGCTTATAAAAATTGCTTACAAGATTTGCGGACATGCATACATATATACGATCGAAGCAAGTTAAATAAAAGCTTATAAAAGAACTCAATCATTTTGGAACTCCAGAATACCTTTCAAAAATTTTGCAATTTACACATACTCGCATTTTTCAATTGCTTTATTGATGGTTAAATATTTCGGAAAACACTCTTCCATACATTTCAAAAAGGAAAAACCAGTACGCTTTGTGTATAATAGTTGGATGCTGATAAGCTTTTCGGGGTATTGTCATCACTTTGAAGTAAATTGCGGTAGTACTAGTAACATGAATCCATTGATTCCGTTCAGTGCGAAGGTAATTTTAGATTCTTAATGAAAAACTTATCCAAAAAAGTCATGACATTCTACGACTCATAAGAATATTAAAATATAAGCATTTCCACTCATCTGGAACTGTAAGAAAAAAAATAATAAATTTCTGCCCTCTACCAAAATATAAAGTTTTTTGTAAAGCTCTGAAGGCTCCTTTGATTATCGTTATGATGTCAACAATGATATTTTGGAAGTAGAATGGATTGTTAGTAGTGATGTTACGGATAGGCAACGGGTTGACACTGAACCAGGAAAGTACATAAATTCAAAGAAAACAGTCCTTGTTTCAATGAATCATTCATTAAAATTGGTTAAATATCGATGATTCCATATCAATTCGACTATTTTTGAGCAAAATCTGGCCTTTGTGATTCCGATTTTTTTTTAAACTTTGTAGGTAAGTAGTGCTCGTGAAAATAACTTAAACTGTGTTTTTTTGTTTTTGCGAAAACAGTTTATTTTTAAAGTTATACACAGTAAACAATTGGAAATATCTCCAAAAATACACTTAGTGCATGTATTGAAACAGCTGTAACTTCAAAACCGTAAGTCGCACAGAAAAAAACTTGCATATATTTTAGAGACTTTGAATGGGTCTTTCTTGTAGTGTCCTTTTCTTGGACTGTTTTTATGAAGTTTTTTTAAAGTTATTTTGACTAAAGTTATTTGTCACGTTTTTTGTAATGTTCGCAGTAAATTTTCCACCTTTGGAAAATAAATAGTATCGTTATAATACATAAATACTTAAGGCCCACACGGAATTTTAGCTTGGGATACCAACGATTCCTATTTTCAACGAATTTTTAAAAAACTACCTACAAAAGATTTCTTACTTTTATACCGAAAGTTCCATATCTTTATATATAAAATTATTCTGTACATGGCGTTGTCATTGAACACCTTCTGAATGGCAGATCAGATTTTGATAAAATTTGGTGTGTGTGTGCGGCTGGGTCTGTAGATGCTTTAGGTCAAAAGTTTGACCCGGTAGGTGGCGCTGTTGTTGGTATGGCAGTGTTCAAAGGGGTATTTGAAAGTATAACTCACAAACGAATGCAAAATTGTCATAATTCTTTCCCCAAACCATTACTTTTTATGTAAGCAAAAATACAAAATTAATAAATATAAACAAGAAAAGAAACTTAAATTTTTGTGATAATTAGGCTTGATTTTTCGATTTATATAACGTTTTTAAGTTTTTACGACAGAAAATTTAAATAAACCCTACATTTATGCATACCATATGAAAGAATATTAAAAAAGCAATTTTTGTTTTTCAATATTGTTTCAACAACATTTATTTTTACCAATCTTTTTTGCGAAATAAAGAAATTCGTTAAGAAAGAAAATGAAAATAGAAACAATTGAAACACGATTGGACGGACAATTAATCAAAATTTTAAACAAAAAAAAAATTAATGTAATCCTTTCTAATATGACAGAGTTATTCACTTTCACAGCCAGCACTTTAATTTTTGATGGATTTATTTTTTCTATATCACTTAAAAAAAAATTTAGTGGTATTGTCTATAGAGAGGGCTTAAACCAAGGTCCTTCGGCGCCAAAGCCATAAACTTTCGTTCCTGAAACACTCAAAAAGTTTTTAATGCTAATTTTATTTTTTGGTGAAATAGAAAAAAAAATCAATCAAAAATTATGCGCTGGCTTTGAAAGTAAATAACTCGGTCATGTTACGAAGGATTGCATTAATTTTTTTTTGTTAAAAAAATTTTGATTAATTGTCCGTCCAATCGTGTTTCAATCTTTTCTATTTTCATTTCCCTTCTAACTTTTATAATTTTCCAAATAAAACTTTAACGAATCTCTTTATTTCGCAAAAAATCTTGCGAACTTTTTTAAAAATAGTTGTTGTTGGAAAAATATTCAAAACCAAAATGGCTTTTGTAATATTCTTTTAATGGTATGCATAAATGTAGGGTTTGCTTAAAGTTTCTACCGAAAAAATTTAAAAACACTTTATAAATCGAAACAAGCCTGTCATGAAAATTTAAGTTTTTTTTCTTGATTATTTTTATTCATTTTGTATTTTTGTAATTTTGTTTACATAAAAAGTAATGGTGTAGTGAAAGAATCATATCGAGTTTTCAATTCGTTTGTGAACTATACTTTTAAATACTCCTTTAAACACTGCCACAGTAACAACAGCGTCACCTACCGGGACCTAAAACATTTACAGACCCAGCCTCACACACACACCAAATTTGATCAAAATCGGTCCAGCCATTCAGGTGGAGTTCAGTGACAAAACAATGTAGAGAAGAATTTTATATATCAAGATATATGGAATTTTCGGTATAAAAGTAAGAAATCTTTTGTAGGCATTTTTAAAAAAATTCGTAAAAAAAGCAATCCTTGGTATCACAAACTAAAATTTTGTGTGAGCCCTAAGAATCAATGTATTATAACGATACTATGTTCAGAAGGCAAACAATTTACTGCGAACATTACAAAAAACGTGACAAATAACTTCAGTCTAAAAAAATTTAAAAAATTTTATGAAAACTGTCCAAAAAATGCACACTACAGAAAAGACCCATTCAAGGTTTCTAAAATATATGCAATTTTTTTCTATATGACTTACGGTTTCGAAGTTACAGCAGTTTCAATACATGCACTTATTGTATTTTTGGAGATATATTCCAATTTTTTACAGTGCATATCTTTTAAAAAGAAATAAAAATAAAAAAAGGAAGTATGCAGACATAATACTTTTCAGAAGAACTATCAACCCAGAGAGTTTGAAAATTTTGTGATGTGATTTGTGATTTGTGATTTTGTGAATTGTGAAATTCAAAAATAGTGATGTCAGAAACGTGGGCGTTTTGATATGGAATCACCGATATACGCATTCATTGGTTCCATGAATCGCTGTCTTAAAGTAAAGATTCTTACGCCCATGAAATGTTCAAATGCTAAAACTTTTCATTGAAAATATAATAAACATTCATTGATTCATATAAACTTTTTCCTACATTCAAATAATTGCTTGTTTAGATAAAGTATATAGTTCTTTGTTTCAGAGAATCTGTTCATTCAAGTAATGTTCATAAACTCAAGGAACAGATACTTCTGCCTAAGAAATAACTTATGCATTAAATTAAATTAAAAAGTTCTAAAATTTCAAGAAGCGATGCGGTTGTTGCTGCTTGCCAGAGACAATAAGGATGCACATTTTTATTCAATACGATTTAGTTTCTTATTTATTGAGTAACAATAATTAAAATGATCAATTTTATGAAATAACTTACACTTTAGTGTGACTCCTACGGTGTGCAACCTATTCAGTATTAAAATTTATTGCAAGTCAGTGAGTCGTCAAACTCAGCACTTTCAGGGTTGTTTTTGCAGGTAACATATTACTATTGCAGATAGCACATGGGAGCATTGAATAAATTATTAGTATTTTATGCTACATCAAATTAGTGGAATTTTGAATGAATAAATATTTTATTTGTAACAGATATATCGATATTAGATCTTTTGGGGATATCTTTGGGGGGATATCTTTTGGGGATATTTTTTTAAACATTTTTTTTTTTTGTGGAAAGAAAAAATGTATCCTAAAAAAGCAAATTAAACAATTTATAGTCGCAACACTAACTATCAGCAATTTTCTTTGATCTATGCAATTCGCTAATTTAAGAAGCTATTTACCATAACTCAAAACAGCAATGAGTAGTCATATGAGTAATCAGGGAGATTATACAAGTTGACTTTTGTGAAAAAAATGTACTTCATAGAAGTTGAGGAACCTATGAATAATCAAGTTTTTTGTGCTGGCTAACTTTATAAAAAAAATGTTTAAATAATACAACAAAAAATTCAGTAGCTTACAAATAGTCGATAAAAGCCTAAAAAGGTTTATGTGACAAAATATATTATAGACTATTTTATTTGTTTGAACGTTTTAGCTGTATTGTTTAATTATCAAGCAAACAAAGTTAATTAATATAACATCAGCTGTGTTGTAATGGTAGCACTTCATCCTTGAAATTGCGAGGATGTCAATTCGAATATGGGATGAGGCAGGTTTCTAAATGAGCTATTATTTGTAATTTAAAAATTTGGTACACAAAATAAAGACCTCAATATTGGATTAATTAACTGGCAAAAGTTGAAAGCCGCAGTTGATTCAAACATAATAATCAAAATTAAACAAATAATTTTTTAAAGTTTACTTTGAAACAATTATACAAGTTATATCTATGAATCTCAAAATATATCGGTAATTCATCACGCAACTACAATATAATGGATTAACTTTTAAAATTTTGTACCATAAAGCAAGAACTTAACAGGCAGATGGGTAAGCATTTTTTAAAATTTCTTTGGTTTGTTCTGTGTATACGAGGCACAAAATGGTGGTATGGTATCTTTACTTACTTCATCAATGTAGCCATAACAAACGCATGAAAGTTGTGCCTTATTTTTAATGAATGTAAAAATGATTTCCAAAATTAGCTATATTTTCATCTAGCAATTATTCGCTGCTAATTAAACGAGGATAAAGTTTGTCCAGACTAATAAGCCATCATCATCTATCATCTATCTCAATTGTAATGTATTGTCTGCCATCAGCGTCATGTTAAAATTAAATAAAGAGTACAGATATTTAAAAAATTATATATCATAAAAAAAGTTTTAAAACTGGAACTAGCAATATCAATTATAACTTTATTATTTATTATTATTCAAGCATTTTATACCTACAGTGCTTCCATCGATTGTACTTTTTAAAGTACCGCCCTAAAAAAAAACAAACGGTTTGAATCTATTCTTGCAAAAAATGTGAGCTATGTTTTATTGTAAACAAGCCTATATAACAAAAATTTTATCATATTTGATCTACGAGATCTAGTAATAATAAAAAATCTTCAGTCTTTGATATTGTTAACCTGAAAACTTTTTGGACAAAAACAAAAGAAGTGTCAACTGGACGCAAGCTTAACCACAAAATTAAATAAGCTTAATGAATTTATCACTTAAGAAGCTGAGCGAGCAACTGAGTTCACTAGTAACCACAAAAAAGCCCAACAAAATTAAGTCTCAATCTAGTCCAAATAATTTTCACTACCACAACGCTGAAAGGTCGAAAATTAATTAAAATGCAATCTCAATCTTTAAAATTCATCATGTTTCAATTTCATCTAAACATCAATCTACAGTTAAAAGTTTTTGATGACAGCTACTGTTAGCTTGCCGTAAAATCAGGAGGGATATGGGGGAGGTAAAAAATTAAACATTCACAAGGAACTTCAGGAAATAGCTTAATTTCATTACTTAATAGCAAATTGTAAGATTAAGTAGAGCAATTTCAAGAAGTTGCCAACTTTTTGGATGCAAGGTGGTGGAAAATACACCCTTTGAAAATTCTAAATAAAGTTAAATTATTAATCATAAATCAAAACGATTTTATTTGCGTTGAGAACTATAAACTAATTCCTTTGTATTTACTTGTGACATAGCAGGAAGTGCTGAGAAAATTATCATATTTATTGAAATTTTCCACTCTCCCCACCATTATTTTGATAAAAAATCAGAATCTTATAAATTTATTGTAAATTAAAACCTCCAAAAAAACGCCACACATTTTTTAATTAAAATAGTAGTATTACTTTGTACACAAAATCTTTAACATCAATTTAAATTTAGCTACTAAAACCTTTTCTGCCAGAGTCAAAAACTAAATCATGGAAGTTTAGGCACAAAAAAATTAATTGTGCTATGCATATATCTAAATTGAGAAAATATATTTTTTCTTGCTCAAGCAAGGGCTTGTACAAAATATTTTTAAATAAAGGGTTATACTTTTAAAGAAGTTATACTTTTATTTAGTAAAATGAATTATGAAATTAAATGTCGATTTGTGATATCTCAAAAAGGACACGTATGTCCTTATGCTGGCTCCTTCTAAATATTCCGTAAACACAGCATCAGTGACAGATCATGTCGTGTTGTTGAAATTGTTGGGTTGTTGTTGATTGTTGATTTTAGATCTACTTTAAAGAATGTAACATACTTTTGAGTTTTGATCTTTTCAGGCAAAATATTATGCTTCCGGCACTTTTCAGCCTTAGTTTTTGGCAAGTTCATGATGCTCAAATTATTGAAGTGTTTTGAGGACTCTTAATGATTTTTTTGGGTTGTATGAAAAAACTTAAAACTCATAGTTACTTAAAAAGGTTTGTCTTTTTCATATAAAAATTAAAAATTTATTAGAGAAAAAATTCATTCATCAGAACCTTAAGGACATTTTAGATATGGCGAAATAGCAACGATTTCTCCCAATGTTTCTCAAAAAATCATCGCAGTATCGCTATTAAGGCGATTTCCTTACTTTAGCCGCTTATACCTTCTTAACTCATGATTAGAAAAAAGGTGAGAGAAATCTTATCAATATCATGATGTTTAAAATTTCACTTTTGGTCTATCAGTGGCAGCACAACTAAGATACCAACCCTGAAGCATTTCGAAGGAAGTCTATTTTCCATGAACATGTATTTCTGTATCACAACTTCGCAAACAGCACTTCAAGCTTAAACGAAATCCTTTCCATTTATGATATAAAATATGCCCTCAATTTTTTTTTTTAAATTATCAAAGTTAAAATATAAGATGTTCTTCAAAAGTTTCCGAACTTTTTAAAAGAAGACAAATTGCTGGTGCTATCAGATCTTTTTTATGTTAGAAAGAACATCTTTCATTGATATTCTATCAAAATTGAATTTTTGTTAGTGGACTTCTGTTACCAGTCGGAATATGACTTTTGTTTTAAATGGACAAAAATTTTACCGAAACTCATCAAATAATGAAACAAGTTTAGGGTGATGATTGTCTGTCCCGTAAAACAATTAACGACTGGTTTTCGAGATTCAAGTAAAGTCCGGAAGCATTGGATGACGAAAAGCGTGCGAGTCGTCCAAGACAAGCTGTGAACGAAAGAAACATCGAAAATGTGAGTGAATTGAACAAAAATTAGCCAAAATCTTCAGTGCGATACGTGGAAATAGAATGAAATATGTCAGCAATATGGATTTATCGCATTCTATTTGATTATCTGGGAACTAAAACGAAAAGGGTAGGAACTAAGGCTCTGCGTAGGTGCATCTATTTCAACTTATACACACCGTGATTTATTGCATTGCTATCAGTTGACTGCCATCTATAAAAGTTGAGAGTGGTGTTTGCTCAACACCATTCGAAAACTGGCATTAAGCCATAAAATTTTAATTCAATTCAAAATAATTTCTTGTCTCGGCAATCAATGCACGAATTGTTTTTATGTTGCAACACCTTAAGTAATGCAATTTAATCGTAATGAACGGGCAGACAATAAAACGCAATGTATGGCAATAGATGGGGAACAGGGAGGCGAACCTTCACATGGCAACGTGTCTGACCGCCTCAACCTGGCGAGGCTAGCATTATCCATGTCGAAATCGTCCCAAGTTGACTCAAACCTCCACGTGGTGCTTCCTGGGCAACGGCAAACTGGCATCTGTCAGTTTAGCAGCTAATTTGAGAGGCGGGTCTCCTAGTTTTAAATAGGTTGTGCGTTAGGTTTGAAGCCCACCACGTAAAAAAACCATTTCAATGAAAAGTTACAAAAGAAATATGAGAAAAATAATCCCCAAATCTGATGACGACCACCGCAAACGAAAAACTGATAATGATTTACGGATATGCACCTGGAATGTCTGAACTCTTAATTGGGAAGCTGCCTCTATCCAACTGATTGATATCTTGGAAAGATACAAAGCTGATATCACTTCAATCCAAGAAATACGATGGAAGGGGCAGGATTGCTTTCGGCAAGCATCCTGTGATATCTACTACAGCGGCCATCAGGAGAAGCACGAGTTTGGGTGCAGATTTGTAGTTAGCAAGAGATTACGGCATCACGTCCTGCGATTCACTCGTGTGAACGAACGACTTGCCATAATCCGCATAAAGGCTAAATTCTTTCATATAAGCCTAATATGTGCGCATGCTCCGACAGAGGACAAGGACGGTGTCATCAAAGATACTTTCGACTAGCGCCTCGAAGACGCTTACGAGCGCTGCCCCCGACATGACATAAAAATTGTGCTTGGTGACTTCAACGCTAAGGTGGGCAAGGAAAACATCTTTGGTCCAACAGTCGGAAAGTTCAGCCTCCACGTCAACACATCCGATAACGGAATGAGGCTGATTGACTTCGCCGCAGCACGAAACATGGTTATAAGTAGCACTAGATTCAAGCATCTCAATATTCACAAGGCCACCTGATTGTCCCCTGACCAAAAAACGCGCAACCAAATTGATCACGTTTTGATTGATGGAAGGCACTCTTCCAATGTATTAGATGTACGCACGATCCGTGGCGCTAACATATACTCGGATCATTATCTTGTCGCAGCAATCCTACACAGAGAAAGCTAGACGTCGACAAGCAGTCAAAACGGACAGCCGAAGCCTTCGCTACTCGACTCTCACTCCTGCTTCAAAAAAGCACTCCTCCGATCGACGATATATGCGCGTTGTGGGCATACATCTCCCACTCTCTGCCTACGGCTGCCGAAGAGTATATTGGCTACCACCGTCCCCGCCGAAACCAGTGGCACAGCCAAGAGTGTCGTGAGCCCACTGCAGAGAAAAACGCCGCCTACAAATCCACCCTGCAGTCGGTTGTAACGCGTGCTGCTATGGAGTGATACAGAGGGAAGAGGAGGGACGAGAGACGACTTTTCAGGCGGAAAAAAAAGAGAGGCAGAAAAGCGCGAGTGTGAGAGATTGAGATTTATGGTGACAGGAACGAGGCCCGAAAGTTTTCCGAAAAGATAACACGCCTGGCCGATGGCTCTAAAACCAGGGCCTCTTTCTGAAAGATCAAAACGGGAATCTAGTGACAGATATCCAGACTAAACTGATGTTATGGAGGGAACACTTCTCTAGTCTTCTGAATGGCGAAGATGACAACAATTCCGCCAATAGAGATGATTTCCCGGAAACCCCAATTATGGATGACAGCGTGGAAGTTCCGCTGCCCGACTATAATGAAGTCTTGACAGCAATAATACAGCTCAAGAACAACAAAGCTGCGGGAGCCGATGGTCTACCCGCTGAGCTGTTTAAGAACGGAGGCGAAGCTCTATTTAAATGCATTAATGAGCTTCTATGCAGAATATGGTTGGAAGAATGCATTCCAAACGATTGGAACCTCAGTATACTCTGCCCAATCCACAAGAAGTGGGATAAGCCTGCTTAATATCGCCTATAAGATCCTGTCGAGCGTATTATGCGGAAGACTGGAGCCCATCGTAAACCAACTGATTGGGCCTTATCAGTGTGGCTTCAGACCTGGAAAATCTACCAACGACCAGATGAATATCTATTCACGCTACGACAAATCTTGGAAAAGACCATAGAGAAGCAAATCGACACCCACCATCTTTTTGTCGACCACAAAGCCGCTTTCGACAGTCCAATAAGGAATCACCTATACTCCACCATGTCTGAATTTGGTATACCTGCAAAATTAATCCGCCTATACAGGATGGCACTGAGCAACTCCAGTAGCGCAGTGAAAATCGGGAAGGACCTCTTCCCCCAATTTGTTACCAAACGAGGTTTCAGACAAGGTGATTCCTTATCGTGCGACTTTTTTAACCCAATCATGGAGAAAATCATTCGAGCTGCTGATCTGACACAAAGTGGCACAATTCTATAAGAGTGTTGTGCTGCTAGCGTGTGCCAATGATATTGATATCATTGGCCATAACACACGCGAAGTCAATGCAGCATTCTCCAAATTAGAAAAAGAGTCGAGTCGCATGGGTCTTGCAGTAAACGCAGAAAAGATGAAATATTTGGTGTCAACAAACAAACTGGTGGAAAGACTTTGGGAGCGTTCGAGAGAAAGATCCTTAGTAAAATCTACGGACCAATCTGCGTCAATGGCGAGTACCGAATACGATGGAACGATGAGCTGTATGAGTTATACATACGCCAACATTGACATAGTAAAGCGTCAGGTCATGTTGAGCGGATGGAAGTCGAAGATCCAGCGAATTAAATATTCGATTCGGTACCCAGCGGCGGACAACGCAGAAGAGGACGACCACATCTCCGTTGGAAGGACCAAGTGGAGGACAACCTGACAAAACATGGAGCTTTTAACTGGCGCCAGCAAGCGCAAGACAGAAGGGGCTGGCTCAATTGTTTACAACAGGCGGAAACCGACTTACGGTTGTGGGCGCCATCTAAGTAAGTAAGTATGGCAATAGATATCAATAGATCAGAGTTGAAAATGCCATAGCAATTTTGGCTCTTTTAGCTCACTTAAAACAACTTCAATATTTTCGTGTGTCTGGTAATTCAAAGACTTGACTTCGTCGGTGCATCGCAAAAAAGTTTCGTGGCTTGTATGTTATTTAATTGAGCCGAAATATTTCAAAGTTATTGCAGCTGTGTGTATTTTGTTAGTATTTTTCGTGGCGCACACTCAAAATGGTGGCTAGTTTTTTTGTTGTGGCACTTTTCAGCTCATTACTACTACATTTCTGTAATAGATCATTTGGATCATTTGAAGTGTTGAGGTTGTGTAAAGCGCAGTGAAACAGAATTTTGATAATACTAACTAGTAATTTAAAAAAAAATTATGAATATTGTGCTACTGTTATGGAGATTGACAATGTACAAAGGTGGTCGCAGAAGTACCCGACCTGACGTAGAGATCAGGTAAGATATTTTCAGTACAATTGTACTTTTTTGGTACAATTTAATATTTCGCCAACACTCCTACTACCAAAATGTTTTCGGTACATTTTATTTTTAGGTTTTTAATTGGCACATTGCCAGTTTCAAAACTGAACAAAATGAAACACTTTCAAAATTTAGCATTTTTTACATATTTTTACACCCCTGATGATTTACTTACGACATGAGATCGTCAAATATATGCAGCTCTTTTTAACCACCATTGTTATTCTTGTTTTGCCCATTGTTATTTTGACAATCCGTTTGTATTATTAGCAATTTAAAAGATAATACGAGGCAACGACGCAGTAAAACCTGAAATTTTCACAAAAGCATTTTCCCTTCAAAACATCAAACTTGCTTGCCAATGCGCTTATTTGCAGCGACAATTTTCAAAGAAAATTTGTAGAGACAATTGTTAAGTGATTCAAAAAAATTATAAAAAAACTTAGTTAAATAGACCTTTATCTCAAAAAATTGTAAACACAAATTGTAAAACACTTGAAAGCGTAAATCAATTCAGGCATATTGCAAAAATAATAACTACTCCTTAATAGTGGACGGAAGTACTGACTATATCAAAAATTCTTGCTTTGATTGTTAGAACTTATAATAAAAGTTTTATTGACAGATTTTGAGAATTATTTCCAATCGTTGATTGTACATCACAAGGCATTTTCGCCACTATAATGAAAATTGTTGATGACCATTCTATTACTAAATCTAATATGATTGGGTTTACTGCTGATAACAATTTAGTTATGATGGGTTCATTTAATGGTGTTCAGGC
Organism: Coremacera marginata; assembly: GCA_914767935.1. Classification (NCBI taxonomy): domain Eukaryota; kingdom Metazoa; phylum Arthropoda; class Insecta; order Diptera; family Sciomyzidae; genus Coremacera; species Coremacera marginata. The sequence goes on along the minus strand of OU612047.1, from coordinate 68,085,512 downwards.
TAAGTTGAAAAGTGAAGTTCCATATTGGTTTGGCCATGGATGTATTTGTCATAATCTCAATTTAGTTTAAGCTGCTGCATCACAATCTATTCCAGAAGAAGTAAATAAGTTGATTAGAGCTATTAATCACAATTTTTGTAATAGTTCTAAAAGAAGACAAGATTTTAAAGAATTTCTAAAAAATGTTGACACTGAATTGCACAATATATAAAAATTTGCTTTAGCAATGTGGTTGTCTTGATAGCTTTAAAATATTATTTTTCACTAAATGACTTTGAAAATAAATATCACAAAGACAGTGTTACATTTATCGTCTCTTTTAAGTCATTTTTATATAATATATTTCTAATATATGACTTCATTCCTAAATTCTTTACACCCTCGGTTACTCGCGCACCTTTTTTTGGCCACCGTCACTCGCGGTGTGTTTCAGACACCCCATTTATTATTTAAAGAAAACTAATTGTTTTTCTTTTGATATCTTTTTTTTTTTTTAAACAACCATAAATATAGCAGCTTCTTTAACAAAACAAAACTAGCTTTTTACAAAAAATCATTAATTTATTCGAACTGGCGTTATTCAAATTTAACTAGGAAAAGAAATAGTGTAGATAATTTAAGCCGTGGGGTGTGTGGTACAGCCCGAGCAAGTAACCGTGGGTTAATATCGAAATGCAATCAGAAAATACACTCAAACATATTTTTTTACCAAGACTTGAAGATTTTTTTGTCAAATAGCTCGCAACTTTATACAAAAGGATTATTTAGATCAGTGTAGCATTTCTGATATAATTCTGCAAAATTTTCAAATTAATTTGAAAGACGTATATTGCGGAGCAAATAATGAGCTAACTATATATATAAAAATGTATGTACGTATGTGGGCATGTGTGTATATCACGTATGGACTCCAAAACCGTCGAACCAATCTTTATGAAATTTAGGGATACTGAAGCAACATTCTGAGAGTGTTCATGTGAAGTTTGGTGTTGATTGGACAAGGAGGCGTGGTACCTCCCATACAACTCAAATTGGCTCTATCGCCCACAAACAAAAAAAAAATGCTATATATCAGACGGTTTTAATCGTCTAAAATCAAAATTTGGTAATTTTCTTCAGATGGTTATTTTCAGTGACTGTGCAAAAAATGGGCGTGGTCTCACTTTCAAAAATCATTTTAATTCCCGAGTTAAGTTTTGATAGTGAATCTTTGTATGCAGGTGCTATGGATCCAAGTGGCAGTCGCTATGTAAATGTAAATGTTGTCACACCCACATTTACCGCCCACAAAACAGTACAAATGCTTTATATCAGACGGCTTTTGCCGTGGAAGACTAAGATTTGGTAATTTAGTTTAGATGATTACTGTCGGCCAATGTACAAAAAATGAGCATGGCCGCTCTATATCTAGTAACAAGTAAGAAAGTAGGAAAGTAACACTTGATATGCAGGTACTCTAAATGGCAGTCAATATATATATATATATATATATAAAATTTGGCACGTCCACTTATACCACCCACAAATAAAAAAAAAAAATAAAACGAAATGACCAATTTCAGCCATTGAAAGGACTTTGACCGAGCTTCTTATGATCAGTTGTGTTGTCCGTGTTGTGGAATGCTTGCACACAAAAGATCGAGAACTGGGCCAACAAGTTTAATGCCGACTCCGAACGGCTTATGTTCTCAAGAAGCTTTTCATGGCAGTTTCTTCTCTCTGAGGTTTGCCATTGTCTGCAGAGAGATGACGGGCGAACAGAAAAATGAATTCAATTGAAAAAACTTTCTGTGTCAGGTGGAATTCGAACCATGGTTCTCTCCCATATGAACCACACACTCTACCCACTACGCCACGGCCGCGACTTTTTTTACCCAAAAATCAATAGAACTTCTATAAATCAGCCGATTCTCATCGTTAAAGACTAAAATTTGGTAATTAAGATCATACGCTGAGTCTCGACTGCTTTGCAAAAAATGTGCATGGAAGCAATATATCTGTGCCCACTCTTCAGAAATAATTTTATTTAATTTATTTATTTACTTATTTATTATTGTACTATAGTTAACTACAATTTAAAAATTATAACAGGGCCAGGACTATCGGTTAGAAATAATTTTAATTCCAAAGATGTGAACGTTTTGATAGTCAAATTTGGTATGTAGGTGCATGGGTCCAAGTGGCGGTTACTTTGTATATAAATGTTGCCACGCCCACTTTTAACGCCCACAAATCCGTAAAAAGGATATATATCAGACTTTCTTACAGTAAAAGACTAAACCCCTTAAAAAAATGGGCGTGTCACACTTTATCTACGCCGACTTTTCATAAATCATTGTAATTTCTGAGCTGTACGTGTTTTGATAGTGAAACTTGGTATGTAGGTGCAATGGGACCAAGTGGCAGTCACTTTATGTAACTGTTGTGACACTATGTTGGCATGCCTACTTTTTCTGCTCATCTACCCATCTGTAATAAGTGTATGTATACTAAGGGTCCTTACAAAGAAAAGGTGGTCGGGTCGGTTCCTCAAATATTTCGACTGTAGTGATAGCTATCCGGGAACTGGAGTAGGTTGAAATAAAAATAAAAAAAAAAACGAAATGGCCATTTCAGCACTTGAAAAGACTTTGACGATCTTCTCATGATCAATTGTGTTGTGCGTGTTGTGAAATGTTTGAACACAAATAATCGAGAACTGGACCTACAAGTTTTATGTCGACTCCGAACGGCTTATTTTCTCAATAAGCTTTTCATGCCAGTTTTAACTCTCTGAGGTTTGCCATTGTCTGCATAGAGATGACGGCCGAACAGAAAAATTGAAGACGTTGAAGACAAGGCACGGCCAGGACGACTATCAACATAAACTGATGAGCTACAGTTCAAGACCTTACTCACCTTGTTGGAATATCGAAAGGATCAGTGCAAACTATTTTGAGTGACCGTTTGAACCTCAGAAAATTGAAATCTCGATTGGTGCCAAAAACGCTTAATTTCATGGAAAAACACCACCGCGTTGATGTGTGTGAAACAATGCTTTTCGACTATCAAGAGAAAATGAAACACATCATAGTTGAAGATGAGACTTGGGTGTACGCTTACGACCTGGAAACAGCCGATCAATCGGTGAATACAGTGTCAAAGATGAACCGAGACCGAAAACACCACGTCAAAGCAAGTAAAAAATCAAGGTGATGTTGACAGTTTCTTTGATTATCGTGGTGTGATGCATTACAAACTCCTTTCAACCGGCCAAGCTTTCGACAAAAAATACTACTTGGGCGTTACGTGTAGTTTGTGGAGGGACAATTCTTGGTTTTCGCATCACGATAATGACCATCTCACACTGCATTCCTAATTCTTGATCGTTTCGCCAAAAAATCGACCCATATCGTTCCGCAACCAAAGTACTCACCAGATTTAGCACCATATAAGTTTTGGCTTTTCGTTAAACTCCAGAGACCGTTCCGTGAACACCGGTTTGAATCGATAGAAGAGATAGAAACCGAAATCAAGAAGGAATTGCAGGCTATAACGGAAGAGCACCTTACAGCATGTTTTCAAAATAGGAAAAAATGTTGGCACAAGTGTATTGCATCCGGTGGGGCGACTCTGAGAGGGATGAAATGAATTTAGAAGAATAAATGAAGATTTTTTGATTAACAAACATATTCCCGATATTTTTTGCCCACAGTAGTACGAGGGGTGCCTTTTATATATCGGGATTAGAGAACAAAAACAAATATTAATCATCGAAAATCACTTTATTGTTTTTCAAAATATTCTCCATTAAGATCTATACACTTTTGCATGCGTTTGAACCAATTGTCGAAGCACTTTTGCCACTCTGATTGAGGTATCTCCAAAACATGCATTCTGAATGCCGCAACCGCTTCTTCGGGCGTCGAAAATCGTTGTCCACGCAGTTTATTCTTCACGGTTGGGAATAAAAAGAAGTCATTCGGTGCCAAGTCAGGACTATACGGCGGATGACCCATCAAATCGATGTTTTGGGTGCTCAAAAATTCAGTTGTTTGAGCCGATGTGTGAGAGCTCGCATTGTCGTGGTGAAGAGTGATCCGTCTTCGGCGGTTGGTTTTCCTGATTTCTTGGAAGACAACTGGCAAACAAATGGTTGTGTACCACTCAGAGTTGACTGTTCTGCGTTGTTCTATTGGTACGGTTGCGACATGTCCATATTTTCCGAAAAAACAGGCGACCATTTGCTTGGAAGTGCTTCGTGCGCGAACAACTTTTGTTGGATTTGGCTCATCTTGAAACACCCATACAGTCGACTGCTGTCTACTTTCGGGCTCATACGCGTAAATCCACGATTCATCACCTGCCACGATGTCATAGACGTGTTTCGAAGCACCGCGATCGTATTTTTTGAGCATTTCCTTCGACCAATCGACACGAGCCTTTTTTTGAGCGATTGACAAATTGTGTGGGGTCCAACGCGAACAAATTTTTTTGACAGTCAAATGTTTATGCAATATTGAATGTATGCTGGTCCCACTTATGCCTAAGGTTGCCTCAATCTCACGATAGGTAACATGACGATCTTGCAATATCAGTTCGCGCACAGCATCAATGGTTTTCGACCTTCACGAAATTCGTCTTGAAGTGAACTACGACCACGATTGAATTCACCATACCATCGATAAACACTGGTCCTTGATGGAGCTTCATTGCCAAAAATTGAATTAAGTTCATCCATGCACTGTTGCTGTGTTAATTCACGTTAATTCACCAACAAATGTCAAACTTTGCGATAGAGCTTTGAGTTGACAGATTGCAACACCAGGGTTGCCAAATCCCGAAATATAAAAGGCACCCTACGTATCTCTAGAGACACTACTCTAGATGATATTTCATAAGTCCGAATTATAGATGACAGCGACGAGGTTCCACTGCCCGACATTAAAAAGTTTTGACTACCGTATATCGGCTAACTCTATACAACCCTTTTTAGAATTTGATATCGATTAAGTATTTGAAAATTATAAAATTCTAAAAAGAAAATCAAAATTTTCCAAACAATTGCAAAACATTATAGAGTTTAATTGTTGTGCATTTAAGCCAAAACAAAGCAATTCAAATTGTGAAAAGAGAATATTTGCAACAAGCTTCACATTTTCAATGCTTTAATAAATAGTATAAAATTGAATTATTTTTGATTTTGTGAAACTTTTAAGTGATTGCGTAAACATAAAACATACACATACACCCAAATTCGATATCATCGCACACACGAATAATGCTTCAAAACAAGCAATAAACTGTTTTGCCACACAACAACACACAAAAACAAACATGCTTTTAATTCAAGCAATGCCGATGGCCTGGTATTTGCGGTTTTTGTTGCTTCACTAGTTATTTAATAAATAATGCTTTATCGTCATGTAGAGCGGATTTAATTTCAAACCAAAAATACCGACCAAAATAATATAGTAAATTACGCCTTTATAATGTACAGGATTAAGATAATATAGCGAGAGAGTATTTATAATATTTTCAGCACAACCATTTAAGCAGAAATTCATCAAAATAATCGAAACTTTTTTCCAAGATACACCACTAAATGCGTTCAAGTTAAGGCGTTTAAATTTTAATATTTATCACGGATTTGAGTTATTTAGATATGATGATCGTGCGTAGCTACATACATTAAAATCCACAATAACATCATTAATTAAGTCATGCGAAAATCTTTTGCAGCTACTTGGTTTACCACAAGCTGCCTTTCAACACTCAATTGTGTATAAAGCTTGAGCCTAAAACAAACCATATGTTATAAATCTTGCTATAATGTACTGTTATTCCGTTAAAATAAACCACCTACCCATGTTCATCCACCGTAGCGGTGGTGGTGGTGGTGGTGATGGTGGTGGTGGTCGCGTACTTTAATAACAGCAAGAGTAGAAAGAGCTACGGACAGACAGACAGACTGACAGTTAGGCAAACAGACTGAAACCCGAAAACCGCGCATTCTGCACGTTTACAAAAGCAAAAACAAACACATTCCATAACTTTTCTACTCTGTATAAATTTGTTGACAGTTAACGACCGGCATTAATTTATATATACATTAATACTAAGTATCTCGGCAGCAGCTTAATGCAGAAATTTTAATAATTAACCACTCAAAATTAAGTCTGTCTGTGTAAAGTACTCAATAAAAGTTATATAAATGAACCAGAACGTGCTTAAAATATGACATTAACAACTTTAAATCTTATCGAAAATGAAGCGTGATAAATAACCAAAATGAATCTAATTCCAGTCTTTCTATTTTCCATTTACAGGAAATACTTTGCTAAACATTAAGAATGTTCAATGAACTAAAAGTCAAGATTTGGCAAACAATGTGAATCTTGGGATAATTTTTAATATTTCATCCAATCCTTTGCTTTTAAAATATAAGTATCCTTGCGAAGTGATGTCACAAAAATTTGCAGAAAACAGAGTCTCATGAATTTCTTTTTTGCCACTAAAAAATAATGAGATCGTTTGATAAATTACAAATGAGTCATTAATGATTATCTTTTTTCGTACAAAAGTGAATCTCAAATATGTCATAAACTACTTTGTCTCTTATTACTTTTGAAAACACTATCATTGAATTTTATAAAAAGCCCAACTGAACCACAAGCCAAGCTGTTGCGAGTAATGAAAATTCTACGAACATTTTCGGTCATAGACATTATCATACATATAGTAGATTTTTATAACACAACGCGTACTGTGTAAGGGGTATATTTACTTTGTCATTCCGTTTGTAACTCCAATAAGGAGGCTTGGCTGGTATAGAAAAGAATATATATATTTTTGAGCAGCATCACCACCTGAGCCGATTTCCATGTGTCCGTCTGTCTGTCCGTCTATCTGTCCTTCTTTCCAACTCGCTTATATCGCATATATAACAATTGACCTTAAAACTTGTTAGTACGGGGACAGTCTTAACCCGTCAAATGGGGTAGATCCTATTTATCCACCGCACTGGGACCTTAAATCGGCCGATAAAATATGGATGTGAGTGTTTTGGCATGCGTGCTTTATATGTCGACGCTCTGGCTTTCCTTGGGGTTTGCATGTCGACGTTTTGACTCGCCCCCTCAAACTGGCACGGCAGTCACTGAGGGAAGTGCAGAAATGGGTTGCTTAAACTTGGGTTCTCATACTGAGCACGGCAGTCCCTGAGAACAATGGCCAATACTCTGTCTGGATGTTGAGATCCTTAGGTCATCCGGACTGCCAGAGTAAGAGTTGAATTGCAAAGGTCCTCCAAAGTAGGTACCAGTCATGTGTAATAAAGGGTGCTTAAATTTTAAGGGCCGAATTTGAATGTGAACCACACCTAAATGTCAAGTTTTTTCTGCATTTCATTTGACATTTCTTAATTTCAGACTAATTCAATTTGAACCATGGAAGGATACACAATCGAGCAACGCGTTAAAGTTATTCAGGCTTGTTATGAAAATGGACGTTCAAATCAAAATACACATCGTGTACTTCGTGATTTTTTCGGTCAATTTAATCGTCCAAATGTGCGTACAATCGGAAAACTCGTGTAAAAATTTGAGCAAACCGGGTCTGTAGGAGATGTGAAAACACTAGTGCATGCTCGTAAAGCTCGTACTGCAGAAATATTGCTGCTGTTCGCGATAGTGGGGCTGAAGAGCCGTCCACCTCAACTCGTCGTCGTGCCCAACAATTGCACCTCTCACGCTCGTCGTTGATGAACATTATGCATAAAGACTTGCATTTACATGCTTACAAGTTTTAATTGACTCAAGAACAAAAGACTCTTGACCATTTCAAGCGACGTCAATGGTCAGAATGGTGGCAAGAAATGGCAACAGTGGATGATCAATTTTCGAAGAAAATCATCTTCAGTGATGAGGCACATTCTCTCCTCAGTGGATTCGTCAATAAGCAGAATTGCCGCATTTGGGCGAATGATAATCCAAGAGTGATTGTCGAAAAACCAATACACCCACAAAGAGTGACTGTTTGGTGCGGTTTGTTGGCTGGCGGCATCATCGGGCCGTATTTTTTCCAAAATGAGGCCGGTCAGGCAGTTACTTTGAATGGTGTTCGCCATCGTAAGATGATAACGAACTTGTAATGGCCCGAATTGGAAAATATGAATGTGGACGATATGTGGTTTCAATAGGACGGTGCCACTTGCCACACAGCTAACGAAACAATGGCTCTTTTGCGCTACAAATTTAATGGCCGTGTTATCTCACGTGGTGATCTCATGTGATTTGACACCGTTGGACTTCTTTCTTTGGGGTTATTTAAAAGAAAAGGTGTACGTCGACTAGCCAGCAACAATTCAAGAATGAGATAATTCGGCACATTAACGGCATAGAACCTCACTTATGCCTCAGCGTCATCGAAAATTTGGACCATCGGATGGAGGTGTGCCGCCGAGATCGCGGCGGCCATTTGGCCGATATTTTGTTCCATACATAATTGAACCACACCAATATTATCATAATAAAAAGAAATGACAATAATTTCCTAAATAATTTGTGTTGTATTCAAAATCAAAATCGGCCCTTAAAATTTAAACACCCTTTTGTTTGCAACTGAGCCGGCAGCTGGGAGCTGCTAAAATGGCCTTTCAGTGCTCATTGAGCACGGTCACGCATAAAAATGCACTTCTTCGTAATTGCATGAGTGCACTTTTGCTCTCTTTGCGGGGATGTTGTTGATCCTCATTGACGGGATCAAGCTGCCCAGATGACTGTCGTGAGCTGGCCCTTTGGTGAGACTCGTACTGGTTGTCGTTGTGTGAATGCTACACAGGTCTAGATTGACCGGCGGGGTACGACGCGGCGCAGTGGTACGTCCGGGCTTGCATATCTATCTTAATATGCAAGAGGTCTAGGTCTCGTCTTCATCAGTAGATACGTCACTACTGAAATCTAAACTGGTACTGCTATTACGGGTAGTATGTAATTTATTGCATAATGCTCCTAATAAGTAGGGCACTGGGTGATGCTTTGTATTTGTGAAACGGCTTCCACGTTCGTCTTGCAACACCGGGTGCCCCGTATGTTTTACTGGTTTAAGCATAAACGGGTCCGTGTTGTAGTAAAACACATAACTTCTGATTGTCGGTTTCATGAACTATTACCCTAGGTCCTGAGACCCAAGTACTTAAGCCTTGTGGCAGGTGTACTTGTTAAACCAGAAGCTGTCTGATTCTGTCTGTCCCTCTGTCCGTCTGTGGACACGATTACAACCATAATTTTAAAGCGATAGCGATGAAAGTTAAAAAGATAAGCTTCTTTCTAAAAAATGGAGATCAAATTCGAGAATGAGCCAAATCGGATGAAAACCACTCCTACCTCTTATACAAAGTGACTTTATTTTAATCGTTAAATCTCTTAAAAATCCACAAGAACTTTTAGAAATGCCTTGAAATTTTGCACGTAAGCTTTGATTTTTAATATAAATCCTGACTATGAAATTAAGGAAAATCGGATGAAAGCCATACCTACCTAACATTCAAAGTGGCTTTATATTAACAGTAAAACTCTAACAAATCTGCTCGAATTACAAAAATGCCTTGGAATTTTGCACATAGGCTTCGATATACATATAATAGAGACCATCACTATGATATTTCCCAAAATCGGATGGAAACCACGCCTACTTCCCAAACAAAGTGGCTTAATTTTCAACATAAAATCTTTTAAAAATCAACAAAAATTTAAGAAATATCTTGAGATTTTGCGCATAAGCTTTGATATATAATATGAACCATCTCTATAATAATTTGAAAAAATCGGATGAAAACCACGCCTGTCTCCCATACAAAGTGATGTCATCAAGATAGAAAAACTTTCATAAATGTTTAAAACTAAATGACATCTTGTCTGTATGTACCCAAGCTCCACCCACATCAGATATCCAACCCATACATTTATTCTTCGGTATAATCTTTTACTTTTAATGGAACTTCTGTAACACCGTGTGTCTGACTTCAACGACGTTTTCCACATATATTGCTTGGTAATTTGAGCATTTTTAAGTTTATAAAATTGGGCGGTACTAGACGGGGGCGTTGCACTTTATTTCTAAACTAGCTTCCTTTACAGCAATTGTCCGTGTAAAACCAAATTTTACACACATAGTATTTGGCATAAGGATCACTCTGTAGTTTATAATAGTGGCCGTTACTAGACAGGGGGCGTAGCACTTTATTTTAAAACTAGCTCCATTTACACCGTTTGTCCGATTTGAACCAAATTTCGTACATATATTCTTTAGTTCCATGAGACGTTTTAAGACTACAAATGTGGGTGGGTTTGGACAAGGGGCGTATCAGTTTAATTCTAATCGAACAACCTCTACACCGTTTGTTCGACTTAAGTCAAATTTTGCACACATATTATTTGGCACTAGAATCAGTCGTTAGTTTATAAAAGTAGGCGAAAATAGACAGGGAGGCGTGATACCTTAATTTTAACGGAGCTTTGAAACCTTTTTTTGAGTTTAATCTCAGAAAATTTTGCAAATATATTCTTTGGAATAATGACCAGTGATTAATCCAAATAATTGGGTCGAATTAGACAGGCGTTCTTTTTCCAAAATTTCCACAAATATTATTTAGAATAATGAGCAGTCAGTAGTCTAGAAAATTTGGTAGAATTGAAGGGAGGCCGTGGCACTTTAATATTAATTGAAATTATTTTACAACGTTGGTATGAATTTGCACATACCATCCAGATTTTGCACATAGAGTTTGTCAAGAATAATTTTTGCATAGTGATATTATTGTAGTCTTTACTTTTGTCTTTAAAAAAAAACGATCTTTTTTTTTTTGCTGTGATTATTTTTATTTATTAATTTAGTATTATTTATTTAATAACAAATATGTAGTGGTGAAGAAAGAGAAAAAGAAACAGCAGCAGCAAAAGCAGCAACGAATACTTAAACACTGGGAAATTTTACTGTCAAGAAAGTGTTTTTACATTACGGTATATTATTTTTAAAACTGTACTAAAACTATAATTAAAAGAATTAATATTTGATATGATCCCCTCTGGAGTTAATTACAGCTGGTAACTTTTTTACGTTATATCCCATAGCAATTTTATTCTATTCTTCTTCAATAGCAGTTTTTAGCTCTGCACGTGTTTTTGGCTGCCTTTTGGCCATCTTAGTGTTTAAATACACCCATAAATTTTTCATGAGGTTAAGATCCGGCCTCTGAGCTGATGTATCTTGCATTTTTTCTCAAATTAAAGAGGGCCACATCTGCACTGAGTGCTGCGGTAAAATTTAAATTTTTTATTAAATCCAAATTTTCGAGCGCTGTTAAAATTTGAATTTATCTCTTATTTATTTATTTATATCTTATCCTATTTATTTATTTATAGCTAAATTTATCTCCAAGCCTTCAAATATTGTTTAGCTTTCGTTGTGAATTCAATGCACATAATATCGCCATACCCTCTGCTTGATATATACATCCATACCATAACAAATAGTTGGAAAAATTTCACTCTAGGAATAGTATTTCGTTTTGCCAATGCTTTTAAGGGCCGGCGCCATATTTTATTAGCCCTGCTATTATAAAATAACATTTTTGACTCGTCACATAATATGGCATTATACCAATAGGATTCTAGGATATCAATTTACCTCATCGCGTACGATAATATGCTGTGTCGTAAGCTTCGGTCTCTTACGTACTACTATTGAAGGATATGCATTTCTTTCAGTGTATTTTCTCACTTACTCATGCGAAATAAACTCACCGAACTCTTTCCTTAATAAAAGCAAGAGCTCTTCTAAATATTTTAGGGTTGTCATCCACTGCTATTAACATTATGCAATATATAATTTAAATTTCAGAGATGTGTCTTGAAGTATATGAATGTAAAACTTTTTTATTTTCTTTCTTATATAGTCTTTTTCGTAAAATAAAAAATCATATGAATATCGGTGATTCCGTGTCAGAACGGAAGCTTTTGTCCAAAAACTGATTTTGAGATTCCGATTTTTTTTTTTAAATTTTGCACGTCAATAGTACTTTGAAAACTAAAAACATTTTTTTTTTAATTTTTGTTTTGGTAGTTATACACTGTGGAATATTTTGATTTGGACATGAAGAAAAAATCTATATCTTCAAAATTTGTCAGTCCTATTAGAAAATGTTAAGGACATATTTTAAAGACCTTAAAGTGATCATTGAGGCATTTATACTTAATGCAATCGTATTGAGACATTCATTCATACATAATGCATTCTCAAAATTTCATGAGAATGAATTTTCCAAAAACTGCCTAGATATATGCCTCTGACAGCTTTTCTTTAAGCTTAAAATTTATATTTTGTTTTTAATTTATTTTTTATTTTTTTTTTAATTTTTTATTCCTTGATAAATAAAAAGCTGTTGGAGGTACAGAACTAGTTGAGAAATTATAAAATATCATAGGAAGAACAAAATGTACTAAAAACAAAAAAGGATTTTGAGTAAAATTAAAACAAAATTATTTTGTATGTATAAATTGTGTAGGCAGTTTTTGAAAAGTCCGTTTCAAATAGTAAGCACTGATTCTCAAAGATGAAATTTTGAGAACGTATTAAGTATGAATGCCTTAAGGGGTCACATGACATTGGCAGTTTTTTGAAATCGATATTTTTTTAATAATTTTGTATTTTAGCAAATATTCTTAAAATTCTAAGAAAAAAATTTCATGGAAAAATTCCTACGGGTTCAGAAGTTACAGCCGGATTAGTGAGAGCGCATTTTTAATTTTTGCACTACCTACGTACGGCAGCTGGTATATACTTGTTTTACTTGCTACCTGACTTTTGGTGGTTGTTATTTCGTACCTATTTGAAGGGTGAAGCCCGAATTGCTAAGCGATTGCTAAAACTATAAGAAACAGCACAACACAAGATAACGAAGGCATACAGTAAGAAGCAGGCATGGCAGATTGAAGGCAACCTTTTTTTTTTTCTTTCTTCGAAAAAACACACATTCAAATTTGGAACATCACCAAAAATTGAAAAAAAATGTAAAAAAAAAAGCTCGTGTCATACGATAAAAAATTTTGTTAAGATTTAAAAAAGTAATTTTTTTCCAGATCGGAAAATTTTTGCAACTCTGGGAGCTGCAATCACGAGGCCCCGTTTTTTTCTCTGCTGCCAGTTTGGAGCTCTATAAGACCATGTTGGAGTGAAAAATATATTTTTTGAATTTTTTTTTTTATAATTTCTTCAATTCTCTACAATAATAAAAAACAAATTTTGGAAAACTGTTTGTTTTTGACTGAGTTTTGCATTTTTTAAAAAAGGTCTGTTTCTCTGCAGCGAATGTCTTGCCCCATCTTAATACGATGACGAAATTTTCAAAACTCCAAAAAATTGGGGTGATGACCATGAAAATGTGAATGAAACAGTTAGTGGCCAAAAAAAAAAAATAAAATTTTGTTATGAAAGTTTTGGCATAACACCATAAGGAAGATCAATTCAAGGTCTTTAAAATATGTGCTCAGCATTTTCTGGTAGGACTAACGGTTGTGAAGATATAGTTTTTTTTAATACATGTCCACATAACAATTTCTTTTTTTATTTTCCACAATGTGTAACTGACGAAAAATAAAAAAATTAAAAAGAATATGCAAATATTTTTTTACGGTATTATCGACGTGCAAGTGTCAAATTTTTACAAATATGTGAGCTTCGAAAAGCGTCTGGTTTGACATGAAATCATTGTTATTTAGGTTTTTTTTTTTGCTAACTTAGTCCTCCCCCTCTGTTGAATCCTAGATACGTCACTGACCAGAACCATTAAGGAAAAAGCGGCAATATTTTCTGCAAAAATAATAATTCATATTTTCTTATTAGAAAATTGAGCATATGCAAAATGTGCTTTAAGCGTTATTATTTATTTTTGTTATAAAAAACTATAACAACAACTGCTACCATTAACGATAAACAAACTACCGCACAAAGAGGAATACAAAAATTTTTCAATATTAATGACCATGTTACAATGTTATTTTTATGGTGTATTCGAAACTTTTGTCCCCTTACGTTAAAATCTTCAAATGTTCATTTATACTACACGTAGTATTAGGCAGTTATTATACAATTATTTGAATTTATCTTCTAAATTCTTTCTTTTAATTTTTTGCTTAAAGCTACTGTTATGGTTTTCTTTCCGCTTTGCCACAAAAGTTTTCCATCAGTTTTCTTTTTACTTTCATTAGCAGCCAGACAAGCGGAAGTAAGACAACGAATGTTGAATTGTAACATTGCCAAAAGTCGTAACAGTTCATAAAATATTCTTTATATGCAGTTGCACAAAATGAAAGCCAACAAAAATTGGTTTCAGCGCAAAATAAGAACATCATCCATAAGAGCTTTTGTGTTCAAAGATATTTAACAAAAAAAAAAAAAAATAAAAGGGAAAAGAAAAGAAAAGAAACCAACAACATTTTTATGTAATTAAGAAAATAAATGTTGATTTTATGCCGCTCTTATTTTTTGGCATTTATAGTTATAAGATTAAACTTTTGGCTTGTTTCCATCTCTTATAATGGATAATAAATTGTGTCTAACATAAAGTTGGAAATTTTTTCACAAACTGCTTATTTGTGTACAAATTATTTCTTTCCCTTTTCATTGGTTGCTCGTTTTCACGAACAGAATGTTTCAATTTTATGTATTGAAATATTACTGCTCAACCCATCAGACAGAAATTCGACAAAATATATTTTTGCAGCTATATAAGGCAGCAATAAATAAGAATTATTATTACACTCCCACTGCGGTTGCGATGGCGTTTTGTTTAAAAAAGTTTTTTGTTTTATTTGGTTGCAATTCGAAATAGTTTCCACCTGATGCAAAACCACAAAAATAATCGTATGGCATCATTGGTTTCGATAAGCTGTAATACAACTGGGGAGCATGCAGCTCAATAGTGAGTAAAATACAAAATTTTAGCAAACTTACAACAGTAAACAATTTGCAAATATATTTTTGCTCAGCTTTTATTTAACATACATATTATATTTCATGATAAATTTTTCATTAAAAAAAAAAAAATAAAATTGCTGGTGTTTTTGTTATACTCTTCATTTATTTGCCACGGGTTTTCCTTACCTTGTTCATGTTAAATCAAGCTTAGCTGCTAATCTTTTAAGTTTGGCTGAATAGCTTTTAGTGTTGCGTTTTTAGCACGTTATTCATTTTCACTGCCTTTTCATTCATTCGTTCGTTTCGATGTGCGCTGTGCGGTTTAATGTTGCCTCAAATGCGCTATGGTAAATCCTAATTACACATTATTAAATCCTTATAATGTCGGTCTCAGTATAATTAGTATCTGTTATTTCGTTGAAAGTTTATAAATAGATGTAAGCTATGAAACTTATGAATTAAAAAATTATAATTATCTTGTTTGTTTCATACTTATATAAAAAATCATTCAATATTAAGTGTACAACTTCAATTAGCTTGTACAACAAGGTAATATTTTTTTAAGGCTTAAGTAACACTTCATTTTTTTTTAGTACTGAAAACTAAAAAAAGTTTAACAACTAGTGTAAGACCTCAAACTTACAGCCCTTTTAAATAAATTGCTTTATCATATATATGACGTCGAAAAGATAAAGGAAGCATTTTTTTTTAAAAAAAATCTAAATAAGAGATTTTCGGGTGTATTCTTTCTTAAGGGGGTCTTCTCATTGAGCAACTTTTTTTCAACTTTTTTTTTTGCATTTATTTATAGCTTGGGCAGTTGTGAATATGCCCCTAAAAGGATTTTTAGAAATTCGAAATACTTTAGAAGATACAGCCTTTTTTGTGAAGCAAGGTCTGATGGACAAGAAGGTGATGGAGGTAATAAAACCAGCTTACGAAGCGCTGTCGGCAGATAATTTGCTTGAAAGATGCCTTGGATCTGAAACTCAGAATTCCAATGAGTCCTACAATTCTGTTCTTTGGTCACTTTCGCCCAAACACATCAACTCAGGCGCACGCACCATCGAAGTGGCCAATTTCATTGCAACGTGCCTCTTCAACGACGGTTTTATACCCATACTTAAAATTATGGGTTTGATGGGTATTGCGATTGGCAAAAACGCATACGAATACGCACTATCTCGCAATGAAGACAGATTGAACCGATCAGAGACTCGAGCTGCGGCATCATCAAAAGCTGGCAGAACGGCTCGCAGAGCAGAGAGGGCAGCAGAAAGCAGTTTCTACGAAAAAGAGGAAGGTGGCCTGTATGGAGCTGGCATCGCCGACTAATATTTGTAAGTAAAAATTGTCAGCTCTTTAAAACTGCATTTAAACATTTTTTATTTTTTTTTTTTTTTCCCAAAAAAATTACTTCAAACTTTAAACGCGTTTATCTCGAACCCACGTTTTTCGAACTGGCGGCCATGATATCTCCAGTTCAACTGAACCGATTTTCATGAAACAAAATGGAATCGACGCAGAATTGTCACCATTCTCGGGTCAACCTCGACGATAATTTTAAAAAATTTTATACTATTTTTTTTTTACACTAAACTACAAAAAAAAAAACCCGAAATTGAAATTTTTTTTTTGAATGGCCGCCATTTTGTCAAACAAAATCACAAAATTAAGCTTGAGGTTCACCCGAGAATTACATCTATACTGATTATAACCCCGTTTTTTTTTTTCATTTCAGACGCTCCGGACACCCGGAATCGTGGCCGCCGTGACGACACCTTTTTTTTTCACCACCAACTTTGAAGTCTCATTACTTTTTGAACAGCCCACGTATCGAGGCAAAAAAATTTTTTTATTTACTTTGAACCTTTTGTAATACAATAAATAAAAAAGTTTTCAATTATTCTTTGCGTTTTCAAACAAGAATTTTTTTAAAAAGGGTCAAAAAAACGGGTTTTGAATGAGAAGACCGCCTTAAATTGGCATAAGTTTTACACCAAACTATAAAAACCCGACTATTTCTGTGCTTAACAGTCATGTGCTCGGGATTGCAAACTTACGTAGACGGTCGGATGTCTATATTTGTAGCAAGCATGCAAAGTTAGCTTCTAAGTCGCCAACTGTAACTGATTTATTAGCAAAAATGAGTGACTTGACGTATCCCTACTAAAAAAAAAAGTCCCATGGAGTCCAATTGATTGACTTAGGCAACCGATTGACTAGGCTGTTTCTTCAGATGATGTGATCACCAAATGTTTATACCAATAAAGAGATGGTTTGGCCATCTCTACGGTATGTTGCATCATCCTGCTGGAATAATTTGTCTTCTACATGATTGGTACGTACTCGTACTTATTTTTCAAAGTATCTTGCCCTTAAATATCAAATATACGTGCTAATTCTGACACTGCTAGGTCAGATATCATAGTTAAAAATTCTATACCTCTAAAAAAAACACTCGTTATTTGTATGGAAAACCATATCAAATTCCCTTAACTTCTTTCATATTATTACGAATGCAAGCACACATATATACACATACAAACGTTCATAAGAAAACAAAAAATAATAAAATTGACAAAGGCCTGTTTCGACAAGCTGAAATCAAAAAATTTTGAGTTGAGTAAAAAAGTGATGAAACCATTCCTACATTTTATATGGTGTTTACATTTGTAGACAACCAGACAGGAGATGATTATTTCGAAAAGTAGTGTCTACGGGTGACAATTTTTTTTTTTCTTATGCCTATAGTGACCAAAATTGCTTAGAGTTCATTTTAAGGAAGCAACTGAAAAACTTGGACACTTTTGATGTGTAATTTTTTTTTCTTCAACTTTTTTAGAAAAAATGCTACAAATGTAGACTATCGAGCACATAAAGGTTTAAAAAAATTGCCAAATTCAAAAACCAAAATATATTTTTTTTTTTTTTATTCAGTTGGTTTTTCAAATAGAAAATCACTAAGTTTTGTTTAACGCTACGTTTTAAAAATTACCATTCCAGATAATTAGATCAAAAGGTTATTTTGAGTCTGGTCCTTGAAATACTTAGTGATGAAATTAATGGTTTCTATTAATAATATCACAATTCAAAAACTCAAACAACAAACAAATACGCTTGATACCAAAATAGATTGAAAAACAAAACTCAGATATTTTTATAACTCAAAAAGAAATGGGCTTTTGAAGTTTTTATGTAAAACTAATACCAAGTTATAAAAGAGTACTCCCGAAAATCTACAATTATGGCAACAAAAATAAGCCTCTATTTGCATTATAATTCTACAATTCAGCTTTTATTTGTACAAAAATAAAACTTGTGTTTTGTACGGTTGATTTAGAAAACGAGAGAGGCAAAGCAGTTTCATAGATTTGATAATTTAATAGTTTTTTTCTCTAATAAAATAACTTAAATTCAAAAATTTAATTTTTTTATTATTATTCAATATATTTTATTACATGTTGCACTCATTGTTAATTCAATGTACTTGTGGGCAATTGTTAATTTTTACTTTGCTCTTTGCAAAAAAAGAAACATGTAACAACAACAACACAAACTGTTTCACATCAATAAAAAAAAACAGAACAATATTTTTTCGCCCGCCGTGGGAATCAAACTTGCACCCCATCGATTGATGGTTCTATACACTACCCACCAATTCAGACACTTTCATCGTTACGCAGAAGTGTTGATACAATATTAACTATTAGTCTAAAAGCTCATCCTAAGACGTGTAGGAAGCATTTACGCTCAAACTGTAATTATTTTTTGCCATTATTACAGTGTTCTTGCAGCAACTGTTCTGAGAAATGTTTAGCCTGAAAGTGTGCACATACATAAAAGGTAAGTATGTCACTGATAAGTATCGTATTCATTTTCTGTGCGTACTTTCAGGCTGAACATTTTTCAGGACTATATGTTGGGAAGAAACTGTAATAATCGCAAAAAATAATTACAGTTTGAGTGATATTAGGAGCAGAGCTGAGCAGAGCTTTATATATAAACTATAACTGAAGCTTTGTTGCAGCAGATCACACTAATCTATTAATAATTGGCAGATGACATCTTGCCAAACAACAAAACCAACAAAAATGTTGCTTCTGGTTGTAGTCTAGTTCATCCTCTATCTTTTACTATATTATTGTGATCTGCTGCAAGATAGCTTCAGTTATACTTAATATTGAATCAATAATTCTGCTTAACAAATCTGTTTTGGACTGTAGGGAAGTGTATAGAACTGTCAATCGATGTGGTGCAAGATCGATTCCCATGGCGGTCCAAAAAATTATTTTTACTATTTAATGTTACATTTTCTTGTTGTAACGGATGCAAGCAAAAAAGAAACACCAATTCTTAGAAAAGGGTGTCGCGAAAAAGTATCGTTTTTGAGATCCCCTCAAGCAAGTTATAGTCCCATATTAAACTAATAAGCATAATGTTAGACTATAAGAGGGAACAATTACTGAAATTTTAAAGCATCATTGTATAATTCGGGAAAGCAGTTCAGTTGTTTGCAAGTCAAAAGTTTGTATTGCCAAAATGTTGTAAATTTGTACACAATTTTGGAAATCTGTACGCTTTAAGTTATGCTTTCTAAAATATTGTTTGTTTAAAAATTTGTATTTTAATATACAGTTTCCTATTCCAAAATTCAGCTTTCTATTTGCAACATTTTAGCTTAAGAAATTAGATTGTTTACTCTCATACTGAATAGACATAAAGAAATAGTAGGAATTTTTGTTTATCCTTCTCAAATAAGCTAAATAATTAAAACAGCGCCTTTTACAGAATTTTGTAAAAGCATAATTTTGCCAGTCAGTAATTAAAAAAAAATATAATTTTGGCATACAGCAGTTGTTTGTTAATGCAGAATTTTGTATTACAGAATTTTAAATAGAGTACAGACACTGGACCCAGCCCTTTAATTAGTTCAATATTTAAATGAAGTTATGTATTTAACAAGAAAAATTTAAATAGATTTTTGCTCTGCGCGATCACAAAATATTACACAATTTGGAAAACTCCACCATGTTCGAACAGATTTGACTGTCTAATGGCACGCTAAAGGAGGACAGTTTCAGGTAACGGACGGTTGAATTTCGTCTTATCTTGAGTGAAACCAAAGCAAACCTAGAACTGTCAGTTGAACGCCAAGGCACAAAGAGTATGCATACCGAATAGTAAAGTTGTGTTGTTTGATGTGCTGTTCAATGCCTAGTCTAGAATAGGATTTGCACAGTACACTTTTTTGGCAATTTTACTGTTTAAAACCTATAAATTTAAAACGACCTTAAAACTTTCAGCGCGGTCTATATTATTTTGCAGAAAATTGATTGCTCATAAAAAAAAAAAAAATTAAAAACATTTTTGGAGTTACTTTGACACGGTGGTTCCGAAACGATTTTTGAAGTGAAAACTTCTTTAGACCTTTGAGCACTTTTTGGTAGGGGTAAAGTTATAAATTCGTATCAGAAATGTTATCTGTTAATGCAAGCACTGTTAAGGCTTGCAATGTTACCCGTATTAATTTTATTCTTTCTGATTCAGCTACTAGGCTAGCAGAAAACATAACAACTTTTTGTGTTTTTGAAGTCTCGTTCTTTTGGCTCGTTGAAGGTGAAATTTTTACAGGAAATAGAATGTTTAAAGAAAATACAACAAGATAAGTGAATGAGTGAAGTTAGTAAGGATTACATCGCCAAAATTAAAATCTGTGTTAAATTGACGAACAGGGGGAAATTAACGGGGAACAGGGGGCGAACCTTCACATGGCAACGTGTCTGACCGCCTCAACCTGGCGAGGCCAGCATTATCCATGTCGAAATCGTCTCAAGTCGACTCAAACCTCCACGTGGTGTTCCCTGGGCAACGGCAAACTGGCATCCGTCAGTTTGACGGCTAATTTGAGCGGCGGGTCACTCCATAGACCCTAAACATGGAATGTGCGCAGGGTTTGGGTCCCGCCACATTACTACTGCCCAATGAAAACTAAACCAGCCTCGGATAAGAACCCCAATTACTTTGACGACCACCGCAAACGAAAAACGGACAATGATTTACGGATATGCACCTGGAATGTCCGAAACCTTTATAGGGAAGGTGCCATTATCCAACTGGCGGAAGCCCTCAAAACAATAAAGGCTGACATCACCAACATCCAGGAAATGCGATGGAAAAGGCAAGGCTGCTCTAAACAAGCACACTGTGATATCTACTACAGCTGCCATGCGGAGAGGCGCGAATTTGGATGTGGATTCGTTGTTAGCCGGAAACTACGCCACCTTGTTTCCCGGTTCACACCTGTCAACGAAAGATTGGCCACGATCCGCATCAAGGCAAAATTTTTCTCCATCAGCCTTATTTGCGCGCACGCCCCGACGGAGGAAAAGGACGAAGCCGTCAAAGACGCTTTCTACGCTAGTCTTGAGGACGTATACGACCACCTTCCGGTCCATGACGTGAAAATAGTCCTCGGCGATTTTAATGCGAAAGTCGGAAGGGAAGGCATCTTTGGCCCCACTGTCAGTCAGTTCAGTCTTCATGAGACCTCCACGAACAACGGTCTAAGACTGATTGACTTCGCCGCGGCGCGAAACATGGTAGTTAGTAGCACCAGATTTAAGCACCTCGACATCCACAAGGCCACCTGGCTGTCCCCGGATCAAAAAACGCGAAACCAAATTGATCATGTTGTAATCGATGGAAGGCATGCCTCTAGTGTTCTAGATGTGCGAACATTTCGGGGGGTCAACATTGACTCCGACCATTATCTTGTTGCAGCCAAGATCCGCATGCCATTATGCAATGCGAAGAACATACGCACAGGAATGCAACGATAGCTAGATGTCGCTAAGCTGCAATTACAACGGACTGCCGAAGCCTACTCCGCTCAACTCTCAGTTAAGCTCAACCAACCAACCTCTGGACCCGACGACGCCGGCGGACTTTGGGCGCATATATCCCACTCCATGCGCGCTGCCGCTGAAGAAGTCATTGGTTTCCGGCGCCCGCAACCTCGGAACCAATGGTATGATCAGGAGTGTCGCATTGCGACTGCAGTAAAAAACGCCGCTTATAGAAAAACGCTGCAGTCAGCTGCAACGCGAGCCGTGCGAGAAAACTACCGCGAAAAGAGGAAGGAAGAGAGGCGCCTTTTCAGACGCAAGAAAAGAGAGCAGAAAAAGCGTGAGCGTGAGGAACTACAGGTATACCAGGGCAAGAAGGATGCACGAAAATTCTATCAACAGGTTAAGCGTCTAACCCAAGGTTTCAAGCCCGGAGCATGCACTTGTAGAGACGAAAATGGAGATCTGAATACGGATACGCAGTGTGTGCTGAGATTGTGGAGACGGCACTTCTCCAATTTACTTACTGGCGACGATTCCACCAATGCCGCCCATGGAGAGTGCAGTTCAGAGCTACCAATCAACAATGACGGAGTGGAAGTACCACCACCTAGCAATGAAGAGGTTCGAGTTGCTATCCAACGACTCAAAAACAACAAAGCAGCGGGTGCTGACGGCCTGTCAGCTGAATTGTTTAAAACCGGCGGCGATGAATTGATAAGGCGCATGCATCAGCTCATCAGCAAAATATGGCTAGAAGAAAGCATGCCCGACGATTGGAACCTCAGCGTACTGTGCCCTATACTTAAGAAAGGAGACCCAACAATCTGCGCTAGTTATAGAGGTATCAGTCTTATTTCCATCGCATATAAGGTTCTCTCAAGCGTACTGTGTGAAAGATTAAAGCCGATTACAAAAACACTGATTGGACCTTATCAGTGTGGCTTTCGACCTGGTAAGTCTACCATAGACCAGATTTTCACGCTACGACAAATCCTGGAGAAAACCCACGAAAATCAAATTGACACACACCATCTCTTTGTTGATTTTAAAGCTGCGTTCGATAGCCCGAGAAGGGATTGCCTATACGCAACAATGTCTGAGTTCGGTATACCTGCAAAGTTGATCAGACTTTGCAGAATGACGTTGAGCAACACACGCAGCTCAGTCAAGGTAGGAAATGACCTCTCTGAAACCTTCAATACCGAAAGAGGTTTCAGGCAAGGCGATCCACTGTCTTGCGATCTCTTTAACATAATCATGGAGGGGATCGTACAAAAGGCCGGTGTGCATCGAAATGGCACCATTTTCTACAAAGGCGTCCAGCTCCTTGCGTACGCTGATGATATTGATATTGTCGGCAGAACCAAGAGAGATGTTACCGCTGCTTTCGCCGCTATCGAAAAGGAATCAGCCAAAGTGGGGTTGACGATAAATGAGGGCAAAACAAAATATATGCTGTCTACAAACAAGGGAGCTCGGCGTTTAGACTCCCACGTTTCATCCGGCAGCTATAACTTTGAAGTAGTCAAGGAGTTCGTTTACCTTGGCACCGCCATTAATACCAAAAACGAAATCAGCCTGGAGATAAAGCGAAGAACAATAATTGCTAATAGGTGCTACTACGGGCTCAGTAAGCAACTAAGTTCCAGAGCCCTCTCTCGATCGACAAAACTAACACTCTACAAGACGCTCGTTCTACCAGTGCTGCTTTATGGCGTTGAAGCATGGGTAGTTTCGCAAACTGACGCAGCCGCTCTGGGGGTGTTCGAGAGAAAAGTTCTTCGCAAAATCTTCGGTCCTGTTCGAGTCGGCGATAACTATCGCATCCGAATGAACCACGAGCTGTATGAGCTCTACGATGACATTGACGTAGTTCGGCGTATAACTGTGCAGCGACTACGCTGGCTGGGTCATGTCCATCGTATGAACGACGAAGCTCTAGCGAAAAAGGTGCTCGAGGTGAGGGTCGCTGGTCAACGACGACGAGAGAGACCATGCCTCCGATGGATAGACCAGTCTGAGGAAGCCCTTGGTGAACCGCTTGGTGTATCCGATTGGAGAAGGCGCGCGCAAAGCAGAGGCGCCTGGCGAGAGCTGATGAGGTCGGTTGAAACCCGGACACGGGTTGTTACGACCAACTAAGTAAGTAAGTAAGTTAAATGAACGACTTCGTTTTGTTGATTTTGTGACAAACACCGTTTTTTAAAATTTTTGTTGTTTTTGCTTGTGTTGATCCAGCAACAAAATTGTAATTATAAAAATGTACCGAAATTGTGGCTCGAATTAAATCTGCGTCCTCCAGATCAGGAGAAGTATTGTAACCACTTCGTAACCACTGAACTCAAACATTGATCAACTGCTGGTTTGCGTTCTTGCTTATGTCCGAAAATCTTTGATACAGACAAAGAAAAGCTTTTTATTTAATACGATTTTTAACATTGTCCCAAATTTACGGTGATGGCAATTCTGGAGTTGCAAGGAAATTTGCTTGCAAAAATTTTGCAGCTTATTACTTAATGTTCAAATAAAGACATCAAAATTTGATCGATTAATAAACGAAAAGATTACGGAATGATTTTAACATAAATCTTAATAGAATTGTTTCATATATTGTGCAAAGCAAGTGAAGTTCCCCAACTCTTATTTTTTTTTTTTTATTTTTCATAAATAAAAATTTTTTGTTTCAAACGTGAATTTCAAATTAATGTAAAATTTAACCATGTAGAATGATATGCAAATTTGTTAAAATCTTGCACATGTTAATATTTTTAATATTGTACTATTTCTATTTATATAGTTACCCTAATATTGTGTTAATTTCAATTCAAAATCACATATTTGACATCATGCATATAGTGAAAGGGATCAGAAGGTGGGAAGCTGCCCCCTAGACATCAAATTACTCGTTTTCTTCAATAACGTCACAACTCAAAAAATCTGATTTTTCAGGAGATGGATTTTAAGTTTTGAACAGTTATAGGAAATTGCTCCACCACTTTAAAAATATGTCCATTATACCAAATATGATTATTACTTATATACTAATACTATAATATGATACAGACTGATACAGATAAAAAAACTTACGATTTTTCATCTTTTATGAGTGTAAACTAAAAATATTTTGAGTTTAAGTAATCACATATTCTGCTCTGACGCAAAAAGTAAAGTAGATACGTTACCAAAATTATTCACATTATTAATCATGGCATTACTCAAGTGTCTTTTTTTTTATTTTATTGTGTTTATACAAGAAATAGAAATAAAAAACAAGGGCAAAGCGCCAAACTGAATTAGAGGAATCACAAAAATTATAACTTTTGGCCACTTTATCAGTTTGGATTTCCAACTCATTTTTAGTTTAGTTTAGTGTTGTTTAAGTGCGATAAAAATATAAGAGTACGGTTGTGCGCGCATTTAGCATTCGTTATATTATTTTATCATCAATAACTAATAGATTTTATGGAAACTAGAAGATAAAGTTATCTGTGTCCCGTATTGGGAAGTGCAGGCAATATTAAGGATAATGTATTACGAACCTACGAAGATGTCATGAAATGTTGTGAGTAGAATAGATTACAACTAAAAATTAGCAGAAATACTGTCAAATAACCATCATACTTAGGCATTGCTGAGCTTGTGTCTCAAAAAGTAAAACACGTTTGGATAAAATCTTACATTCCTACGGGTTCGTACAAAAGAGTCATTCAGTTATTAAACTCTTATCATTCGAAGCACAAAAACCTCATCAAATCTTTAACAAGTTTATCTGCTTATCAGAGAAATGATTTTATACTGAATAGCAGAGTTTTATTCGGCATATGCTCATGTAAATTTAAAAAAATTCAACATGTTTGTTGTCCAAGAGGAAAAAAAGTACCAAAAGAATAGCGGAAGTTTTTGCTTGACCAAAGATAGGAATGGAAGATGCGAATTGGTGCAATAGACCACATTCTTACAACAATATTACAAAAACGGTAACACGAGCCTCTAAAACAAAAAAAAATCTAGTTTTAACAAAAATCAACTGAAATGTAGTTTAATACTACACTTCTCTTGATTTTTGCAGCTGGAGCTAGTGTCGTCGCCTGATAGGCTTTACAGTGGACCCGAAATGAAAGCGCGTTGCGTTGCGTTTCTGCCAAAATTAGTTCATGCACATACATTTTATATGAAGCCAACCGAAATTCGTAACGCACTTGCGAAACTCGATCCGAATTTCCAATTTTGACAGTGCGTTTGGATGTGAACTTGGCTACAAAAAAGAAAACAAATTGACTAAGCCAATCAGAATAACCAACCGTATGAAATGGAGGTAAGTATTTGAAAATACAATAATTTGATAAGCAAAGAAAAGGCGCCAAAACAGAAAATATTGAAAATACATATTGATGCAACGCACTCGATTAGGTAATGCATATAAAAAATGTACGCGCCGCTAGCAAACGCAACGCAACGCATTCACTTAGGGTCCACTGTAATGATTTGCTTTTTAAATTAAAAAGACAAAATAAAACTAGATGATTTGATGGCTCTTGGTTGCGATGGTACGGTCACTAACACAGTAAAGTTCAATGGTGTGATTAGACTCCTCAAGAAAAGGCAACGCCCCTTGAAGTGGATTATTTGCATGCTGCATTTTAACGAATTGCCTTTGACATATCTATTTAACAAATTAAATGGTGTTACTACTGACCCATCCTTACATGCTGCTGCTATTGGCAAGTTATTAGAAAATTACAAAAAAACGAGAAACACAGATCAAAAATATTTCTACGAAATAAAAATGTCAATAATTAGTGGAAAATGCACTGATGATTTGACTTGAACCGATCCCCAGGAAAAATGTGCCATGCCAGATGGTTAACAAAAACAAATAGAATATTGCGGCTATATATTTCAACATCAAATCCTTCAAGCAAATTAAAAGTATTTGCTGAATATTGTGTAAAAGTATACGCACCAGCATAGTTTCAATTAAAAACAAATCCAACATGCAAAGATGGGCCAAGGAATTTGTGGAAATTAATTAAAAATTCTCGATACCTTCCAGCAGAGTGTAAACTAATAAAAGATCTAGTTATTCAACGTATTGTCTATTTTGCTCGACCTGAAAACTTGCTGCTGGCGATGTTGTCCGATGAAAACAAAACAGTGAGGGAAGTCGCTGCCAGGAGAATACTTAAAACACCAAATTGACCTCACACAGGAAAACGACCTCTTGTGTTTGAAGTACCACAAATAATTTTGATACCAATAGTTATATTGACTTCATAGATTGGCAACGAAACTTTTTCGATCTTCCAATTCTTCAACTATCACTTATCAGCAAATAACTGAGATTATTAAGTCACAGGGCGACGAAATCTTGTTTTTTTCTTTAAAGTTAGTACCATGATATACGCAGGCAATCAAACGTTCTGTAAATTTAGTGACAGATGCATCTATGTCCTAATACGCTAAAAATTCAAGAGAAGGTTTAATACAAGCGAAGCTTGCATTCAGAACACTTATGCCTCAATTTGAGAGTAAACGAGATTTTGTGGCCAAAACATAAGAAATTTGATTTCTTATTTAAACTACATTAATGTTTTCTCTTACCAAATGTTTGTGCTATGTTGCTAATTCATACATTTTGTGTAATATATTTGTTCATTTTCTATTAATACATTATTGTTCAAAAACCAAACCTAGTTTATTCGAAAATTCCCGAAGCTTTGAATTACATGCGTGGGCTAAAGCGAAATAAACACGAAATTCTAAGAAATTTGCATTCACAGTTAAAATTTGGTAGTTTCAACCGATTGATTTCATCTTTGAACGAGCACAGCTTGGTAAAGGTTAAGTCAGTGCTGTTTATTGATATACCGTTGAAAATGTGAATTTATTGCCTTTGCAATGAGTTATCAAAAAAAGTTCCGTAACTAAGTTTTTGTGCTAGAAACAATAACGTGAATCAAAGTCGTGACATATTAATTAACCCTGTAGCTCCTAAGAATGTGAAAATAGACCCCCCCTCCCACACGATTTTTTTCTCAGCTCGACTTTCACCTCCGTAAATAGTTGCACTCAATTGCGTGACACCCTATATACATAGAAAATAATATATAGAATATACAGGGTGTCACAGACTTAGAAGACAATTAAGCAAAGAGGTGATACAATGATTTGTTAAAAAAAATTATATTGGTGGGGATGGTCACAAATGCCCGCTTAGGGAGGTGTTAGGGGGTAAAATGGGTGTCATTACGTTTTAATCCATAACAAATATATCTCTACAACGATTAAAGAACTAAATTGCTTTTAGAAAATTAAATTATGTTTCTTTCAAGTAATTTTTGAAAACCATTTTTAGGTAATTATTATTTATTATTATTATTATTATTATTATTATTATTATTATTATTATTATTATTATTATTATTATTATAATTATTATTATTATTATTATTATTATTATTATTATTATTATTATTATTATTATTATTATTATTATTATTATTATTAATATTATTATTATTATTATTATTATTATTATTATTATTATTATTATTATTATTATTATTATTATTATTATTATTATTATTATTATTATTATTATTATTATTATTATTATTATTATTATTATTATTATTATTATTATTATTATTATTATTATTATTATTATTATTATTATTATTATTATTATTATTATTATTATTATTATTATTATTATTATTATTATTATTATTATTACTATTATTATTATTATTATTATTATTATTATTATTATTATTATTATTATTATTATTATTATTATTATTATTATTATTATTATTATTATTATTGTTATTATTATTATTATTATTATTATTATTATTATTATTATTATTATTATTATTATTATTATTATTATTATTATTATTATTATTATTATTATTATTATTATTATTATTATTATTATTATTATTATTATTATTATTATTATTATTATTATTATTATTATTATTATTATTATTATTATTATTATTATTATTATTATTATTATTATTATTATTATTATTATTATTATTATTATTATTATTATTATTATTATTATTATTATTATTATTATTATTATTATTATTATTATTATTATTATTATTATTATTATTATTATTATTATTATTAATTATGCCACAAGTAAAAAAATTATAAGTACATAAAACCAAAATATGCCTTTTCTTCATAAAAAAATCAATTTGTAAGGCAATTTTAAAAAAATATATTTTTATTTTATATACTGTATAACGTTGTTTTTTTTTTACAATACAATGGTGTTTTCTCAGAGCAGATATTTTTTGCAAAAATAGATTTTTCCGATCTTACCACTTTTTGCTCTCACTGGAGTCTAAAATGCAAGCACTGTGACTTTTTTATTATTCTCAGGTCTGGGACACCGTATATGTTATATAGAAAATAATTTCACATGAAGTCTCTGATAAAGTGGAATTAACATTCACTTCATCTTCTAGTTCTGAGAGACACTCTTCAAAATCACCAAAAAAAAATCGCAAAAAAAAAATAAAATCGCATAAAGGAAAAATTACCCAAAAATAAATTAAAAATTTCCCAAAACGGAAAACCCAAATTTCAACCAAGAAAACGAAAAAACCCCAAAAATTATGGAAAACTTTACCAAAAAGAAACTGAAAATTAACCCAAAATTAAATTTTAAATCGCCCAATTTTTTGCATTGTGTTCCCACACGAAACACAAAATTCCGTTGTATGAAATGAGCATTTTCAAGGGCGATTTTTTATTTTTATTTGTTTTTTGCTTAGTGTAATTTCAAAAACGACACTATGTTTTGCGACAGCATTTTTCTTTGAAATTGATGTTTCTTTGTTCCTTGTATCTATTATAACAAGAAAATGTAATTCCAATATATTAAAAATATTTCTTCGATCCACCTCGGGGAATCGAACTCGAACCGTTCTGAATAGGACTTCAATACGCAATCCAATAATCCAAATGCCTTTGTTGAGCACAGCTGTTGATTCAATATTAAGTTTGTATTACTAAAGTTTGTATTATGTTACAGTAGATCACAATAATCTCTTTATAGATAGAGTAATGTGTATTGACTATTCTAAGTAAATATAAATACATTCGGTGTTTAAAATAGTTCAACTGAATCCATGTTGCAGCAGACTGAAAAATATGTATATATTAAAAGGATTGCATATTGGTTCTTCTACATATCCAACATATTTAGCAGCTATCCAAGTATGTCAAAAGTGTTGCTTATACTTGCTACATACAAGATGTCAACAGCATCGGAAAAAAATAACAATTTCCAAACTTGTTGAAATAGCAATGAATGTAGCACGTAATAAAATAAATAAAATAATAATGAAATGTAATAATAGAATTTACTGGTGTGAATATTAACGTGTGTTTATTAATTTACTTTATGTTATTTTAAATTTTTTCATTTAAAAGCTAATTTTTTAAAAAAGACCGTTTAATTATTAAATATATGAAACTGCAAAAAACAACTTCGCTTCTCTCGTGTGTTCAACGACGCACCTGTGTGTTTTTTTCAAGTTAATTTTAATTAATTATTTAAATTTAAATTTTAATTGTAATTTCTAATAATCTCATACCTCAAAATCTATAAAAACATTTCGTGCAAGGGAGAAATCACTCCAATTTTACAAAAAATAAGAAAAATAGAAGAAAAACCGTTGTTTTTACTTTAAATACGTTATCTTTAAGAACTGATTAACTTTTTTGTTAAATATTGAAAACGAAAGGTTACAAAAAAAAAAAAAAAAAATACCCAAAAACTAAAAGTGAAATTTCGCAAAAAACGCAAATTCTACCCATCAAAAATGCAGAAATACCCAATTTTTTTTGGGGGTTTTTTCATATGAAAAATCACCAAAAATTTGTATAAAAAAATTGGATCATTTTTCATGTTTTTTGTTTGAGATTTTTCTTTGGGCGCTATTGCGGAAAGCCCTTCTGAAACCCAACAATAAAGGGCTGTTCATATAGCACGCAACATGTTTTTGGACATTTCTCTTCTTTTTTTTTATAAGAAATTACAGCAATAAAAGAAATAAAATAAATAAAAAAAAAAATTAAATTTCAATAAAATTTAAAAAATTTAAATTTAAAGATTTTTTTAAAAATTTAAAATGATGAAATCTCAATTCAAAAATTTTTTGTCACGTAATCCACGACCTAGACCACATTTCACATTTCACATTTCATCACAAATGTTCGACCCCCTCCTCCCTAAAAATATTACGTAATTTATGAACAGCCCTTAACTAAAAATTTGTATATTCTTATGGCTCTCCGCAAATTGGCCCAAAGAAAATCACAACAAAAAAAAAAATTAAAAATCACCCAATGAAAAATGACCAAAATAATTAATGAAAAATTTCCCAAAACGAAAAAAGCGAATTTCACTCAAGAAAACGAAAAAAGCCCAACAATTTTTAGAAAAATCTCCCAAATTCGTATGGAAAAAATTGGGTTATTTTTAATTTTCTTTTTTTTTTGCAATTTTTCGGAGAGCCTATTTGTAAACCTACGTTTATAAAAAAATTAGCGCGATATGCTGGCTACGCCCATGTTTGATATTATATTCTCTACCATAATTTTTGATATGCTCATTAAACATTTTTTTTTATCATTTTTTTATAGCGTGAAAATGTTATAAGCATCATATAATTTCAACAGAAAATAGCTACGTAATAAAAACAGCAACATATTTTGTTACAAAAACACATATAATAACAACTTGCGTTATGATGATATAATACACTAAAATTCAAAGTCACTGGCTGTTACAAATAAATATTTAATTAAAATTAAATTGCAAAAACATATCATTTTAAATGTATTTATTTAAAAATTACCCCAAAATCTAAAAGCAAACCACGAAGGATTTACTAAATATTAATGAGATTTTATGTGCACTGATGTGAAATAATTAATAAATTTACGCATTTTGCAAAACATTCATTAAAATCATATTATTTTTGCATGATTGTAAGTCTTTTAATATACTACAATTTTTTAGCGAATTGTTTTTTTTTCCGAAAAGTGACATAATTTTCAGAAATCAGTGTTACTTAACTTATTTAGTAGTAAAATATATAACTTTTACTAAGAAATAACAAACTTTTGCAAAGCGTCTACAGATTAAATCTTGTTTTTCTGTTATTAATATTTCTATCTGGCGTAAATTATGTCACATATCTGTTTTCGTTTTTTGGCCAACAATATTGAATCTTTTTATTCTATTTGTATTATTCACAATCTGTATTAAAGTGACAACCTTATGACGTTCCAGCATTTTGACGCCCTAAATTTGATCTTTAAGTTAATCTTGCCTAAGCCACTTTGTAGGCTTATAGAATTTAATTTTAAGCTAATCACTCAAAAGGCCAATTTAACGTTTGCTTTGACCAACTTTAAAATTTTTTTTTTATCTCTGTCAAAGTGATTGCCTTAAAAATCTATTCCTTTTTTTTTTTTTTGTTTCAACGATTTTCTTGCTTGTATACTTAGGTTTGCTTATTTTTATTTGCTTTACTTGGTCTTTTTTTATATTATTTTTTGTTTGCTTTTGATTTTCTATCTTCAATTTCTACTTTTGAGATTTGAAAATATTTATTTTGCTTTCGATTTGCTTCCGTTGGCTGAAAATTTATTGCACCCCAAAAAAGAATGAAATACATAAAAAGAACACTCAAAAGGAATAAAATAAAAAAAAAAAAAATATTCAATACTTAGCGGAAGTGAACTTATGAGAGTGGGTGGTGATCACTGGAACAAACTTCTATTTGAAGATTCGGTTATATTAAAGAGGCTAACTTAAGTGTTTGGGAAACGAAGAAAAGTTCAATGGGAGCGAGGTTGAATTGAAAGTTCATCATATAAGCCTGAGCATTAATTTTGTTGTTATGAAACTTTTCAAACTTTAAAACTTAAAAAGACAGATTAATATTCACTTTTAATAAGTGCTAAATAAATTAATTTAATCTTGTGCAAAAAAACTCAGCGAGTTTTATCGAAATTCCTTGACATTAGATAGCTTAAATAGCTTAAATGTAATCACATTTTGAAGATTTATAATTTGAACTAACATTTTGAAGAAACTCTGAACAAACCTATTTAAAAACCTTCAAAATGACATTAACTAAAAGCAAATGCAAAGAGAAGCTATAACTTCTGAGTAAAAATGAGCCCTTGAAAGGACTTTGACCGAGCTCTTATGATCAATTGTGTTGTGTGTGTTATTTGTTTGAACACAAATGATCCAGAACTGGACTTACAAGTTTTATGTCGACTCTGAACGGCTTATGTTCTCAAGAAGCTTTTCATGTCAGTTTTTACTCTCTGAGGTTTGCCATTGTCTGCAGAGAGGTGACAGCCGTACAGAAAAATTAATTCAATTGAAAAAACTTTCTGTGTCAAAGTAAAAATAAAAATGAACCAAAATAAATATGAAAGCGAGCTTTATTGTAAATCCTTGACATAAGATAGCTTAGACAGATTATTTTTTATGCAAAAACCTACCCTACACTAATAATAACTTAAATTGTGTTATTTTTAGTATTTACAATTTTAGAAAATTTTCTAAAGGAAACTATAAATAATTCTATTTATAGCATTCCAAACGACATCTTTATAACAAATGCTAATAGAAGCAATAACTTTTGAGTAAAAAAGAATAAAGATAAATATGTCATTCTTTAACTTTTCATAAATTCATATAAATTTATAACTAGCAGGCCACAGTGGTACGCGGCTTTGCCACGGACGTTGTTTTCTTTATCAATCGCGTAAGCACATTTTTATTACTCCAACAAAAACTTTTGAACCCCGTTCAAATTATCGTCGTGTGACATGAGTCCTTAAGACAATGCATGTCAACCAAAATAAAAACATTTTTGAAGGAAAACTTCTTTGGGCTCGTTGAGCACTTTTTGGTAAAGAGCAAAACTATAGAATCGCTGTAATTGCATTGTACAGTATTGCTAATGCCGTGGTTAGGCTGGGCAACTATGTTTGATGAGCTTTTTTTTAGTATCGAGGCGATTACCAACCGATTACCGAAGCGATTATCAACCGACTACCGAACCAATTACCGAGTACCGAAGTGACAACCAACCGACTACCGAACTAATTACCAAAGTGATTACCAACCGATTCCGAAACCAATTACTGAGGCGATAACCAACATATTACAGAATCAATTACCGATTACCGAAAAGATTACGAACTGATTTCCGAAGCCATTACCAACCGATTAAAGAACGAACTAGCGATTACCAAAGCGATAACCAATCGATTACCGAAGCTATAACCTACCGACTACCAAAACAATTGCCAGTACCGGCCGGATAGTTTCTTAAAATTATCTATATATGTTATATATAAAACAAAGTCGTGAAATGTGTTACTTATTTCAGAACTCAAGAACGAAGCGTTTTTTAGGAATTTTTTTCTTGTGGTCTTTTTGGCTATCCTCTTCTACATACGTTTGATAAATTTGGCACACCCCCTTTCACCGCACACAAATCAAAAAAAATTATATATTTCAGAGAGTCATATTTGGTCATATAAAACTAAATTTCGGTAATTTAGTCTGTATGGTTACTGTCGCCAACTGTACTAAAAATGGGCTTTCATGCCCCTTTCTACCGCCCACAAATTAATGACTTTAATTTTGTGATTTAATTCGTATGGTTACTGTCGGCAACTGTACTTAAAATGGGCGTGGTCTATACGTATACGTAACTATATATACGCCCACATTTTGGAAATCATTAAATTGACTGTTGAATTGATTGAAAGTCTTTTAGCATACATAAATAGTGGCAGGTGGAATAGTTAATATTTCAAATTCTTGTGTGAATTTTGTCTATTTTAATGGAACCGGTAGGTGGCGCTGCGATCGAGTTACAGGAAATTTTTTCGAAATTGTACATCCGATTTCCATGAACATTTTTATACAGGGGTTTTGGGGTACGGTGAGTGATGATGATTTATCTATTCTATTCTATTCTATATAAAAGACCAGATGACGCTGTAGTACAAGTATTTTAAAAAACCTCGGAAATTCCTAAGCCCCTCATTCAAGTTGCGGCTTTTCTAAGCTATCTTGAACACCAGAGGGTGCTATAGTACAAATCTCTTAAGCAATCGTGAGAAACTCCAAAACCGCTAATTCATGAGTGAGGCAATTGCTTTGCGCTATCTTTATTGCACTATCTCGAAAGAATGAGAATGAGAAATATTGAAATTGTGGGCCGATTCACTTTAGTCTTAATACTTTTTTTCAGTAAATAAATATTAACAAGTAGGCCCAAAATATTTCAGGCTTCAAATTCATAATTCGATAATGTCTTAAACATTTTAAACAACGTTTGTATAATTTACAATAAAAATTTCAAATAGCAAACAATTCCGTATCACATTCCACATATTTTACTCGCCCTTTATGCTACACACCCCCGGGCGGCGCCGGGTATTCCAACTAGTTTCATTTAAATAAATCTTTGTTAAGTAAATAACAATTAAATAGGTACCAATTATGGCGTCTTTTATTTAACTCGGATAATCCCGAATTTTTTTTTTTGTAATTTTTTGATAATTTTGTGCAGAATGTGTTTTATTTATTGTAAGTAACCCACCAAACACGTTTTTTGAAATGCCACGTCCATATATATTCAGCAACATCCAATCATTCTGGAAGGACGTTGGACGCTTTTTACTACATTGAAACATATTTCATGTGAAATTTCATCGAAATGCTATTAAGACACATTTAACAAACTTTTTTTTTTAAGATTCTCATAACTGAGTTTGATTTATTCCTGTTTTTTTAGTAAATAAAACTCACCTGTATACGATAAGATCCAAGTTCAGGCATAAAAAATTAATGTTTTTTTTCACTGTCCAAAATACAATTAACCGAGTATAAACAAAAAAAGCTACTACCGCCAAAATAAAATTCATTTCATGCACAACTTAAACATTATAGTTCGGCTATTGTGTTCTAATTGGATAGTTTTCATAAACTAAAATATTGCACCAATGCTTGAAAACCTTCTGGAAGGACATTGGGCTTATCCGAGTTAAGGCCCAGTTTCAATTTTTTGAGTAAAACTCTATTTTTTATTTTATTAAATATCGAAATACCTTTTTTTATTGTTAGTTAAGTCTTAAATTAACGATTTTTATTTTTTTTTTTTTGCATCAATAGTTATTTTTATACAGCGTGTAAAAGTTGAGGTCGCGAACTAAAGGTCTCTTGCGGCTTGCATGGTATCTCGTCTCCAAGAAGCGAAAAAAAAAAATCAAAAAAGCTTGTTTTTAGAACAGTTTTGCCTTGTGAGTAAACCGACAAAATGTTTTAAATTAAAAAAAAAAATAAAAAAATGCAGCATAAATTAAAAAAAACCCATTTTTCGTGCACGAAATCGGACATTATAAATTAAATAAAGAGCAAAAAACACAATTTTTATAAAAATTTTTTAAAATAATAAAACAAGGTTTGAGTTAATCGGACGAGTACTTTTCTAATTAGAGTACAAGCCGTTTCAAAAAATTTCATTTCGAGAAAATCTCGTTTAAAGTTTTTGTTTACCTTATTTTGTGATCGTTAACTACTCATAAAAATATAAATATCTCTTAAACGGCTTCGAAATTTATTCTGAAATGTTTTTACACATTCTTAAGATGTTTTTCAGAACAATAAAATAAGAAAAAAATTCGACAATTTTTCTAAAAAAATGGAAACTGGGTCTTAAAGGTAAAAAAGTAACAATAAATTTACTAGGTATCTTTCAAAAGACTCAGATTAGATTCTAAATATTCATTTTAATGATAAATCCATATGTAAACTAAAAACTTAGGAAAATATTAAATTAGTAAAATGATTAAAATCAATAATCAATATTAAGAAGAGGTAGATTATGGTGAATAAAAACTAAATTTTCAGTGTTTGAAGACAATAGGCTATTTTTTTATTGACAAAATGACAAATATACAAATTGACAATAATAAAATCAAAATTATTTAAAAATAGCACAAATGTGACTTTTTAAACTAATTTCATAAAAATGTACGTCTGGAGTTTATCTGAAAACAAAAATTTGCACTTCAATTTTATATAATGGTATAGATAGATATGGATAAGAAGTTTATATGTTAAATTTCAGCCTCATTTCATTTCTTATGTAATATTATTATATTGTTTTTTCTTTTGTTATCTAAGGTCGCAATGGAAATGATTTTGTTTCTTTTATTGTTTCTTATCCTCAAATAAAAAAACGAATAATATTTGAATCCAAGCAAAAAAATACTACAGAAATGTGTCATAGTATAACTAACTTCAGCCATCTTTTGGCTTTAGGAGAAAATCATCAAAACAAAAGGGTTATGAAAATTTTGCCAAAGTAGATATTAAAATTTTTTTAAGACGTAGCAGAAATAATTTAAAAATTTGAAAAAAAAAAATCAGCATGAAGCAACATCAAGAGTATAACTTATATCTACGAATCATGTTGACTTGCAGTAAAATATTAATGATACTTTTATGGCAAAAAAAATAGTATGTATCTCTAGAGATCTGCTATTTTCTACTCACATTTTATGTAAATAATAATTATGACAGTACTTCAATGAATGAGCTTAAATGTAAAATATTCCCTCAAGCTCAACTTACCTTATCTTACCTTTTGCTACCTTATGAAAAAAAAAACCAAACAAAAACTTTTATTATATCGACAAAAAAAAAAAAAAAAAAATAACACTATATATCATCAACAATTCCGCCAAGTCAACATAGCGCAGCCAAAAGAAGATGAAGAATGAAATATAAAAAATTCGCGGTTTACTCTTGTCTTTTGTCAACATCAACAAGCAGCCTAAAAATGTGCCCTAA
Source organism: Coremacera marginata (assembly GCA_914767935.1). Taxonomy (NCBI): domain Eukaryota; kingdom Metazoa; phylum Arthropoda; class Insecta; order Diptera; family Sciomyzidae; genus Coremacera; species Coremacera marginata. Next base: position 68,047,772 of record OU612047.1, on the reverse strand, counting down.
TTAAGCACAGGGGATACTGAAAGTCTAACCACCATTCATTTGTGTCCGGAAACCGGATCTTTTCACCCTTAGCTCACTTTTTTTATGCATTTTTTTTTTTCGTTGTTTTGTAATTTGCATAGATATTAAAAATTTGTTAGAAAACCATTAGGTGGCATCACTCAAAATACGCTAACTGAATGCAAACTACGGATAATTAATTAAAAACAAAAACAAAACAACAAAATAAAAAAATTCACAACAACCGAAACAATAAAGTGCGAAAATATAGCAGCAAAAAACTTGTGAAAATAATGAGGCAGCTTTTCAAATTTAAGTTTTTCAAATTTTAGGTGATAATATAAGCAACTTTTGATGACTTGAAAATTAAAAAAAAACTTGTATTAATCATTAATTTTATTCCAGCTCATGCTAAAACTTGATTCTGAAAATATTTGTAGAGCTTGCAGAAACAATGCTAAGGCCATAAATACATTTAGAGAAGAGTAAAAAAGAGTGATTTGAGGTGATGGTTTTTATTAAAAGAAATGTGTTTAGAGTCTTAAATTTTCCAAATTTGGTAAAATATACATTTATGTTTAAAAAAATGTTATTTTTTCAAAAACAAAAACGGCGCTGGCTGCAACGATTGCTGTAAAATACCTCTCTTCGCACTGTGGGAGTTATGCGGGCTTCTAGGTTGACCAGACAAAACAAAATTTTCAAATTTTAAAATGCAATGAAAATGTCTGTTATCTGAATGAGACAGAACTTTAAAAAAGTTTTTTATAAAAATTTATGCGCATAATTTGTCATTTTTTATTTTAAATTTTGAATAAAACGGTTTCAAAAATCAGTTTTATATGGATTGTTCAAAATGTTATTAAAACATTTTTTTCAAATATTGTAAAGATCGGTCAAGTAGTTTTGAGCTAGGTTGCCCGCAGTTCTGAAAAACGTAGTTTTGAGAAAAACGACTTGTAAGTTATCCGAAACAAATAATACGAAGACTTTAGTGTTCAAATCTTAATATAGTGATTTATATTTACACACAAAATAATTATTTTGAACATTCTCTGGAATTTCCCCCTCTCAAATATACCGGTTCGAGCAGCTAAAATAAATCATATAACAAAATAGCAGCTGTAGTAGCTTGATTTTTATATTATATCGAACTAACGCGCTGGTCTCTTTTCAAGCTTATAACTTTCTTTTTATTCAGGATATCTTAAAAAAGACACTTAAAATGAAACAAAAAAATTTCGATTCTGGGATGCACCTAAATGTATTGCCGGCCTTTAGTATTTTCAACAGAATATTTATATAAAAAAATTAAATTTTTGGTTATTAATATCAACCATTTTTCATTGGAGGCGAAATAACGGTTATAAATATTTATTTTAAAATGCTAGTTCGTTTTGAAGAAGTTTTTATTTAAAAATATTTATTTGTAACGTCATTAAATTTTTGTAATGACTTAATGACGTATTTGTAATAATATCATCCCAAGAAAATAATCGACTGGTAAGATCACTCAAAAACTCATCGGCCTATTGACTTCAAATTATTTGTGGGCCTTGGCAACTTATTTCTCAGGGATTAACATCGAGTTTTTTTAGCATTTTACCTTTAATTATTAGCATTTTTTCTTAAATTTGACTTCCGCAAGCCATAGAAATAAATGTGAATCAAAAATGTTTAAAAAGTTGATGTCAGTCCCCAGTCTTAAGCGTGTGCTTTAACAAAATTTGTTTTTGTTTTTTCAGATTTTCCAAATTCGAGATATGCTGCCCGCCAAAGGAGACTTTTTTTCTATTTTTCTTTGGATTTTACTATTAAGAAGAAATGACGTCATAAGGAAAAAATATTTTTCCCAAAAACTAAATACATTTCTTCAAAATAAAATGTTATAAATAAATTTCTTTAACCTTTATTTCGTAATCCTCTCATTAAACCTTAATTTTTCACAAAAATTTCCCTATTTTTTGTTCATACTAAATACGTGATCATATTTTTTGCTTATTAATACATTCTATGATAATTTCCAATACCTTTGAAAAATTTGGGACTATTATTAACGCATTTTGGAAGAGGGCAACAAATGTACGTGTATCGTAGTTTCTAAGTTTACGTCGGATTATGAGTTTACTGAAGTAAACAGTACGAAAACTTCTAATTATACCCTTGTAGCACAAGAGAAACATTTGCTGCTGATGGCGTAGATCACCTAGTAGGAAAGGATTTTTGGAAATTTGCTAAAAAGTTTAAAAATAGTGTTGTCCATATCTCGGAGGAACAAATTGGTATTCTGTTTAATTTATTTTAGTCCCGTAAAACAATTTAACGAGTATTAGGAACTAAAGGCTTAAAATAAAATATTTAGGTTCAATTTGAATCTATAATTATTCCTGACATACGCTATATAATGCTGGTCCTAAGTTTTTGATTTCAGACGAGCTGGCACGCCGCCCGCTAAAACTGTTGCTTTTGACAAAAAGGAATTGGTTGGAAAATTTCAAAATGATCGAATAAGTGAAAAGCGAGGCGAATGTAGGACAAAGTTGAAAAAGTTAAATTCTCAAAAAAATTGTAAATCTAGTTAAAAAAAAAAACAAAACCAATAATTGAAGACAATTTAATAAGCTAAGACATTAAAAAAGACACAGCTTCGATAGTATCGTAAGTGTAGACGTAGAATTATTTGTTTGATATATTTGATGATGAATTTGTTGTTCTTGATAATTTCTATGTTGGTTAAAAATAGATATAATAATAAAAATATTATTAATTTTTCGAATTTATTATGATATTTTACCATGTGCAGTATGGCGTATTGAATTACATTTTTTTCAAATTTTTCATTCAAAGAGGGCTCAAAAGTTTCATCGAGTTGCCAAGTCTCCCAAAAAAAAAAAAATAAATTTTAAGAAAAAAAAGGACCAGTCCCATCAGTCCACAAGGACAAAGTATTTTTTTTTTTTTTTTTATTGTGGAAAACAGTAAAAAACAACGCTTTTATTGTGCTTTTCTTTTTTATAGCAAGGGAAAGAATGCTATTTAGCAAATATTACTCTCTCAGAGACAATGGCATTTACGATTTTTTTTCTTCTACGTTGTTTGTTGTTAAAATTCTATGAAAAAACTTGCATTTGTATACAAATATGCATTTTTAAAAATAAAGTCATACAATGTCATTGTAAAACAAAAATTTTCAAACACAACCTTAGCAGTCTTTTAGTACTCGTATATTCATCGAAAACCAGCATATTAGTTTGGTCTGGCCTGTAGTTTGGTCTGGGCATCGATTAGCTAGTCAGTTTGCAAGTCAGTGACGACAAACTGTTTTATTTACCTATATAGATAGGAGATGCGGCACGCCTTCCCCTTATTCGATCAGCCCCAATCTTTACAATTAGTTACTTATTATGCGTTAACAATATAACACTTTTCAAATTGACAGATCCAAAATTATCATCATTGGCGAGCGCTACAGGCAAATGATTTGCGGTTTTTTTGGTTTCCTCAGTATTAATCATCTTGAATGCAAATGGTACAGTAGGATGGCACAATATACCTTAAAGCGCCTCAAACAACCACTTTATTGGGACAAACATTTGGTGAGTGAATCATCTCGAGAAATGGGCCTGTCTACTGACCGCCATTGTCATGTGATTTGACTCCTTTGGACTACTTTGAACCTTTGGAGATAAACCATTTGACGGCTAAGAAGCCAACACGCGCATTATTGTATACATTAGGCCGGCTATGCTGGAAAGACTTATGTCAAATTGGACTAACCGGATGGTCCCCATAAGGTGCAGTCGTGATAGCCCTATACATACCAGAAATTGTTTTTGAACTCTGAATGGCATAGTGTAAGTTCGGGTAATGTGGTATACATCTTCTGGCTACTTTGTGGAAATAGTTTCGGTGATTACAAATATAGGCTGCTTGATAACTGAAGTTTTGCCTAACATATTCTGTGTACATTTTTAAATTTATAATTATAAAATAATACATTTTATAATTAATAAATTAAAAAATCGTTATTAGCTAGCTATACTCAAAAAACTGCGTTTTGTAAACAGAATAATTTATATTTAATATATTTATTTAATATATATTTACTTATTTACATCTACCGGGCAGAATCCTAACAGATTACATATATATAGTATTACAATAGGCTGCTGCCTCATATAAAAAATTTTATAATTTAAAATTTACAATTAAAATTAAGATACAAAATTAGAATTATAAGCATTTACATTTCACGTGAATAGACTAAGTGAATAAATTTGGAATTAAAAAGCTAAGGATCAAATGGCAAATAAAGATAATTAGAATTTAAGCTTATGATAGAATTTGCAAGGTGAAAAATTGCACTGTTAATCGCAAAGGATAAAAAATTACCAGGTAATAGCAATCTTTAAGAGTTGTTGCTTAAATACGTTACGATCAGCAAAAAAGTCTAATTGACTTGCCATGGAGTTGCAATGAGATAAGCATCTACTTATAGTCTCATTCATACCGTAGTTAGCCCTATGACAAGCCGTGTGAAATAGATCAGAGCTTCTCAGATTGCCACTTGGTATATTGAAAGGAACAACCACTAACAGTTCCGAAGAGTTGATTCTGTTATCAATTAAGTCTTTTACAAATAATATGTTAGATATGATTAGCCTATGTGAAAAGCTTTGGAGACTTAGCAAACGACATCGTAACCAGTAAGCAGGCATGATCTCCCATGAGTATAATCAGCGTAACGCAAACCTTGTGAAACGTTTTTGTATTTTTTTCTATTCTATTCTTAGAGGAATCGTAAAAGGGGTCCCAGATAATATTTGCATATTCAAGAATAGATCTTACAAGGCTTATAAAGATTGTCTTACGCGCATATGTATCTAAAAATTCCTTAGTGTTTTTTTTAGGAAACCTAACTGGGAGTTTGCTTTTGAGATGATGTATTCGATGTGGACATCGAATGAAAGCATGCAGTCAAAAATCACACCCAGATCTTTACATTGGCTCACTCTGGAAAAACTACGAGCACAGTTATCAATGTAATCAAAATTTATCGATATGTTTTTTCTAGACTTTGCTTTAATAGGACGATACAGTTTGTTGCCTATCTTTACATACATAGTTCTATTATTGAGATGAGAGTTATTCCATTGCAACAATTGCGAGTAAACCCCTAACTTTTCAAGTTTTGCAATTAGAATTTTGTGAAAGATGCTGTCAAACGACTCTCTGAGAAATCCGTGTATAATGTGTCCACTTGTGAGCCATCTTCAATGGCATTGATGCAGAAGTTAGAAAAAACTGAAAGATTAGTGGTAGTCGATCTACCAGAAAAAAGACGTTTTGATTAGGAGATATACAATTCTACACCTCCTCAAAAAGAAGTTTTTCAACAATCTTATCCAATACCTTTGGAATAATTGATAGCTTTACGACGGGACAATAGTTTTCAACCTGATTTTTCTTGCCAGATTTATATATAGGAGAAATGCAAGCAATTTTCCATTTATTCAGAAAAGTACCAGAAGAAAGGGACTTGTTGTATACGAGGCTTATACAATACGAGGCTGTATAACCATATATGGTATGCATGGTTAGGGTTATGTGGTATACAATTTAACTCGACAATACCGTAACGCGAAGGCTGCATTTCATGTTCAATGGATAGCTTGCAAGCTAGTATTCAATCTTATGGTCACAAAATAAACTATCCCACAATAACCGATCTTAAGTGTACTACATTGCCGGACTTTCACTTTTTTCTAAAAAAGATTTTCTTAATCAAGCAATCAAGAATATAATTAATCAAGCTACTACGAAAACCATCTCTATTTCTTATTATTATTTCCTTTTAGAAAAGAAATATTGAGTCTTGCAATATTCAGTCGTTTTCACTTTAAAAAAATCGAATTAATTACTTCATTATGAAGAGCCAAATTATAGTATTTTAGATTTTACTCAAATGCGAAAAAACTAACGGGAAATCAGTGATGTAATCATGTTAATAGAAGTAATGCTTTTTACCTGATAACACAACATTTTAAAAAATGCGATGTTGCCGAAAAAAGTAGTTGGGGCGAGATTTGGCACTATACCACATTACTTGCCTACACAAAAAAATAAACAAGCTTATTCTACAATATACAAGCTAGTAAAGCCAAAATATTTGAAATTTCATTAACAATGTTATTTTTTTGTGTTATTTTTTAATAAGTCCTTAAAGAAGCTTTTTTTGCCATTTCAGCCCTTGAAAGGACTTTGATCGAGTGGCGAACGAATGCATCCGCCTTTTAGACTGCAGTCAGTCTTCTAGGACAGATTGCTCCAATCCTATGCTGTGCTCAAAGACAATTTCGAACAAATTAGCCAAACAACTTGCAGGGTAAGTGAGTGCCACCTGTTCGAAAGCTACACGTTCAATAGACGTCTTGCTAAGTGTCCGCCAGTGCTGCCGTGACGGTAATAAAAAAAGTATACACGAAAATGTCAAAAATGTAACCAAATGTATTCATTCCAAAAAGAAAAGGTATCCACATATTAAAATCGAACTAACACTTGCAAAGTATTTTTTTGAAAATATGACAGAAGAAAATGGTTTGCAACAAATACAATTTTATTTAATTAAGACAATAAAATAAACCCAAATTTTTAAATGTCTTAATTACATATTCATTTATTACAGTTGAAGACTTACATATAAGTTTTGCAAACAAATTTTATTTAAAAATGTAAGTAGAGAAACAAACAATTGTATATTGAATTAAGAACATAAATTTGAGAAGGTTCAGTATTGTATATAAAGGAAAAAATGACTAGAATTTGAATAAATGAAATTACTATATTTAAACGCCCTTTAATTTGAAGAAAAAAAGACTTTTTAAAATGTATTAATTTTGGAAAAACATTTTCCACCATTTGCAATCCAAGTCTATTATTCTAATCGTTTTTTGTAAGTTTAAAATCTGAATAAATAGGTTCAACGACACAAATTTGAAATTTCTTTGTAAATATTTATTGTAATGCATTTTTTACTAAATTAAAATAATCCCAAAATGACACAATGTTACAACGTTTTTTTGTAATTTAAAGGTCTGGAATTTAAGGGTCTGCTACTACGAAAATCTTTCTTTTTGATTTTCTTCAAATAAAAGCTGGACAGTTATTTAGAAGATTTAGAAATGTGGAATGTGAGTTAATGAACTCGTCTCATTTTGGGTTAAATGTCAAAACAGACGCAGCGAGTGCAGACATTCAGCAAGTTGCAACTGTCTCGTTTCGTCTATTTTGATTGGGCCTATAATCACAATAAAGCAAAACCAAGCGAATACAACGAGATGCCACCTTTCTTGAATTCTTTTATATATTTTTGCAAGCGAAAGCTTTTGGGAAAAATCTATCCAAATTTACACTGAGGCTTAAAAAAAAGTATCCATCAATATTTTGAAGAAAAAAGTAGGCAAATGGATACATTCGTATCTAAACGGCAACACTGATGTCCGCAGTCGTTCCAAATTGCAGCTCTTGTTGTACGATTTTTCTCGTTCATGTTCTCTCTTATTCCGCTCTCGAAATGGATTGTAAGACAATTTTAGAGCCCGCACAGAACCAAAGCGGTTGTCGCTTGTAGGTCCTCTCTCAAAGAAATCCGCGGAAAACACGTCCAGAATAGGAGCGGTTGCTTTTTTTTTGGTGTGCGAACGGTTAATTTTGAAGAATATTATTTCATATTTTGTTTTAACTTACATGACTGCAACACAGACACACAAAACGAAACAGCAGCTCATGATAAAAACAAAAACTAAACACAGGCAGTCCTTAGCAAAAATATGGGAATGCTTACGTCACTCAAAGCGAGATAAGATAGCCGTCAGAGAAAAAATAAAATAGATACTATTCTGGCGTTTTTCAGTAGTGAATTCTTGCAGCGATTTAGATATTGGCGGCTGTATAAATTTTCATGTGTTTTGTTGGTTCTGTTCGGACTATAAAATTGTCTTATGATCCGGTGCACGAAATTTTATTTACATTTATTTCAGCATCTTACGAAAAAATTCAGAGAGTATGCCATAAAAAAAACAACTTAATTTTTTTGGGACGCCCTAATATGCATTGCTGATAAAGATCTTTCCTCAGGTGCTAATTCTAAGGCTGTATTAAATATAACCGAGACGTTAAGCTTTTAAACTCTGGTACACGTGTTTTTTTTTTTTATTTTTTATTCTCTAATAGCAGAATCTGTTATTAGTAGTCTGTTATTTTGGAAAAAAAAATAAATTTTCGTACACCTAATTTTTGATTTATCAGTTCAAAGACGTTAATCATACAAAGAGTTTCGCTTCTACAATAATCGCAAATATATTTATACCTACTATGCACAAGTATTTCTTTGTTTGGCCTGCACTATCATAACGTAAGTAATTAAAAATTTTCCAGTCTAATAAATTTATTTAAATGTCCCTTTTACACTAATAATTTCTCATTTCGCAATCCTTATTTAACTCCAGTTTTGTCACCGCTGCTGTTGTTACTGCAGCTGTAGCTGATATTTCAACCACCAGAGCATTGCCACCAGAGCGACATAAATTTACAGCTACTAGCTACTCGGCGTCAGCATCATCCAAAACCAAAGAATTGTTTACATTATAACGAAGGATTTATGCGAGTTTTCAGTTATTTGAGCCGCTCTGGTTGTGCTCTACCACAAACTCCATACAACAATAAGTTGCAAGCTAGTCGTAATTTATTTTTGGGTTTTTACAGAAACTCAAGAACTTTAGCTGTAATGTGTGTGTGAGTGTGTGTGTGTGTGTGTTTGTGTGTGTGAAGTATGTATAGAATGGGTGTTAAGGGTGTCAAAGTGAAGAGCAGGAAGTCTGAGAAAGGACAGACCTTGCGGTCGTATACTTTTATTTTAAGGCACATTAAGTAGAAAGGATTTAAAATATATTAGCAACCGTAGAGAAAGGATGGAGTTGGGTGGAAAACTAGCTGCTGTTATTAAAAACATGTTAATCGATTTGTTAAAATTTAAATTTTTTGATTTGCCTTCAACAGTTTCTACTCAATACTTAGAGCAATGAGCTATATATATAAATATACAGTTAGCATAACTTAAGTTCAATTAGATATTTATTTGTTTTTCTTTTTCAGTCAACGTTTATGTGCTTTTTTGTTGCTCTTTTTGTTGTAAGAACGTTTCAATATTGCAGCACATCATCGTTTAATATTTATAAAACGTAGCATGTTCCTGATTGTGCCATTATTTCTTGGCTTTGACATGAAAGTGCGTACAAATACTTTGACATACGTGATCAACTTCGTCAATATCCACTTTGTTTCGTTTTTTCTTTTGTTGCTATTTTCTTTTTAGTATCGTTTTATTTACTGACAATTTGCAACTCTTTCGATTATCTTAAGTTGTTCGTTTACAAGCTTTATTTATTGGTATTCCTATATATAAGACATATTTGTCTTAAAAGTCCACGTGCGATATTTTATTACCGAAATAAAACCTAAAATGTTGCTTGACAATCATAAAGAAGCATCATAAAAATAAGGTCTATAGAGAGTTTGATTTGCCGAATGCTTTCAGTTATGATGAAGGTTATACTTCAAGATTATAGGCAAAAGCAACAAATTTATAAGTGTTTGATATCAAAGTAATATTGCCTTTATTATTTTTTGTTCAAAAAATGCAAGAACTGCAGAGTTTTGCTCAATCTTAATACGAGGGCAGTTTGATAATTCAGTGGAAAATTAAATTTCCCGCGCAGTAACTTCAAATGCAATGCTGATCCTGTCAACTACCACCTATTTATAGACTACTGTCAAAATTTCACCTCGATGCGATGATTAGTTTGTGTTTGGAAGCCATTGACAGCAGAGTATACTGTCGATTTTGACGAAAATGGAAAAAGTGAATTTCGTGCGCTCATCAAGCATTACGTTTTGCCCAAAAAAACCATCAGGCAAACCAAGAAAGGCTTGATAAATACCTTGTGGACTCTGCACCATCAATTTCAATGGTTAAGAAGCGGTTTACTGAATTCCGATGCGGTCGTACAAGCACAAGTGATGCCGAACGTTCTGAACGTTCAAATGAGGTCACCACACCAGAAATAGTCACTAAAATTCACGCTATCGTGTTGGCCGATTCCAAACTTAATGGGTGTGAAACATTTTGCGAAATTATTTGGATATGAAAAAATTATCTGCCAGATCGATGGATCGTGTGACTGATTCAAAGGCGTATTTGGCGATTTTGAACAAAGATAAGAAGATTTTTCCGTCGATTAGTAACTGTGGACAAAATATGGATCCATCACTACACACCAAACACAAGGGAACAGTCGAAACAGTGGACTTCACCGACCAAAAGTGCTCCGAAGAAGGCGAACACGGTGCTATCGGCCAGAAAAGTAATGGCGACAGTATTTTGGGATTAACGTGGTACAATCTACATCGATTACCTTACACAAAAAAGAACGATCAATGGCAAATACTATGCAGCCGAATTGGACGGTTTCAACGACTCTTTGAAAAAGAACCGTCCCCATTTGGCAAGGAAGAAGTTGCTCTTCCATCAAGACAATGCGCGCGTTTCTTCGAATTGCTTCCTAATTCAGCATAATCTCCAGATTTGGTCCCCAGCGACTATTTTCTGTTTCCAAACCTGAACAAATGCCTTGGTGGAAAGAGATTAACCACCAGAAAGGAGCTCATCACCGAAACAGAGGCCTATTTTGAAGACCTTCAAAATAGTAGGAATGTTGGACTAAGTGTATCGAGCTAAAAGGAGTCTTTATTGAGAAATAAAACGTTTTTTGCTGTAAAAATCAATCCTTGTCTTATTTTTTTCAGAACTATCAAACGGCCCTCGTATGTACATGGCCAAATTGCACAATGATCTATCATATCATGAATTTCATATCAAAAAATTGTTCTTGCATACCATATTCTTGTGAACACTGATAGCTTTCAAAAGATTTCTGACAAAAGTACTCACAAAAAAAAAATACTATTTGGTATAATGAAATATTGACAAGTCTCTAAAGAGAGACACACAAAATCCAGAAGCATTGGTAACTATTTACTTTTCAGAAAGTTTTCTTAAACATTCATCAGAACTTAAGTGATATTTCATGTTATTATTCAAAAACCTTCAAATCAGGAATTGTCAAATGGAAAAAATTTTAGGCAGGAGTATCACAAAATTTGTCTTTATTAAATAACTTTTTTATTTTATTAAAATTTTATTTTCAATACTTGTATTAAAATGCCACATATTTATATCTATATATTAATACGCAAGCAAAAAAGTTTGTGATCCCTTTTTACCTGTGTTAACTTCAACATATTCAAATAAAACTTATATCGATGGAAGGTATTTTTGAGTAGATGTGCAGAGTATAAGTTTTATTTGAATAGTTATATTGTCATTAAGATACGTAAAACTAACCAAATGTAAAAACCCTTTTTCCCAATGGGACAATGAGAAAGCAACAGCAAAATACATAGCGGTGTATGCTACAGCTCTATTAAACATCGTTGCTATAGCATATACGAGCAAAAGTAGGATGCGAGAGATTCGCAGACACTTCAAAAGAGCTGTGCATCATTATTGTTGGTGCTTTCTCTAAATTATTCTCTCAACAAAGTAAATTTGCCTCCGCGTCAACGTCAACAAAACTGTTAAACGGCCGCTTGCCATTGCTGCCGCTTGAGAATTTTAAAACGAAGTGAATTAGGTTGCAATATGGAAGTGTTTTCAGAGTTTTCAAAGTGCTAAAAATAATTGAGTAATTTTGTCTTTTAGCATGAATGTTTAACATCCCTTTTTAAGTACATTTTCAAGTAAATTAATAATATTACATAATATTTCATGAAGAACCAAACAATAAATTAAAATCAATAAAAAAACTTTAATCAGAAAAAGCTAAGTACATTTTAATCACTTATATGTATAAATGAACAAGGTTAAAGAAAATATTTCCGACATTCTGTTTCAAAAAAATTACAGGTCTTTTTTTTCGGTCTTAGTAGTAAACATCAATGTTTGTTATGCTTTGAGAAAATATTCTTAGAAGGAAGACAATCAAAAAATTATCATTTGCAAGCGAGTTTTATTATTGAACATGTTTCTTTTTTGATTTTTAATTATTTTGGATTGTGCAGATACTCCTTCTGTTGTTGCACTACTATGTCATAAGGTTAGCAACGCTTCTCCAAATCTTTTTTAAGCTAAAAATCATTTAGTATCTAAAAACCTCAAACTATTTCTAGGCAATCGATATCTTTTTCGTCGATAAGATTAGGGAAACATTTTATGAAGGGCACCAAACTATTACCTAAAGAATTTTATCCAAAATTTGTAGTGCTCACAAAAGTGAATCTTTGAAATTCACTCTTTTCATAATTTGCGTACAAATCGTGATATAGAACTGTTAACTATAAAAGCAAAAGTTATTCATTAACTTCAATAATAAGCCATTTATGGCCTTTTAAATGTAAAATAATGTAAAAAAATAGATAAATTAATAAATAAAAACTGATTTTTCACTAAAAAGCGAAGATTTTTCATAAAAGAGAAAGTGTGAAAGTGTTCAACATAAAAGTGAACTGAGAAGCTTCGATCGAAGTGAAAACGGCAACGCTGCTGCTTGCTTCATACAACACATGCAAAGACATTTATAATTGTTTATTTTGCTCAATACGTCTGTTCAGGCTATGGGTTGGTGCGATCAGCAAAAAGCAAAAGGAAAGCCGATTTTGACAGGCTATACTAGTATTAACTAATTATGAGCCATCACTTACATTTTGACGTAGAATTACGTTTAACAGCACTGTTCTTATAGGGGCCTCTTCCGCAAGTTTTTTTAACGCATGCAATGTTTTGTGGCGGCTGAGGCGCAGTGGGTAGAGTGCGTGGCCCATACGTCAGAGAACCCTGGTTCACTTCCCCCCTCACACAGAAAGTTTTTCAATTGAATTAATTTTTCTGTTCGGCCGTCACCTCTCTGCAGACAATGGCAAACCTCAGAGAGTAAAAACTGCTATGAAAAACTTTTTGAGAACATAAGCCGTTCGGAGTCGGCATAAAAACTTGTAGGTCCAGTTCTCGATCATTTTTGTTCAAACATTTTAAAAACACGCACATCACAATTGATCATAAGAAACTCTGTCAAAGTCCTTCCAAGAGCTGAAATGGCGATTTCGTTTTTTTTTTGGTTTTTTTTTAATGTGGTTTTTAATGTTTGACAACCTTTAAAATTCATCGTTTAATGCATAAACATATACCAAAATATGAGTTGTATGGCGAATGAAACAAACATCGAACTGCATTTTGTCATTTCTTTAATAAATTTACAAAATACCAAAATCCAAGAAGAAAATTTACATGTTTACACGAAAAAATCATGCATAAAATGTTGCAGTAGCTCTTATGTTGTTCTTGTAGACGTTGGTTTGGTTCGTGCCAAAATCACGAACGCAGCATAGTGTCATTTATTGAAACGAAACATTTTATGAATATTACTGAAAACTGCTTGTGTTGTTATTAAAATGTATGCAAAATATATATGTATATATGGTATGTATGTATGCATATCAATTGTTATCGTTTTTGTCGTCTTTAACCGACTTCATCAATGAGGAGGTTCTCAAGATCGTCAGTTTCTCTGTTTTTTTTTTTTTAAATATATGTACATCGATAACTCCTAAGCCATATGCCTGATTGCCATAATTTTTGGTGAACAGATAGATATCATAAGGATGGAGGTGCCCGTAAAAAAGTGGGCGGTATTCGAGAACTAGGCGAGGCAATACTAGATCTCAAAATACTAGATGCTACTGTATCTCGAATAATATTAACACTAGCGTACTGCAATTTAGTGTAATGATAGGCACAATTATTACAAATTACCGGCAAGAAAATAGGCGTAATTCTACAAATGGGCGTAGCAATATTAGAAAACACTGTATCTTGAATAATTTTGAGACTAGAGTACTGAAATTCAGTATAGGTGTAGGCATTATTATTACAAAATATGGTCAATAAAGTGGGCGTTATTCGACAAATGGGCGTGGAAATATTACAAAAACACTGTATCTCGAATAATATTGACACTAGTGTACTGCAATTTAGTGTAGGGGTAAACACAGTTCATACAAATTATGGTCAAGAAAATGGGCGTTATTTGACAAATGGGCGTGTCAATACTAGAAAAAGAGTGTATCTCGAATAATATTGATACTATGGTACTGCAATTTAGTATAGAGGTAGGCATTATTAGAACGAATTACGGTCAATAATGTGGGCGGAATTCAACTACTGGGCGTGTCAATTTTAGGAAAACAGTGTATCTCGAATAATATTGACACTAGGGCATTGAGATTTATTTAAGTACAGGGGTAGGCAAAATTACTAAAAACTACGGTCAATAAAGTAGGCGTTATTTGACAAATGGGCGTGGCAATACTAGATAAATACTATCTCAGTGAATATTGACACTGGGGTACTGAAATGAAATGAAGGGATAGGCACAATTATTACAAATAACGCTCAATAAAGTGGGAGCTTATTTAACAATGGGGCGTGGCAATATAAGAAAAACACTATATCTCGAATAATATTGACACTTGAGCAATAAAACTCGTTACAAGAATGGGTATAATTACTTCAAAGCACGTGACATCTGATTTAAAATTAAGGAACAGATATTTGAAATAACCAACAAACTTTCAGAATGTAATAGAACAACTTTTTTAAGAACAATTGTACTTATGTAGTTTATACACGTTTTTCGAAAATTTATCATATTCTCTAAAAAGGAAATTATAAAAACTTTTAAAAAAAAAACAACTACAAAATCACTGCAAAGTAAAAAATAATTTTAAAATTTTCCTTTTAATTTCTTGGTCATATTTGATAATTTATTTAAACATACTATTACATTGGAAAAGTTATTATTTGAATTCTTATTTCTAATTTGTTATCATAAAAATATTAATTTGTTTATGAATACAAAAGCTTTGAAGTTGGCGTACTGATTAAAAGTCTGATTATATTATTCCAACTTATGTTTCTATAAGCTCAAAACAAAGAAATCAAACCAAAATATAAAAAGAAAAAAAATCCGTTTGTATTTCATATGAATCGTATACAAAATTCGACTAGTCTATGCAGACCAATCCGTCACGCATAGCGAGAGATGCCTTAAAATCATACCACTCCACTCCCACTTTTTTTCTAAAAATATGTTATTTATAGCTTTCGATAGTGAACACTTCAGTTCAGGATATCCCAAAACTTCAGACTTCTGGAATTTCATTCTTTTTTTTTAGTTTAAATTTTAAATTGCTCTACGAAGACCATTCAGTCAACATAAAGGTTATATAGGTTCCATTGTTCATGCTGTTTTACTTTGAAATTGTTCATTTTTTATTTAACTTTTAACCCTTTTAAGCTGTGCATTTTCAAATTCCTTTTAAGGGGCTACCATTTTTTTTTATATAAATCTTCAATTATGTTTTAAGAATGTGTAAAAAAATTTTTTATAAAACTTGCACGCTAGCGCGCGCCGTCGAGCACCTGGTTTCATCAATTTGAATAGAATTTTATCTCTCAGGTTCTATTGTAAATATTGTATATAGTAATATATTAAAAATATAAAAAAAAACGAAATGGCCATCTCAGCCCTTGAAAGGACTTTGACCGAGCTTCTTATGATCAATTGTGTTGGGTGTGATGTGAAATGTTTGCACACAAATGATCGAGAACTGGAGCTACATGTTTTACGCCGACTCCGAACGGCTTATGTTCTCAAGAAGCTTTTCATGGCAGTTTTTACTCTCTGAGGTTTGCCATTGTCTGCAGAGAGGTGACGGCCGAACAGAAAAATTAATTCAATTGAAAAAATTTTCTGTGTCAGATGTAGGATAAAAATATATAAATACATATAATAAAAAGCCCGCTCAGTTAATTTTACTCATTTTTGAGAAAATATGATTTTTTACTTTATACACACTTTTTAAAAAACGCGTTTCTTAACTTTCAAAACCTAATTTTTCGATAAATACATAATGAATTTTAATTTTTTTTATTTTCTTTATTTTTAGGAACATTATGAATAAATAATAATATTTCAATAATTTTCTAATAATTAATAAAAAAAAAACATTCGTTTTAAAACTTGCTTGCAAAATAACTCAAAATTTATTCCACCGGTTGACATAAAAATTTATATCAAGAGCTTGAAAATAAATTTACAGCTTGTTATGTACTCAAATAAACACCCATTTTTTAAAGACGCGTTATTTTCTTACAAACAAAAATTTTCCAAAAAACTGGAAGTCACTACCTGGCGTAAGTTTACTTTACAAATAAATATATTTTTTTTAGATGATTACAGATCATGTTATTCTGCAAGCAAAATGGTTGTATTCTTCTCATATCACGTCACGTTCATGCAAATGACGTCACAAAAACAAAAAAACATTTTTCTATATACTCTAATAATTTGTTAAAATCAATAAAAAAAACTTTATACAATATCTCTGACTATATTTTTTAGTAATCTTTCAAAAACGCCTTCAGAAACGCTTATATTATATAAAGGTACCCTAAACGCATTTGTTTTTGTTTTGATCATTTATAATTGTTTGTTTGCATTTGTTATTAATCATCATTTTGATCGTGGATTTAATGACAAAATTAAATGTTATCGGTATATGCTTCTTTCTTCTTTTCCTTCTCCATTTTCTTGAAAATAATTACTAAATTCGCAAAATACGAACATCAATTACCTCAATTAAATACTTTAACACACAAACAATAAGCGCGCACTCTAAACACCAATAAGCTTAAAAAAGCTACTTTAGGCAAAAGCGTAAATAATCTTCGGCATAAGCATTCACTATAAACTCGCCCTAAAGGCCTTTATATACTACCAACTAATCGCAAAACTGATTGAAAAACAGATTGATGGTTTTACCTACAGACGCATGGACCAATTTTTCAATTGCAGCACAAAAACTCTTTCTTCTTGAAAACATCGCACATATTATATTAAAAATGAATGAAAATAATTTTTTTTATTATGAATCCTCCGTTTAGTTGTTGATTTTGCTACAAACACATCACCAGTTGACGAACTGGTGATGTGAATCGCAAAAAATCAAAATTTTTTTAATTTTTGCCAACTGATTAATAAACTGGTTGAAAAACTGAAAATGACACCACAACTCATCTACACACGATTTGTTTTCAACAACCAGCTACCAGTTTATCAACCAGTTTTGCGATTAGTTGCTCGTCTATAAGGCCCTTACTTCAATACATGTTAAACGTAAAAAAAAATTCTCCTTTAATATTTTTTTTTTAGTTTTTTTTGGTTTGTTTTGCAATGCAGCACAACATGTTTATGCTCGAGGCCATGATGCAATTAACAGGTAGTTACAGTTATTTTGGCGATCATAGGTTGCCAAAAATGGTACAAAATAGAAAACGAAAAAGCAGATGACAGCCTATGATCGCCGTTTATCTAAGTTGCACAAATGTAAATTTTTATATCCTATTTAAAAAAGATCGGCCCAGTACTTTTAGAGTTTACCTGGAAACAAAAATCTACACTTAAATTTTATATAATAGTATGGATTTGTCGTTATCTATTTAAAATACGAAGTCATTAACTGCTTTTTTTTCTCAACATCCAAATCCGATTTGTATACAAAACAAAATCCAGCTCTTGATATGCTCACAACGCCATTTAGCTGTAAAATTGATTTTTTGTACTGTAAAGCGTAATCCAATTCCAATTTAGATGTTGGAAAAAAACGGCTATTTTTTATATCGTAAAATTTCTAACACTCAATATCATCAACTTTATTTTATGGCTTTGAAAATCACAGAAATTACCCTCAAACCAAGAAAAGGTCTTGAACTAAAGCTGATATAACTATTATAAGAAGTTAAAAAAAGTAAATAAAAGCCTAAGTTTTGCTACAATTTTGTCACATTTAGCAAAACTTTGTTGCTATAAAGCTTGTTAAATGTCACATAAAACTACTGGTCACAGCTTCATGCTTCATAGTCAAGTGAACACAAAAAAGGCAGGTTAGAAAGCCCCTCAATGCAAAAGATAAATATGCTTATATTTGTGTAATTTTCTTTTATATGCTGCCAGCCCTTTATTATTTATATTGGCGTTTAAATGCGAGTATAACAAAATTGCCTCAATTGTCATCATTTTATAAATTTGTATGCTTGTATTATTTCACAGGTTTTTATTTAGGTTTATATGTTTGAATTGCTTAATTGAACACAAAACGGATATTTGTCTTGCTTTTTTAACATCATTGTTTTAACTTCCTTGTGTTGTAATAAAAATGCTATTTTGTGGCAAAAAAAGGAGAAAACAAAAATTAAATATTGGATTCTTCAAAAAAGCCAGTAACACTTTTCATTTAGAGTTTAGGTTAATTGATTAAACAGATCAGATCAACATTTATCAATTATATATTCGAAATTTTGTTCGATAACCTTCTCTCATCTCTTTTGTGGCTTTAATATTCCGCGTATTTAGAAGTCTGCCCTTTTCTCTACAAAAAACGTCAGAAGGTACTGTTTGATAAGTTCCTCATTAAATGACAGGTTTTACCATTTAGTGAGTTTTACAGGGAGCAAAACATATAGTAATCCGAGAGCACAAGGTTTGGACTATAGGGTGGAAGAGGAAAAACATGCCATCCGAACTCGAGCAATTTTTGGTGAGTCACCAAACTCGTATGAGGCCTTATCTTTGTGGAAGATCACCCCCTTTAGATTGACCAGCTCTGGACGTGTCTGTTGGATGGCAAACGTTCATTTTTTGTAATTGCCCATAGTAGACTATAAAATTTAAGGCTCTATTCAATGGAAGAAGCTCGTAGTAGACAGGTCCCTTCCAATCCCATCAGATTCAACGCATAAAATTATTTTGGTTAATGTCTGCTTTTGCTTGCCTCTCCGGTGCTTCACCTTTCTTTAACCAGCTTCGTTTTCTCTTAACATTGTTCCAAAAGACAATCCACTTTTCGTCACCCGTAATCACACACTTACTAAATATACCGCTTTTTTTTACGTTTCAATGCCTATAGACCGAACCGTCAACTCGATTGACTTTGTGAATTTCTTTCAATTCGTGCAAGACCCAGACATCTAAATTTTTGATTAAACCAGTGGACTTTAAATGTTCGTTAACGCTTCCAACAGACAAATTTAAACTATTTGCAATTTCTGTGACTGCACTTGTTTGTCTCCACTAGACGTTGTTAACCTCCAAGGGCCTACCAGAGCAAGGAGCATCCATGATTAAAAAATTCCTATCACGGAAACGGGAAATCACTACTGACATTGTCTTTCTTTAATCATATCTTCGCCATATGCTTCCACAAATTTTTGTATGACTTCAGTTGATTTTTTACCTTTTTTAAATAAAACAGCATTAAATATGACGTACATATTTGCTCATCAAAGCTACATATTTTTAAGAAATTCTTAAAGAACGATTGCCAAAGTAAAGAAAAAAAATTAATTTATTTATTTATATTTAATGTAAATAAACAACTGAGCACAAGTAGGTGACATATACGTCAACATGCGACAGATCTTTGACGATAAAAGTGATGGCTACCAAAAAAAAAGCGTGCTTTTTGAACAACCCAATAACAAAAACAAATTTAATTGGTAGCTACTCGTATTTTTTATGGGTGAAAACAAACCGAAGTAGCCGATCTGTGCGCTCGGTCATTTTTAAAATTTCTGAAATAGTTACCAAGAAGTTTCTTCGGTCTATAGGCATTGAAAATTACATTATTTAGTGCCCCCTAACTTATTCCGCGAGCTAAGGGTGGCTCTAATATGAATTTCAATAAAACATACGAAAATATGCACCTTAATAATACTTTTTATATTCCAAGCAAACAAAACTGGAATTTAAAAATTACTTTTATTTGGTTACGAAAACATGAAATTTTAATATGTTTATCCCGGAGCTGCATATTGGGAAAAACATAGCAAATACGCTCGCATCGCCTGTTTTTGACGATATCTATATTATTAATGCTAGATACTTGAATTTTGGGTGTTGTTTACAAAATTCTTCATGAAAGAGACTGACATAACACTTGTTTGTTTTTTTTTTACCAGTGCCTGATACCCTACAGCCGGAAGTTACGACTTTTAAAGAACTGGGCTGTGTGAAGTCAAAGAAAAATATCAAAGTTCTGGTAATGAATTTGGAAAGCTGGGCAAAAATAAAAATACCCGTGTTTCAGCGTTTTCAAAGTTGAGGCATAAAAACGGTTTTTATGAAATTTAAGCTCGACACTTGTGGAAAATATTTTATAAAATTATATGGAAATAGTTTGCGCTGTGAAAAATCGTCCAAAAGAAAAATTGGCTTAAGTCTTCTTTAATGAACAAGCTGAGTTTCTACGGGTTGCTTGGCAAGAGGGGGGAATGTGGTATTTTTTTTTCAATACCATTATAATATACCAAAGAAATGCTACCTTGTTCACATGATACAATTATAATGCTGCCATCCCTTGTACGAAACAAATTTCTGAAATTAAAGTGGGTTCATTAAACTAGAATTGTTCCGAAAAATCTTCAAAAAAAAAAAAAAAATTTTAAATCATCCAAGTGAAAAATGGCACCAAAATTAATGAAAAATCACCCGATAGAATTTAACTAAGCACAAACGAAAAAAAGTCCAAAAATTTTTTGAAAAATGGTCCAAAAACAAAACACGAAAACTCACAAAAAAATCATCCAATTTTTTCATTGTAAAAATGAGCAGAGTTCTTAAGGCCCATTTTTTTAAGGCCAATTTGAATTCCTTCTTAAAAATATATAAAAATTTCGAAGGAGTAATTTACTTTTAGCTAAAAAAGCCTTTATCATTTTTTTTTTCAAAACGTGCATTTTGAGCTAAAATAGCTAATGGTGAAAAAATTTCAGGCCGCTCTCATGTAGTTTGCTTATAGTTCATAGATATATGGGTTACAGTTTAAAGACATCTGGTTATAAACGGTTAAATGGCCCTAAAAACTTGTGATTTATTTTTTAATTTTCCTGTAAATTTACGTGCTGTGGATAATAAAAGAATGGTTATGCTATAACCTTTTCAACGAGCCATCAATCCATGCAATACTTTCGAAGATATACGGGTCTTGTACTCAGAAAATTCGGGGTATGTATTGACAATTTTGTATGTCACTTTAGAATAATTGTTGTTCCCTTTCAAATATTTTGGTTAGGCCAAAAACCAAAATATTTCATGAGTTCGCGTGATTTTTGAAGTGAAATCTTCTTTAGGCGCGTTGAGCGCTTTTTGGTAGAGAGCAAACTATAGATTTGCGATATAATTACGCTGTTAGCGTAACATAAATAATTGCTGTACAGCATTCCATTAAAAGGCTTATCTAGCATTGACCAAGCCGAAGACCAAAGCGGTTTCCGAACCAATTACCGATTACCAGGCAGATTACCGAAGCGATAACCAACTGATTACCGAATCAATTACAGATTACCAACCGATTACCGAACCAATTACTCATAACCGAACCAGTTACCGATTACCGAACCAATTACTGAACCAATTACCAATAACTGAAGAGATTATCAACGGATAACCAATTACCGAAGTGGTTGCCAATCGATTTTCAACTACCGGAGCGATAACCAACTGATTACCAACTAGCTGTAACCATCCGGTTACCCACTACCAAAGCGATTACCAACCGATTACCAAACCAATTACCGTTTATCGAAGTGATTACCAACCGATTACCGGTGCGATTACTGATTACCGCAGCGATAACCAACCAGTTTACCGAAGCGATTACCAACCGATTGCCAATTTCCGAAACGATTACCAACCGATTACCGATTACCAAACCAATTACTAGAGTGATTACCAATCGATTACCGAATCGATAGCAACCGATTACCCAAGTGATTACCAACCGATTACCGAAGCAATTACCAACCGATTAGCAATTATCGAAGCGATTACCAACCGATTACCGAGCCAATTACCGCTTACCTAATCAAAGAAGTTGTGTTACAAATATATTATATATAAATATTAAAAAATAGCAGTTTATACATTCAAAAACTCTAACTACTTCAGAAATTCATAACTGCAATGTTATTTCATAGCTTTATGTTTTCACGTCGGTTGGCAGTCATCCAGTGCATACTTTTTATATAAATTTTTTATGTTTTGGTTTTTTCGTAAAAAGGTGCACTGTCAAAAAAAGCGCCCTAGTCGAAAAATTCAAAATATTTTCAAAAAAATTATAGTTTATATACAGGTAACAAAACAGTGGAAACGTTGTTTGTAAACATTGTATATAAACATGCGGAATGTTTATAAGCGCTTGTTTCGATTATGATGTGAGGATTTTAAAATTCAAGATGGCGGATAAGGTTGATACCTCGATTTTTTTGCGGATCCTTGTAGTTTTTAAATTCTGGCAACGGATTTGATTTCGAATCTAATACACAGTTTTAACACTCAGGATGACAGATAGAGTTGCCACATCATTTTTTGACTTTTACGAATTCGATGCTGGGGCGAATACTACGAAAAATTGGGGCGCTAAATCCGAATCCGTTGTCAGAAATTCAAAATTTTGTAATTTTTTTTTTTTACAAAAGGGATGCCACCTATTAAAATGTATTTTTAAGAATTTCAAACGCTATGTAACAGTTGTAGGGGTTTCTAATTTCGATTCTGATTTCAAAATTTTAAAATTCAAGATGGCGGAAATTGATCTTTCATTTTTTATTTTATACAGCGTTCCCTAATGATTTACAGTCAAACAGATGCCGATGCTCTTGGTAAGGCTAAGATAAAATACGTATGATTCTCTGGGAATTTTTTTAGGTAAATATTGAAAACTGAACTTTTAGTACTGGTATTTAACTAGTCGGCTACACTTCAGGGTTACTGCGTACAAGTAAAGAGATTTTTTTTTTCTTAAACAAACAAAAGAAAACTCCAAATAGTGAAGTACTTCCATCTAAAGTTCAAGTGTGCTTATAATCACAGCTACTTCACTGCCAAAAACATTCGGAATTCTTCCAATATTCTTTGCTTTGTATTACATTCTTCCGTTACTTCATTTTCTAGCGTAATATTTCGAAAAACTATTTAAGCATCTTTGAAATTCAATAAAAACAGCTGCACATGAGCCAGATCAGATCTGCAGCGCAAAAGGGACATTCTTAGAGACAAAAAAAAAATTCACTTATAGAGACACGCAAAAAAAAAAAAGAATGAATAAAGCGCACACATGGATACTCAGAAAAGTACTCTACAGTACATATATTCTCAACAGTTAAACTAAAGATAAAATCGACAAACGACACTTTTGCACAAAGCAGAAAGAATGCATTGAAGTGTCCAAAACAAATATTGATTGAGCAAAAAAATATCTTGTTGAAGTACAGGATATAAAAAATGCGAACAAATGAATAGATATTATTTTGAAATTGAACTCAAGTCAGTATGGGGAAAATGATTTTTCAAGCAATAGAATATTTTGAATTATTTTCATGAGTGATTTTATTTAATAAAGCAGAGAAATAGCAGAAATAGATCAGAACTATTTCTTGATAACTCGCTACGATGACAACAAAACTAGATGCAAGTTTTGTTGACTTTCATGATTGACTTTCATGACAGAATTAAAAAAGGAATATTATTTTTGCTTAGAAAAATACTCAGTGAATCAAGAGTATTTGTTTAAATTCAAATGCATCCTTATACAATTAGAGAAAAAATATGCTACCATATTATGACAGAATCATTTATGATAAAGTATTTCAACAATTAAGTTGATCTGTAGTATTGCTTTAATAGCCGAACGGACTGCACACTGAGGAATAAAGTTTCTTACGGCAACAAAAAAACAATACCCAATCACATTTTTAAGTTGCAGCAAGCTCAAAGTTGTAGTTGTTTGAACATAATTTTCGAAGAAAATTTCAAAAAAATTATCATATTTTTTCAATTTTGCACTGACCTAAGCTTTAATCTTTTCCGCCAATGACCTAAATATTAGTGATTTAGCCATTTTATGGCGGTATTAATACTTAGCATCATGTAAGTTTTCAAGTTGGTCATAAAAATGGGTGAATGGCGAATGGAGATCTCAAACAGCATTATGCAAAAAACTAGCTATCAATGCAGTTTTGCTACTAACATTCCATTCAACAAAAGCAATAACAACAGCAAAACCAGCAATAACAGCAGCAGCACCAACAACAAAACAAACATTTAATCACGCTACGTAAGCGGCTTAAACGGTGTAGTTTTTCAACTGCTAACCTTATCCTAGCTTTTTTTTTGGTTTGTTTTAGTTTTATTTTCTTTTTGTTTTATGTGCATATTTTTGAATGTATGCAAACAAACAGTTTTACCGTAGTTATTTCTATTTGTTATGCACAGGTACAATTTTGCGCTCATAGTTTGTAGCATAACAAGTAACAAATTGAAAAATTTCCGTGAACAGCTTAAAAACTTTGAAGGAATTTAACAGCAAAACATGTATGTTACTATGCGTTGAGCGCTACACATGTCGGAAGGTTCTGACAAAAGTGTTTGACTTTTTAATGTTTAATTGACAGAAAGTAGTTAAAATTGGTAGTGAAAATTTACAACATTCTAAAGTTGAGTGTTGGTTGTAAAGTAATTGAATGTTTTGATATAAGCTGGCATAAATGGGTATGTTGTAAATTGTGCGATTTTCACATGATCAAGATATAATTGTTGGCAGAAATTTTTGAATTTACTTCATTAAAGTGGCTTAAACTTTATGCATTAAATATTCCAGCATTTTTCATGGTCTTTTAAGAGTAGCAATTTTCTTTCAAAACATGATATTATTACGAAACATCGATTTATTTTCTCTTGTTGTCTGCAATTCACAGACATTACAAACAATTTGTAAAATCGACTGGCTACACCTTCATGTTGTTTGTTATTTATTGTATATGCTGAAAAAAAGCAACAAATTTGCTATAAATCTAAAATTTAATTATGCGCTCCATTAAATACAAACATCGAACGTGAAAATTTCTCTCATTGCACACATTCACACAAACTTACAAGCCAAGAAGTGCAATAAATGGAAAATAAATAAATGTAATGATATAAAAAATATTTCAGAGAAACAAATAAAAACATTTTGCTACAAAGTAAATAAAGCTAAGTTGGCTACCTTAGGATAAGACGTGCCAAGGTTAATACAAAAGTTATGCAAACAAATGACACAGAATTAATTAGGTAAGAATTCTGGATATTTTAGGCATACTAGGCGTATAAGTAACAATGAATTACTCAGTACAAATTGGTTAAAAACATAAAGCGTTTGTTGTTGATAAAGCCTGTATGATAGAGCAGTTCAAATAGTATGAATGCATAGATCCAATTGGTGTGAGTGAGTACGCATATAGTTCGCATTGGAGAAAATGTGGGACGGACTGCATTTTCAATGCATTGTTTTTGTCGTTTCTTTTAATTCGTTCGTCTTTAAGTTTGAACGTTTCGAAAACTATTTAAGAAAATTGGATGCTGAATTGGAAGTGATGTGTGTAGCTAAAATTAATTTATTAAATGCAGCTGGTCTTTAAAACACCAGCAATGAAAAAGTTACAACTATTATCCTTTTCTTACAAAATATGTAGGTCCTGCCTACGCGCCACTTGTTTTCGGCAGGGTACCGAAGCTAAAATACCCCCCGCGGCCATATTGGAGTATATTTTAAGTCTTTAGCCACGACATACACGATGACATTCAGTTTTATATACTAACGAAAGTTTTCCTATTTTGATGATGTCATTTTGTATGGAAGGTAGGCGTGGTTCCGATCAAATTTTACCAAATGTCATAGAGATGGTTCATATTATATGTATATCAAAGTTAATGTGCAAAATTTCAAGACATTTCCTTAATTTTTGTAGATTTTTAAGAGATTTTACGTTTAAAATAAAGCCACTTTGTATGGAAAGTAGGCGTGCTTTTCATTCGAATTGCCATATACCATACAGATGGTTTATATTAAATATCAAAGCTTATGTGCAAAATGTTTCAAAATTTCTTTATTTTTTGCAGATTTTTAAGAGAGTTTACGTTTAAAATAAAGCAGCTTTGTATGGGGGGTAGGCATGGTTTTCGTCCGATTTTTCCGTGGTTTTCATCCGATTTCATAGCGAAGATTAAGATTAAAGAGCAAAACTAACGTGTCAAATTTTAAGGCATTTCTTTAATTTTTGTGGATTTTAAAGGCATTTTACTGTTAATATAAATTCACTTACATGGGAGGCGTGGTTTTCATCCAATTTGGCCCATTTTCGAACTTAATCTTCCTTTTTTAAAAATTGACTTATGTTTTGAATTTCATCGCGATAGCTTTTAATATGCGGCTGTAATCGTGTCGACAGACGGACAGACAGATGGACACGCGGAAATCGACCCAGGAGGTGATGCTGATCAAAAATATATATATTTTTCTATACCTGCCACGCCTCCTTCTTGGGTTAAACAAACGGAATGACAAAGTTAATATATCCCTTACGCAGTACACGTTGGGGTATAAAAGTGAAGTATCATACGGGCTTAAGACTGCCAAAAATGAACAAATTTAAAGTTCTTACTTACTTTTAATTTCACTCAGTAATTTTTTTTAATTTTTACCTAAGGAACTGTTCACAAATTACTGGTACGTTAAATGTTTTCGGCCAATTTTAGACCCACCTATGACACACTTATAGGGGGAGTTGGTGAGTCGGTGAGCATGCTTTATCGAAAACAAAAGTGTATGAGTTGTACAAAATGTTCAAAGAAGGTCGAGAAAGCGTTGAAAGCGAGGCACAGCTAAAGACAGCCCATTTTTCGTTTATAGTGGACCCCTGCCATTACAGCTTAATTCCTCTGTATCCACAGACTTTGGAGTTATAGTTCATGAATGATCAAAAGTATTAAAAAATACACATCCAAAAAGGATGTGCACCTGAAATACTCTTCACAGACCTGTAATTTACAAGTGACACTAGAAAAGCAACCACCCTGTAGGAAAATCAACTAATTTAAAACTAATTGATAAAGTAGTTTTTTGTCAACCACAACTAGTTGAAATTCTGACTTTTTTCCATAGAACGAACTAACTTATTTTGTATGGCGATGTCCGCTAAATAAGTCAATTGACTTTCGTCTGCATATATTTTCAACTACTTGTTAAATTAGTTATATTTAAATTATTTCTTATTTACTTTAAAATAACCAATTGAAAACTATTACTGATGGTCTAAAGTTAATAATATTTGATGAAATAACATGGTTAAATATATATAAACTTGTAATCTAATAATAATTTGCAATTAAAACATGTCAAAATCAGAGTAGTTGCCGCCTTAATATAATTCAAAGTAGTTCAAGTACTGGTTTATTTTAAACTAGTTTTTTAATTAGTGTTTTTTAAAAACAAGTTAGTTTGTTCCTATAGGGCACGTACTAGTTTTCACATTCACAAACACAATAGCATTACTCTGTGCCCTATTCTGTAAAAGCAGTATGCAATAATAATTCCATACTGCCCTTAATAGTACCAGTTTAGCTACCGGTAGATGGCGTACCTTCATTACCATCTACTGGTTGAGACAACGAGACCTATCCAATCTCTTGCATACTAAGCAGGTATGCCAGCCCGGTCGTACCACTGCGCGACCCCGCCGGTCAATCTAGACCTGTGCAAGCGATGTGCACAAACCACAGCCAGCACGAGTCTCCCCGAAGGGCCAACCCATGATAGTCACCTGGGCAACTCGGTCCCGTCGAAAATGGGGGTCTACAACATCCCAGCAAAGAGACAAAAAATTCTTATATACATATATAAGAATTTTTATTTTTGACTGTGCACATAGCACTGTTTCGCATATGACTGGCACTTCCATTCAAGGCATGGTTTGATCACCATACCCTAAACGAAGTGCCTACGATTTAATTTGACCTGTGCCCAGCGTCACAGGTCGCCTTTGTGCCCACATACGTGACACTCCTTGTGCCCTAAGACACCATTTTTTGCCTTTTGTTGACCATATAGGCCATGTCTCCATGCCGTGGATAGATAAGGTTACCTCATTTTTTTCGACGGGTTTGACTATCCCCGTGCTAACAAGTTTTATGGACCATTGCTATTCCATCGCAGGCTTTTTTCAATATGATATACATATTGACCTGCTACCAAGATGGGCGCCACCCCGAGCTCTTGGTTGGCTCTAATCTTTTACGGCATGGGACGTATCCCATAACCAACCCTCCTCCTTTATCCTGGCTTGGGACAGGCAGCCCGAAACCTGGCGGAGTTGAGGCACAGCTAGGACGACCGTGAACTGAAGAGCTACAAGTCAACAAAATCAAAGAATTGGTGCTCTGAAATCAATTTACAGTCCGAGACCTTACTCGCCTTGTTAGAGTATTGTCAGTGAAAACTATTTTGAGTGAGTGTTTGGGTCTCAAAGAAGTGAAATCTCGATTCGTGCCAAAAAAGCTTAATTTCATGGAAAAACAGCACTCGTAATTCATGATCATTTCTCCAAAAACTCGACCCATATCGTTTCGCAACCACCGTAAACGCCTGACATAGCACCATGTGACTTCTGACTTTTCACTAAACTCAAGAGACTCCGTGCTCCGTGGACACCGTTTTAAATCAATAGAAGAGATAGAAACAGAAAGGAAGTAGGAACTGAAGGCTATACCGGAAAAGAATTTTGCAGCATGTTTTAAAAATTAGCAAACCTATTGGGATAAGTGTATTGCATCCAGGAGGAACTACTTTGAAAAATAGGATCCAAATAAGTGTTAAGCTGAAGTCAAAATCAAAGAACTTTTATCGTTTTTTAAACCTTTATTGGTGTTTTTAAGAAAATTAAGTTTGAAATTATTGCCTAAATATGCAGAAAAATTTACAAAAACATATAAACGCCGATCAAATTCATTAAAAATGTATTTTTCCGTTTTATTTTTAAATTTTATTATTTTTATCATATACTAGCTTATACCCGGCGCGCTTCGCTTCATGCTTTAAAAGCTACTGACAGTAACTATAAGATCTAAATTATCAAAGTTTAGTCCTATAAGATCAAAACCGTCTGATATATAGCATTTTTATTGATATGTGGGTGGTTACAGAGGGTATCGTAATATGTTTTTTATAAACATACTCAGAGAATACAAAATCAGGAAAAGCTACACGAATATGCAGTTTTTCTACACGTTTTGCTCGATAACTTGCACTTATGGTAAACCATATGTGAATTATAGTTTTGAATTGAAACAATTTTAACAGCAGAACTTGGCAGGCGCACATACATATGCAGTCAATCAGATAATTTTCTATACAACATAAAGCTTCATATTTCATGGAATTTTTCTATACGGGCATGTAACTTATGATTTTCTAAAACTTCGTGCAGAAAATCTAAAATTTCGTGTAGGTTGGTAGCCAGCCAACACAGCATACAACTTCTTAGTTCCAACGCGATTGAGTGGTTTTTCTACAAATACGTTTAGCTCTCATATTTCTACATTTTGCATGAAGAAATTTGGTAAGAAAAATACTTTTTCGACACGTGTCGTGTAAGATTAAATTTCTGCATGATCCGTGCAGCTAGTTTTGTTTTCTCTGTGCAGATATTAACCCTAATTATATGTGCAAGATTTGGTGGTCTTTGTAACCGCTTGTGAGATCTGTAGAAACATGAGTACCCATCAACAATTTTATATATAACTGCCCTGTTCTGAATTCCGACTTGGAATAGCGTAAGAGTCGGAATTCAATTCCAATCGGATTTGAAACGGATTCCGATTGGATTGGCATGTTCAAAACAAATCGGAAATGGGTTCGAATATGTCAAATTCAGCTGTTTTATTGTAGTGTGAGAAGCACGCGGGCGAAAAAGTTAAGTGGAGGGGTCTGCGTAACCACAGTAATCCTTTGAATTTATCTGATTTAGCGGAATTAACAACTTGTAAGGTTTATTGAAGACCATTTGATGATGTTTCTTTTAAATTTATTGCACAATATCGTCTAAATAAGGCGGCATTTAATTTGATTTTAAATTAAGTGAAACCTTTTGCGCTGCGATCTACGATTCTCACAATTATGCAACTGATCACAACTTTAGGGTTCCTGGCCGAAGGCGGCTATCAGCGTTTAGTGAGGAAAATGATGCAAGCATAGCTTTAGGAAGAATTCAGTGTCGAAAGTGGTCCCAAATATGTTAAACCACATGGAACGCCTCCTATGCCCAAAATGGATTAAGCTTGCCATGTCTGGATGCTCCTCCATGAACAAAAGCATCGCTAAGTTTTGGGCAGTATTCTTGTGTTGTCCCCGATTCCGATCAATATTGGATTTCAGAACAGTGCTTATAGGTAGCAACTAACCAGTGTTCTTTGCTACGTCTTGGTAGCAATTATTTGTGGTTTTTGTTTTTCGTTTGTGTGTTAATTTTTCGTGTTTTACGGTTTTTGAGGAATTTGAACTACAGAGTCCTCTGGTGTTTAAGATATAGCAAAGTAGATAGCACAAAAAACATTTTCTGTACTCGAAAATTCCTGAAGAAAAATTTTTCATGGAAATCAAATGAGTGGTGTAGGACTTTTCCGCAATTTTTTTAGAGATTTGGAGTTCAAGATAGAGGAAAATAAATGAATCCGAAATGCTCACCGTACCTGAAAACCTCAATTTACAAATTTTCACGCAAATAATATGATAGGCTTAGGAGTTTTTAGCGATTTATGTACTACAGCGATTTTGTACTACAGCACACTCTGGTGTTCAATTTAGAGCAGAATAAATAAGCTTATAACCTTAACGTCAGTTGAAGCAATCACTTGACAAAGTTTTATCACGATCGGATGAACGGTGTAGAAATTCATTTAGGACACACAAACAAAAGTATATTAATTTTTTTCTATTTTTGTTGCCTTTTATCACGTTTTCAATAGTGGTTGTTGCTAAAATTGATATTTTTCGGCAACCAGAAATTTATCTTTTTTTAATGTCATTTCGTGCAGGTTTTTTTCGTTTGCCAGGTTTGTTCATTCTGCGAATGGCAGGCCTTGGAGTGCACTCGTTCCGAAACGTATTGAAATAAAGTTTTACATGTCCAAAAGACTCGGCTTCCTCGAAAATCTTTGCACTCATACGCCTTAGAAGTTTTCACGTATTTTGGAAATATTTGTACTACAGCGCAAAATGATGTTCCCTACCTAAAACCTACCCCACCTATCCCTACCTAAAAGCTACCCTAAAACCACTATATACAAATTTTTTTGCTAATCGGATGAGCGGATTAGGAGGTTTTAGCGGATTTCAACACAGTTTGTAGTACAGCGCCATCTGGTGTTCGAGGTAGAGCAAAATATTTAGCTCTTTAACACTTAACGTATTCTAAAACCACTATGTACTAAATTTTATGCAAGTAATCCAGATATCAGCCAAGATATCACGTCTGGGGTGTTCGGTTTGTATACAAAACATATTTGCTGCTAAAACTTGAGCTCAATCGGCTTAGTCGTTTTCGAGTTATAATTTTGAGTTATAAATTTAAATACGTTTTCCAGCATTCATAGGGCCACGACTTCATACAAACATTGAACAAAAATATAAGGAGTGGTCAAAGTTGAATGAACTTTCGTTCCGAAATGAATAAGACCATATTCAATTTTAAAATATATACACATTTCCTCTTTCATTTAAGAAATATTCAGTTTTGTAATGCTTCCACTTACCAGTAGGTACTTAAAGATCTATTCATTTTTGAGTACCAGTTTCACTTCTGCCGTGCGTGGTGGCCACACACATATTGTTTCTAATAATTTTTCAAAACAACCGAATTGCACATTAAAAAAGCTACACAAAAATGGCATCAGCTAAATATTTTTAATTGTGTCGTTTAACATTTAATCCGGCTTATCTGGATACACCAAATGGCTTCAATAACTATGCGCATTAAAAAATTAAAAACTCAGTCTGTTATTTCACAAGCGACACTTTATTTTACGTAGGCATAAATCTAAATATTTATTATGCCAGTCTTTCACTACTGCCGGCCTTGCCACGCTTGGCCTTTCACTTACTAACAATGTCCTTGTGTATTGCTTATGTGTGTGTGTATGTGTAAGCGTACACTATGCAAGAGTATGCTTGGTTTTGTCTAAGTTGGCAGCCATAATTGCAGACAACAACAAAAATAGCCTTTAAATAATCCCCTCATCTTCGAAATGTCTGCTGTGGTCATTATGAAAATGAAAATTATTATCATTTTAATCCGGAAAAACTACTTTGTACCAATTAAGGTCACACCAACACATAATCGTATAGTCGTCGACGCCATAGACGCTATGGACGCATACTTATGGCTAGGAAAATTCATACACATTGACTGTTAATATCAGCACATAGTCGTAAACGTGTGAATATATATGAAACAATGTGGTGACTGCTAAGGCTTGAAAATGTGCATGTGTCGTGTCGGCTTAGATAATGTAACTCTTTTTAAATTTACTATCATAGCACGTGAACGGTAAGATTAAGGAAGGTAACGATTTATAATTCTTAAATCCCTACTATAAAGTTTTACATGTTTCTATAACGACAGACATTCAGCTCGATGAGTTTGTACTTGTAAACTTTGCCGCATATCCTGAGTACACATTATAAATGGTATTTGAAATTAATTAGCTCAAAATATTCGTTATTTTTAATGCCTGAATAAATGTTTATCCAATTAATTAAGACTTGCAAGGGCATTCGTTGGGGCCAATAATGAGGGGCAGTTACCCCCTTGAATTCGGCTATGACAAATGTATATTATTTTATTATATACCATACGCTACATAACAATAAAAAAATTTTAGTACTTGGAATTAATTCAGTGAAATTTAAAAAAAAACTAATAAGGAATGGAGCTTTGGCAAGGTACCCAAGCTGAAATCACCCCCCCCCCCCCACCGTATTGAAGTATATTCGAAGACTTCAGCCGCCTCTAAAATGTTTATGTATAATCTGCAAAAATATTTGTATCATTCGTTTAATTTTATTTAACCCTTAGCTGACACATAGAGTTGTTTGTAGACTGCTCATTATGCGTAATAATGTATTTGCAAAATTTGATTGGTATGTGCAAATTCATACCAACAGTGCAAAATGATTTCGTTTAAAATTCAAGTGCTACGCCCGCCCTCTTCAATTCCACCCAGTTTTCGAAACTGCTGACTGCTCATTCTTTCAAAAAACATGTGTGGAAAATTTGGAAGAAGTCGGACAAAGGCTATAGAAGGAGTGCGATTAAAATTAGAGCAGCTCGCCTCTGTTTTATGCCACCCAAGTTTTTAGACTAATCACTGCTCATTTTTCCAAGGACTATAATTGCAAAATATGATTGAAGTCAGAAAAAGGGTGCAAAAGGAATGTTATTAAAATAAAAGTGTCACGCCTCCTTTTTTGTGGCAAGGCATATATTTGTAAAATTTGGTTAAAATGGGACAAATGGTGTATAGGGAGTTCGACTAGAACTAAATTGACATGCCCCTTGTGCAATCCCACTCACTTTTTTTTGGCTTAAAACTTCTCCTTATATTGAAGAATATATGTGCGAAATACGGTTGAAATCAGAGCAACAGTATAGATGGAAATAGAGTAAAATAAAGTGCCACGCCTACAGTCTAGCAACGCTCACTTTTATAAACTAACGACTGATCATTTTGCCAAATAATATGTGGGCAAAATTGTATTTAAGTCAGACAAACGGTGTAGGAGGATTTCGATTATAATTAAATTGACATGCCCGTTGACCAATCCTACCAATTTATGTAGGTTTAAAACTTCTCATTATACTAAAAATTATGTGTACGAAATTTGAAGGAGCTGATATAAAATTGAAATGCCACGCCCCCTGTCTAGTACCGCCTAATTTTATAAACTTAAGACTGTTCAGATTATCAAGGTTTATGTGTGCAAAATTTGGTTGAAGTCAGACACACTGTGTAACAGAAGTTCGATTAAAAGTAAACACACCCACACCCTCTTTTGTAATCTGAAGACTCAACATTATACCGAAGAATATATATATGGGTTGGAAAAACGAGTGGGTGGAATTTGGGTACATACAGACACGATGTCATTCAGTTTTATATATTTACGAAAGTTTTTCTATTTTGATTAAGTCTCTTTGTATGGGAGGTAGGCGTGGTTTTTATCCCATTTTGTCAAATATCGTAGTTATGGTTAATATTATATATCAAAGCTTATGTGCAAAATTTCAAGATATTTCTACAATTTTTTGGGTTGTTTAGAGAGTTTACGTTTAAAACAAAACCACTTTGTATGGAAGCAGGCGTGGTTTTCATCGGATTTTACCAAATATCGTAGAGACGGTTTATGATAAATATCAAAGCTTATGTGCAGAATTTCAAGACATTTCTTTAATTTTTGCAAATTTTTTAGACATTTTACGTTTTTAATAAAGCCACTTTGTATTGGAGGTAGGCGTGGTTTTCATCCGATATTGCCAAATATCATAGTGATGGTCAATATCATATATCAAAGCCTATGTGCAAAATTCCAAGACATTTCTGTAGTTAAAGCAGATTTTTAAAAGACTTTACGGGTTAAATGAAGTTATTTTGTATGGGCGGAAGGTGTGGTTTTCATCTGACTTATCTCATTCTCGAACTTGATCTCCAGTTTTTAGAAAGAAGCATATATTTTGAATTTCAACGCGAGAAATTAATAGCGAGATAAATTGAAATAATATATTTTTATTTGCTTAAAATGTTACCAACTATGTGTAAATTTTTTTAAAAATTTCTTATAAGGATAACATATAAAAACCTTAATATCAAAGAAGGCATAATCTTGCAGTTTAATTTTATTCAAAACTAAACTTAAAAATTAGAAAAATTAATACAAAATATGTCCGCCATTAGCTTCTATTACTCTTTGAAGGCGTTTAGGTGCCGATTCCAAAAGATTTTTCAAAATATCTGCCAGAATTTGCTCCCAAATACCTTTTTTTCAGAAATAATCTCATTCCTAGTCCGAGTCAAACAGACGCTTCGCTTTCAATAAATAAAGCCCCACACATTTTTTAAAACGCTTTATTCAGGACATTGCGATGGTCAGCTTATAACATCTACGCCAGTTCAATTCAGAAAGTTCATTTTGAACTTGCTCTTGTGACATGGTGCATTATCTTGTTAAAAAATAAATGACTCACCAATAAGCTTGTCACCAGATGTGCATGTCCATCTATTAAGTATTTAAGACATCCAAATATTTGTATTGGTCCATCGTTCCATCAATTGGAACCAAATGCCCATGACCTCAAGAGGAAATGCATCGTCAGAAATTACCGATCCGCCGCCATGGTGATTTGCTTGTAAGACTGCAACTACTTCTTCGTGTTTAAGTGATATACGGACAAATTCCTTTTCAGGTAAGCCGTGATACTCAAACGTATTTTCATCAGTCCGCACAACTCGGTTCCAAAAGTTCATAGTCTTGCAGAGAAAATCTTTGGGAAATTTGAGTCGATTAATTTTATTTGCCGGCGTTATATACGGTATTTTCCTAACGGAATGTGTACCGAATTGAAATTCTTTTAAACGTCTGCAAATTGTGCGCTTGCTAACTGGATTCTGAGAAAAATTTTTCATATGAATTCAAGCCAGAGTTCTTTACGAACTACCGTACAATAAGCTGGTCTTCTTTACGTGTTGTTTTACATTTTCTGCCAGAACGTGGCAAAGTTTCTTACCGAATTTGTTTCTTTGTGCTTATTTATTTAATAGTGAACGGTGTGCTTTGACAAATGTAACTCGGAGCATATTTCATTGACAGAAATACCACAATTATGCTTCTCTACGATTGCACATCTCATTTTAATACTTAGTTCCGACATTTTTACCATTTTTTTTTTTTATAAAGGAATAACTTAAATAAATAAACACATTTGAATAAAGGTGAATAATTATTAAATACTTTGCTATTAATTACCAAATCGCAGATTGCATGGACGTGAAAATACTTTTGCCGCCAAGAAATTCTTTCTTTTTGCAATGAATATCGAAAAGCGTGGCTTAAATGACTCCGTTTATTCCGATTTTCACTATGTTTGTACAATAACACGGTGTGACAGTCATCCGGCCCTTTTCAAGAGACCTAGTGTATGTTATAGGTCTGGTTGAGTACATCACGAATCGGTGTACACAAATTTTCAAACACCCTCAAAATCGGGATTTATATTTATAAAGATAGTAATAAAATTAGCTATAACAAAATATACTGTGTTTGAAACCTTAGAACAGTGCAATAAAGAAATAATATCTCATATATTAAATTTACCAATCATTCTTGTTACTCTTCCAGTCACTTTGTATGAAAATAAACAAACATTTTCAGTACTTAGCCGACTCAAAACTTATTTAAGAAGCATGATGTTGCAAGACATTAAATAGTCTCACATTGCTTAATTTGTACAGATATATGATGCCATAAGTGAATTTTATTTTAGATAAGCTCACTGAAATTAAGCGTAAACTAAATTTGAAAATATAGTTTCAGTTTGTTTTGTTCATCTTAACCAAAATAATCCTGTAACTAACTTTTTTTTTGTGTAAAAAGCAAACAATTGATCGTAATTTTTTAAATTTTTAATTATTTCTAAATACAAATAAAACACATTTTATAAAAACTTATATTTAGTTACCATTATGCAGGCCCGTAGCCAGGATTTACCTTAGGGGGGGTTTTAATAAAAAATCTTTAAGTCAATTTAAGTCAAATCAATTTTGAGTACTAAGTGTTTTGATTTGTGCCTATAGTTTGTTGAAAAATGGTCCAAATTGGGGATTTTTCATTTCATTTAAAAAGTATTATTCCGAAAATTAGCACAAACAGTAAAAATGTCTGTGACAAAATTTTACTAATTCAACAATATTAATGTAAATGGTTAAAATAGATTAGATTACAAACATTTTTTAATAAGTTCAGCTGGTGAAGCTGTATTCACAACTTTTATGGACATTCCATATGAAGGGGAGAAAAAAATTTTAGTCTTTAGAAATGGTTTCTTTTTGGCTATCTTACGCTTTTGTAGATCCCCAGCATGTGTACAACTATTTGAACCTGTGTGAACCCTAGATCGAGTTATCGTTAAGGGCTAAAATATAACTGTTCTTGAAAACGATTTCGACAATTTAAATAAATTCAAAAGAAAATATTTTAAAATCTTTGAAAATTTAATAGCTTCATTTTCTCATGATTCCCAAGAAATTTTTTTTTTTAATAAAATTTTTTGAACAGAGAATCAACTCCGATAAAGTCACATTTAAATTTCAGACTAATTTTCAAAAACCGTAATTCGAATACTGGTTTTTACACAGCACCAGTATCTTATACCCAATTTATTATATATGATATCACATGAAAATAAGTTCATGTTAATATTAAAATAATTACTCTACTAGATAAATTTTTATAATAAGAAACAGCAACTTTTTTTGAATATTTAAGAATTTAATCGGTTGTGGATTTATATTTAAATTATTTGCATATTAAAAACACTAATAACAAAATTTTTTGGACTTCTAAATAGTTTTTTAATTTTTTAAACATTTCTAAAATGCTGAAGCTTAAAAAACTGTACTTGTTAATTTTTTTATGAAAATTTGGTAACATGATTAAAAAATCATCAAATCACTATAAAATTGGACAGTATACAATTTTTTACAAAAATTTTTTCATATTTAGATTTAAGGTGATTTTCCGAAACCTGTTGTTTGGAAAATGCTTCGCACAGGGCTAAATTTGTGTGCCACGTTGGAAATTTTAGATGTCAAAATATTTAGTCATTCGCTTTATATGGAATACCCTATAATGTGTTGAATTTCGTGGTTCATATATTTTTTACACTTTTAAAAATGAAAAAAACCCACTCAAACGAATGCTTTCTGAAAAGTTTTGGGTCTAATAAGATTACCCAGTAAACAATAGTTGGCGACTTTGTCAAAATTCCGACGAATTCATAACTATTTCGAGCTTTTTTAAACAAATCGGTACAATTTCGTTACGCAAATATCGGAACAGTTTCAGTTTTTATACGAATTTATAAAGAGTTTCGTTATACGACTTTTTGTAAGTCATATTGAAATGCAAACAGAGTAAACTTCCTTTCTTTTGATCTGGCTGAACGAAATCGTAACTTTTTCGTAACATTTTCGTTAAGTCTCGTTGCGAAATCGTTACGAAGTCGTGTCAACAGCTTCATACGATATTCTTTACGATTTCATAACAAAATCGGATTCCGAAATCGGAAAGATTGTGAAATGCTTGTTACGATTTCGTTAAGAATATATATAATAAGAATAAGATTTCGTTGCGAATCGTAAGGAAAATCTTATGAAGTTTGACACGACTTCGTAACGAAGTATCGTAATGGTTTCGTAACAAGTCCTAACAAAAATGTTACGAAAAATTTCCGATTTCGTTCAGACAGTTCGAAAGAAAGGAAATTTTACTCTGTTAGCATTTTAATATGTCGTATACGTACAAGCTGTCGCATAACAAAATTTTATATAAATTCGTATAAAAAGAGATACTGTTCCGATATTTGCGGAACAAAATTGTAATGATTTCTTTAAGACAGCTCAAAATAGTGACGAATTAGTCGGAATTTTCACAAAGTCGTCAACTATGGTTTGCTTCAATTTACAAAATTATAATCGTTTTAGGTATAACTTTCATATATATATATTTTACTGCATATCAGGGACTTTTTGAGCATTGAAAGTGATTTTTAATATACAAACTCCTTTGGGATGAATCCCAATATAATGATTATGACTCTTATAAACAAAATTAATCTTTCACTTGGCCAAAAAAAATTTTTAATAATTAAGTGAAGTTTTCAAGAAAATGAACATCATTATCACAGTTTATCTGAAAAAACATTACATTTTGAATTAAATAGTCTTATTTGTGTTAATTCTTTATACTTTCTGTACCCTAAGGGGGGAGAGGGGGTTGAACACCTAAAATCCTCCCTTGTATACGGGCCTGCCATTATGCATGTTATCATTGTGGTGGAGTTCTTTGTTTGTTTTTGAACTTTGTTATACTTTCATATGCAAATATTACTCCCAAAAGTTGCAATTTACTACTGTGAGGTGAAGCAGTTGAATGGTAAGATGTTGCTTATTCTGGCTGAGGTTTTTACCAGGAACTATTAATGCAAAAGTCGAACATATTATATGTAATTCCAACATATTATAAAATCCCCCCAAACAAGAAGTCTGGTTGCGCCCCTGTTAGACTGCCACAAAATTTAACCGCATGTGTACGCATTTAGAATACCTATTTTATTAATTTCCATAAAATTAAGCAGTCCCGAAGATAGTACATACACTGAAGCAGTGGCGTAGTATGGGGGATCCCTGGATCTGGACGCCACCCAACTGCCGTGAAAACATTACCAAATATCTGAAGCTATTGCCAATTGATTCTCTTAAGTTAGGCACGAATCCAAATGTATAAATATAGAAAATTTGTTCTTTTTCTCAAGAAAGTTCTCAAAATTTGATTTAGTTCTTCAGTGTTTTATTTTTCTTAATTAGTCAACAATAACTAGATATGTAGTGGCATGTATAGTAGAAAATTAAATTTTTTACTAAAATTAAAAATTATTTCTGACTAGTGCACGCGATAGAAATTATCAATAAGAGCATGAATAATCACGAAATTTCAATTTATTATCTTAAAAGCTGCGACAGCTCAAGATTCATTGTTTAAGGGATATTAAAATTGGTTTTAAATAATATTAACTAATCATTTCCTTGCAACACAAACATTTCCCCTACCATCCAACAACAAAAAAAGCAATATTAAGAGTTGATAAAAAATACAAATTAAGAAGTTTCTGAATTATTACCAATAATTAAAATTTGTAAATGTTTCAAACTAGAGTTTTTTACCCAAAACTCATCCGATTGTAAATTTTTTTTAAATATCTACATAAAATTTACTAAAACCCTAATCCATTTCCGTTTCATTATATAATATGCGTCTAGTTCGTCAAATGAGGTACAAATAAAAGTTGCAAAAAAAAAAAAAAATTGTAACTGCATAGCGCTGGAGACTAAAGAGTTAGGTTTTCGCAAATTTTAATGATAGCATCCGATTCAGCGGTTAATTTTACATATGAAATAGTTAACCAAGTTGAGTTAAAACTTGTTTTAATATCCTTTAAATAATCAAACCTGAGACTCTAAAAAACAACAACACAAAACAATGGTTTTTTGCTGGGAGCTGTCTCAGTTTATTAGATGGCAAACAGAAATTTCATCATTCTCTTACCACCAGCTTTCGTAATTTCTACCGCATGCATGAATCAGAAACATTTGTCTAATGTGTAAATGTCTAGCTTTATGTCAAAAAAGGTGAACTCAATTTTAAAAAACCGATGCATGAAAAATTTTGTGCTGCGATTATTGATAAGAAAAAAATTGGAATAGCTAATAATAATGAAAGTCATTTACCGACACTACTTTATCTTTTCACTCTCCAACTAGCTGTCACCGGTCTCCCGAATCAATACCCTTGAATGTTGGTTAAATCTAAAAAAAAAAAATAGTTCACAGTGTTATATGGTGCATTTTCAGTCACTTTTTCTTTAAATTCCGGCACTCAATATAAGCAATTCTACCAAAAGGATATGTGTGAGAGCGACGCACGGTAGAAGTAAAGTTTTTACTGAAAAATTGTATTTCGGGGAGACTTGCTAATTTATTTTATTAACATTCCCTTAAAACAGTTTTAAAACAGTCTGCCTGCATACCAGTATCTTCTAGTACTAGGTGTGAGTTTTTTTTTTTCATATAGCCAACTTGTATTTGTAACATAGCGATACAGAACAAGATCGCGAAATTATTGAACTGCGAACCATACGGCAAGAAGTTCAACATACTAGCAACGTACCATTGCTTCTCTTATTTTGCATCGAAGAAAATATGAAGAAAGCCGAAAACAGGCATTTTATACATACTTATCTTTACAATTTTAACTTAGCGCATGACATACTAAAGAAAATTGTTGTTTTTTTTTTCAACTACACCTGAAATAAATATATATATATATATATATATTGTAAACATAAATACATATTTGACATGCCATAGCGTCTATTTTATATTTATTCGACGTTTAAAAAAAGTTAGATTGTGAAACATGACATTTGGTGGCACAAAATGCAGGGGTAATCAGGTATTACAAAAAATAAATTTTAATGTTATTATTTCTTTTACGGACCCTCTTCTGAACCAAATGCCATCTACGCCACTGCCCGTCATATGTGATTGAAGAATAATTTATCGACTTGTTATTATTTCTGTTAAGGCTTTGTAAATTAAGATATTTTGTAATAATTTTCATACCACTAATTAACTTTATAAAAAAATTAAATCGGCTTCGAATCAAAAAACAAAACGAATTAGTGATTTCAGCCCTTGAATGGACTTTGACCGAGCTTCTTTCGATCAACTGTGTTGTGCGTGTTATTAAATGTTTGCACATAAATGTTCGAGAACTGAATCTACAAGCCTTATGCCGACACTGTACGGCTCACATTCTCCAGAAGCTTAACATGGTAGTTTATACTGTCTGAGGTTTGCCATTATCTGCAGAGTGGTGACCGTCGACCAGAAAAATTGATTATGTATATTGAAAAATTTTTCTGTGTCAGATGGGATTCAAACCTGGGTTCTATCACATACGAGCATCGTACCTTAACCTGTATGCCACGGCCTGTCTCTGAATCTCTTGCATTAATTTTACCTGCTTGTTGAATAATTAACTATTATTTGATCAAAGCAGTTTCATATTTTTCTCTTGTCTTTGTTGTAAATTGCTTAGGTACTTTATTATTGTTTTGGCTTACAGCTGAGCCAAAATAGAATATGTTTAGTAAAATTGTGATGTTAAGTTCCGTGAAGAAAAATAGCAGATTATTTCGTAATTTTTTTGGCTCGTCTTCAATCTTCTCCATAATTGGTGAGTTATGTTGACAATGAATACCTGTCAAAAGACTTAAACGAGTATACATGTATATGGGTTGACGTATTCTTAAGTTATATTTATGAAAGTTACCATAATTAAAAAAATCCCAAGAAAACTTTAAAGCTTTAAATACATAAAAACCATTCACTTAAGTTTCAGGTACAAATATCGAACGTTTAATGTTTACTTTGAGCTTAATAGTTTCTTTCTTCTCTATGTTAGTCTCTGACATTTTGTTTCAATCATTTATCCTCGGCAGCTCACATGCGGTTTTTGTCATTTACAGTTCATCTATAATTCAAGGTCATCTCTACAATAATAGCAACAAGTTTCAAAATTGATGAGTTAATTGAACGTAACATACAGCTTGATTGATGTTATCTTTATGCTGTATAGCTTATTTCGTGTAAGTGTTTCGTTTTTGTTTTCCTAGTTTTTTTTCTAATAATATTGTTTATTTATTGTGTCTTCGTTAAGCTTAATGGAGATATAAGTAAGTTTATATGTAAGATCCTCTGACAGGAAGATGAACTAATTATCCGTTGATGTTGAAAATGATTTACCGAAACTAAGTGACTTGCTTGATATCCAAAATTGACGTGCTACCTACGTTAAGCCACCTCGTAAGTCATTTATTCACCACTCACTTTGGCCACTAATTGGCATATGTCAATCAACACTGACCAGGGCTCACAATGAGGTGCTCATTTTTAGAGATTACTTGTTCCCTTATAAGAAACAACAACTGTTCGAATTGAATTTTCGAGGTTTAAATGGCGTTTTGAAAATGGTGTGTTAGGAATGTTTTAAATTTTTTTAAATATTTATAGACAGAAAAAATTAAGTTAGTGGAAACGTTGTTATGTGGATTTAATTTCTTGTTATTGTGCATGGAAACAGGTATATATTTTAGGAATCATTCGTGAAATAAAGAGTTAACTTAAAACAAAAAAAATTCAAGCGTTATAACTATATTTAAGCAAAATATTACTTCACCTAACACTTCAAAAGTAATTTTTTATATTGTCTTATTTCTTAGCCAGTCATTTTTTTTTGCGTACTCGTATTTCTTATTTAATGGCTTGACAAATACTTGTACACAATATAAATACAGTTTAAAGTTGCAAAAAGATACACTCAACACTCAGCAGCTGCCTCATAATATTTACTAGATACAATTTATCCATAGAATAGGGCAATAAAATGAAAAGTTATTTACAATTCATTGCACATCACAGCCAAAATATTTGTTGTGCATTTTAAGCTCAACCTATTTTTTTTTTCGCTCTTTTTTTTAGATTTTATTTTATTATTTTCGGCAATTATTTTTTGATTTTATAGACATTTTTGCCTTATTGTAAAATAATGACATCGTAAAATTTGCGGAGCATAAATAGTAAAATAAAAAAAAAAATTCAAACAAAGAAGACAGATGTCAGTGTAATATTTCGAATTGTTCAAAGCGATTTTAATAAAAAGGATTTAGTTGATATAACCTTATTTAAGAGGTTTTTATGTTTACTATATATATTGTTATGATTAATAAAAACTTTTATGGTGAGAAAACATTATGCAGAAAGTAAAAAAAATCAAAACTTTGATTTAGTGTTTTGAATGCAAAGGAAGCCGTAAAGAATAATTTTAGAGAACTTGAAAATCGGAACTTGGGACTTTCCGCAAGAAGCAGCAACAGCAATGAGAGAAGAAAACGAGAACGTAAAAAAAGTGAGATAGAAGAAAATAGCTCTAAGTCAAGGTTGCCAGTCAAAATAAGGAACAATTCCCACGAAAATTACCTTTTTCCCACAGTACCATAAATTAAATACCACCAAAATTACCACGGTCAAAATAAACAAAAAAATTCCCACCGCAATTAAAAACTACCACAAAAAAATCCCGCGATCATTAAAAATTACCACAAAAATACCACCAAAAATCAATCCCATATGCATTTAAAAATCCCAAAAAAATACCATACGCATTAAAAAATACCACAATAAATCAAAATTTTTGGAAAATCTGGAGATGTTCAGATAGCATTTTGTAATAAGAAATAGAAAACGTACGAACAAGGTTGTAACACTTCGTTTACTTTAACCCTTTACAACTAAAAAACCAAAGATATAATAGTGGTATTAAATGAACGCCGTATTTATGATGTTCATACCATAAGACCGATATATTTACAGAAGCGTATTTTGCAACAACAAAAATTTAAGAATTTTACAAAGATAACTTACGACAAAAAATCGTGGTGTAAACAGAGCGTTTAATGCGTATAATGGCAATGATTTCATATCAACTTTTTGCTTAATAAATGTGAAAAAAATCATATAAAAATTTATTCCCACGGCAATTAAAAAAATATCACACTGAATTCCCACGCTAATTTAAAAATACCATGGGAATTCCCAAAAAAAAAACAATTACCAAGGGCAATTAAAAATTGCCACGAATGGGATTTTTCCCACAAAACTGGCAACCTTGCTCCAAATTTCTGCTAGCAAAATTTCTAACTGAAAGAATTTGCATCTACCGAAACAA
The DNA here is from genome assembly GCA_914767935.1 of Coremacera marginata. Classification (NCBI taxonomy): domain Eukaryota; kingdom Metazoa; phylum Arthropoda; class Insecta; order Diptera; family Sciomyzidae; genus Coremacera; species Coremacera marginata. The sequence goes on along the minus strand of OU612047.1, from coordinate 68,003,057 downwards.
ATTGTTTGTCAAAATACAATCTGTCAAAAGTTGTGGATTTCCTATTAAAATAAACGGAAAAAGAAACATTTGTGATGTTAAGGAAAATATGAGTACAAATGTTAATGTGGGTGTGGCACAAGCAATTATTTTAATAATTTATAATAGCTTTTATTACAGCACACAATTTTATGGGTTTCAAAAATGCTGTCAAGTCATTCGATTCGAGTAGCACAAATATGATATTTTAAAACTTATTTCATAAAAATCGGTGCAGTTCTTTTCAAGTTTTACAAAAATGTTCACTTCAATTTTATATAATAGCACGGATTGCTGATGTCTGCATTTTGTTGGTATTTCTTCATTGTTGGTATTATGCTGCGCATAGGGAAAGCCATGGTAAAGTAAATGAAAGAAGTTGCACGGCTGAGAACCAAGCACCATACTGTCAAAACGAAATCTCTACCATTGAGCGGAGAGTCTCTAGATTAGTGACAGAAAACGTAGAGCCTGATTTAACTTGCTATATGATTTTCATAACGCGGACTTTATATGAAATTCTAAAGGAGCTTCTAAAGGAGTAAGCTCCAAAAATTGAAATTTTTTAACTTTAGCAGAAAGCAGTGGATTAAAGAACTAAATTTTTGTAAAGACTGATAATGGCATTCGATTAAGCGGTTTATTTTAGCTTGGAATCGGTATGTTTAGTTTTTTAGTTTTGTCATATCTACCCCCTATCGCACGGATCATAAGAACTTTCGCAATTCAGTACAAAAGAAAACAAAAAACAATCATCAATGCACACACATATTTCTTAATTTTTGTCATCTCAGAAAAGAGAGAACATTGACTGATTACGCCCATTTTTAATCCGATACAGCCTATGAGTCCAAGTAGTATCTGAACGAAGTTGTATACATCTCGATTTATCCGTTGGATCGTAATCGTTATTTCAATAGATAAATGGATACATGGACTAGACATCTGCTTGAATACATTTGCCTGCAGAAAAGTGTACACTTTCGTACTGTACCACATTTTATAGTATCTTTCAAACTTGTGTACAGTACTTTCAAATCAAACACAGTCTGAAGCGATTACTGTACAACATCCGGTTGGATCTTAACAGAGTGTGTACACAAATTTGGATTATTTGCATAGCTATTTTTCTTCAGATTACTTTATTGTCTTTTCAAAACATAGCAAGTACACCAAGTAGATGTTGCTCCACCACTCAAAATAGATATGAAGATCATGTTAAAAAATCATGTCTAAAAAAGTAAACTTAATTTTTAGTATATTTTATTCACTTTCTTTTAAATGTATTGATATTTAAAAAATTGAATTCTATTTTTGTAAGGTTTGTATTATTTTCACATTGTTTCATTTAATCTAATTTATATTCATGTACTTGGTATACGAGCACAAGTACGCGAGGAAATTTCATGTCGAAAACATTTCGATTTTGAGTACAGTTATTGAATGTTTTACTTTTGTTTTGTAGTGTACTCACTCGTAGTTGGTTGTTGACAATGATAGAGTGTAAGTATACGTGTGTCAAGTAAATGTTTTGAAGAGGCGTTCGGATGTATTCGTGCAGATGTCTAATGGCCCGTATGGGTCCACCAAAGCTCAGCTTTAAAATATAAAAAATTAAATAATAAATAATAAATTTAATAAATATAAAAAATTAAAGAAACATTTTTTAAAATTTGGAGCCAATTTACGGCCATCCAACATGACCTAGTGTGCATATAATAAAAAATTATGTTGCAATAAAATTGATAGCAAGAATCTTAAAAAAAAAAACTATGGGAAAAGCACAATAAAATAGAATAGTAAGACAAGGCATAAAAATAAATCTGAATACTTTTAGCCGCATGAATACAAAATCATTCAAAGTGGCATTACTTTTTTACTAATCTTGAAGTAAAACGTGTTGAAGTTTCTAGAAATAAAAAGTTTATTATCACACATATTAGTCGTATCTTGGAATTATTTATGCGTTACCGTTAAATTGATAGAAAAATTCATCAAAACGAAACTAGCCATCATTATCATCATAATCTGATTGATTGATATATATAAAAATGAGAAAACCATATGACTCTATCAAAATTCAGTACCTTCTAAATGGCTGTAACTTTGCGTGGAATGCCTTTTTTTTTTTGATAATCATATAAAAATTCAATTTTTGCTTTTACCTAACCAAAGCAAAAAAAAGAAAAACTACAGGTAATAAATAAAAATATTTGCAAAACTTTTACAGCCGACTGGCTGCCATCATTCCCTTTGATCGATTTCCTTAATATTTTCCCAACGGGATGTGAGTGAAAACATGTCAACAGTGCAGACATCCAAGAGTCGATTGACTTTATGCAAATGCAATTATGGAGCCTCAGATTGAAGTGCAGATAGTTGGACGTTTTTTTACAACTGAACTTTTTTATTCTTTTGTATGCTGAATTATTTTTAAAGTTGAAGTGATGTTTTTTTTTGTTGCAGTCTAGTGTTGACAGCAGTAAAGTGTAAAGGACATCGTGCATGACACACACACACACACTCCCACTCACAATCGAACACTTCGGCAGTGGTGTTTTGAGATGCTCGTATAGAAAAGCAGACTCGCATTGATGACAAATACTCTACACACGAACACACATTCAGGCACACATACACACGCACATACACACACACAAATTTCTACAATCAAACAAACATTCATAAATTTCCATATCGTAAGTGCAGAGAAAATTGAATATAATTTCATTAGATATGCTTTTTCTGCTATTTTGCTACTTTGGCTGCTCCTTTGCGTTTCTTCAGCTGCTTTCGTACTTGGTGGATGTGATGTTTTTGTTTTTGTTTTTGCTTTCATGCAAACTTTCAACCATTGTTTTTCAATAAATACCTGCACAAGGATGAAATTGAATTGTCTTTTGCCGCTGCTGTCGTGCTACTGCTTTAGCGGAATGTGCGAAAACTTTGGTGAAACACTAACGCTGTTGCCCGCCGCCTCCTACACCTACACACAGCCAGCTAGACGAAGCGACAGATATGCAACCAAGCCGTATCGTCACATTGCCGGATGTTAGCTAGCATAGCATAACGTAGCAGCGAACCATAAATTTTGGATGCTTCTTTAAAATGTAGGAAATCGTTGAAAATTTGAAAGTAATTTCATAAACTTGCAAAGATATTGAATTTTCCTTCATCTTCATTGTCCTCATTTATTTACTTGTGAAAAGTAAAATTCGAAATAGCTAGTAAGAACATAAAAAATCGGTTATTGCAGATACATGAAAGAATAAATGAAAAGAACTATAGTCAGAGTAAGAGTAAAAGAGAGACAGGAATATAAAAGGAAAGATAAGATGAAATGAAGTATCAACTATACCGAGCAAAGCTAAGGAAACGGAAGCTATTCGAAGCCATCTGAAGCACATCTTCCTGCCCTCTTTTTCATTTACCTTGGTGTCATTTTCTCAAACTAAATAGATTGCCGTTTAAATGTTAAAAAAAAAAAATCATTTTAATATAGCAGAATTTACTATAAAAAGGTGAAGGAACGGAGAAATGAATGAATGAACTCACGTTCGCAAGGGTGCTCAACTTAACAGCACTTCCGGTGCGGGTTCTCAGCTCAAGTTAAATATTTGCTGTTAACTCTTTAGACTAGTTCAGCTTACGAAGAAACATGATTATGTTGATCATGAAGTAAATCATCATGGTTTAATCATTGCATTTTACCTTTAAGCACTACAATAAATAAGCGAATATTTGAAAGTGGCAAACTACTTGTAGACTCAGACAAGTTCAATGAAGCTTATTCAAATGTTGTTTGTTTTGTTAATGAATAGAAAATGTTCTGTATTATAATAACTAAATCAAAATTAGTTTTGGTTCGAGGTCATTATTTCAAAACTAAAAAAAAATTTTATATCCAATTTGAATTGAATTCAAGTCTGAGCTAATTTAAAAAAAATTTTTTAGAACAAAAACTCTTAAATTTATAACTCTTAAATTAATAACTCTTAAATTTATAAAATTTTGTTCATTTTAAGTTGTGTTCTTTTAAATAGTAGAAAAATTAATAATAATACATTCTGTCCAAAAAGTACTGGGAAATCATCAATTAAAAAGCCCTCTTAACCCTAGAGTACTAACCTACGTTAAATTTACTCACGTAGGTTAGTATTCTAGGGTTAAAGAGCTTTTAAAATTTTGTTTTTGTCGCTACAAAGAATTTAAACCATTTTTTTTTTTTTTTTTTGTTTTGTTTTTGCTTATTGAGTGCTAAATGTGTGGAAATATCAAAGAAGGCTTACAGTGAATAGAATTTATAAAAATTCATATTCAGTGAATATGAGTGATATAATGCAATCAAAAGCGGTCGAGATGTGGTTTCGAAACCATGTTTTTCGTACTAGTTGCGGCACTAGCGGTTTCATTTTTTGAAGAATTTTTTTTTTTTTTGTATTTTTTTAAACTTGATTCGCTATCGTATAACACGTGCTTTTTTTAATTTTTTTTTTTCGATTTTTTATGAATTTTTAAAGACAATATTTTTTTCGAAAAAACACACTTTCAAATTTGGAGCATCACCAAAAATTTAAAAAAAATTTAAAAAAAAAGTTCGTGTCATACAATAACCAATTTTGTTAAGATTTAAAAAAAGTAATTTTTTTCCAGATCGGACAATTTTTAAAACTCCCAGCGCTACAACCACGAAGCCCCGTTTTTTTGGAGTGAAAATGTTGGAGTGAAAAATATATTTTTTTTTAATTTTTTTAAAACTTTTAAAAAATGTTTATTTCTGACTGAGTTATGAATTTTTAAAAAAATTCCTCCATACCTACAGGTCATGACCTTTACAATATATATATATATATCAAGTGTTGCTGTAGCGTTTGTAGATTTGCTGGAATAAGGGAACCCTTACCGGAATTAATATATAGATAATAATAACACATCGAACCCTATGCACAAATTTAATAGCCTGAACTGATAGCGTCCTCAGAGGAAGGCAGGTAAAAAAATTAATATTATTTTATTACAAATGTTATATTATTATAACAAATATTATAACAAACAAGTATAATTTTACAACATTGAATCAATTCAGTCAAACAAAAAAAAAAAAAAAAACGGAATAATTTTATATTCTTTTATTTTACATGTAATATGTAACAAAATTATAAAAAAGTACGAAGTCGTTAGTCTGTATTTTATTAGGAACTATTTATTTACAAATAAAAAATCTAAAATTTTATGATATGTAATATATATATAAAACATTGCACACAAGAAAAATTCCAATAGGGTTAATAGAATTATATATTATATTATATTATAGTATATATTATATATTATATATTATATATTATATATTATATATTATATATTATATATTATATATTATATATTATATATTATATATTATATATTATATATTATATATTATATATAATATATTATATATTATATATTATATATTATATATTATATATTATATATTATATATTATATATTATATATTATATATTATATATTATATATTATATATTATATATTATATATTATATATTATATATTATATATTATATATTATATATTATATAGAATAGTATAACAGGTCATTCAATAAGTCTGTAGAATAAGTAAGAAAAAAACAAAATTCTGATAAAACTCGATTATATTATTCAACATAGTTGCCTTCGAGAACGATACAACGAGTATAGCGATTTTCCAACTTTTCGATACCACTTTTATAGTACGATTTCTTTTTCTCGTCAAAATAGGCCTCAGTTTCAGCGATTACTTCTTCATTGGGCTTGAATTTCTTTCCAGCAAGCATTCCCTTAAGATCTGAAAACAGGAAAAATTCGATGAGGGCTAAATATGGAGGATACGGTGGGTGGGTAAGCAATTTGAATCCCAATTCATTCAATTTTGCCATCGTTTTCATCGATTTGTGACACGGTGCGTTTTTTTGGTGAAACAACACTTTTTTCTTTTGCAAATGTGGCCGTTTCTTGGCGATTTCAGCCTTCAATTGATTCAAAAGTGCACAGTAATAGTCGCTGTTGATGGTGGTTCCTTTTTGGAGATAGTCGATGAATATTATTCCTTTCGCATCCCAAAATACAGACGCCATCACGTTATAAGCCGACTGTTGGGTCTTTGTCCGCTTTGGATTCGGTTCGTCGTCTGCTGCCCACTCAGCTGACTGTTTTTTGGATTCTGGTGTGTAATAGTGAAGCCATGTCACATATCGACGATAGAATTCGATTTTATTGCGGTTTAACAGCGCTAAACACTCCTCTGAAGCATCAATTCGTTGCTGTTTTTGATCGACTGTGAGCTCACGCGGCACCCACTTTGCAAAGAGCTTTCGCATACACAAATGCTCGTGTAAAATGGTAAAAACACTACCATCTTATATCTTTACAATGTTAGCTAGCTCGTGCAACTTCAATTTGCGATCGTTCACAACCACTTTGTGGATTTTTTTGATGTTTTGTGGAATAACAGTCTAATTTGGGCGTCCACTTCGCTCTGCATCATTTGAGCTGGTACGACCACGTTTAAATTCAGCATTCCACTTTTCTACCATTTGTCTCGATGAAGCAGAGTCCGGATAATGTTTATCAAGCCATTGTTTAAATTCCACTGTATTTTTTTTTTCATCAAAAAGCGATGCTTTATCAAAACTCGAAATCCACTTTTTTCCATTTTTTTTTTTTTTTTCAGTAATAATAGTTGCACACAAAATGCTATAACTCATGAATCAATTGTCAGATTGTTGTCAAATGTTTATACGTATCGTTTGAAGGTTAGTACTAAATAAAAATTATATGGAAAAAATCTAGTAACGAAATTTAAATTCTCAGAAAAATATATGACATTCTTAGTGTTGTATATGTGATTATATGTCGAATATTCATTTTAATACACAATCACGAATATTTAATTTTTTAAGTTTGCACTCTGAGATTCGTGCTTTACCTGCACATGCTAGAATATTCCACTCATATGAAAAAAAAAAATCGAGCATCTACTGACATATAGCGAAAACTGAGTTCATTAAAGTAAGTAGGTGATCCACGAGATCATTTAAGATGACCTTACACTAGTCTGAGCTCTTGACAAGTATTATATATGTGAAATCATAAAGTATGTTGCTTAAAATCGAAAAATTGTATGTTGCTTAAAATAGAAATTAATACAATTTTACATTTAGACATGTACTTAACTTAAACAAGAAAAACCAAAATAATATAATAAAAATATTAAAGTGCATTATATAGTATAAAATCAAAACGCAATTTAAAAATATTTCTGAACTGATACAAGAAAACTGATTCTACGCTGGGATGGATTTTTTTTTCTTTTGGGCCCATCTTTCAAAATATGTCGAATTTTCTTACGTCTGAAAGCATTATTTGAACGCACATCTTTTGGGGCAAAATAAAAAAAAAATTGCACGAAATTATATTTTTCTTTAAACCTTACTCGGCAAAGAGTTATTCCAAAAATTTCAGATTGGTTTGTTGATCCATTATATTTAAAACGGCAGTAGAAAAACTGTTTTCTGTGTGTTTTTAAATATTTCTCAGACACAAGTATGCAGTTTTTGCATTAAATGTGCTGATGATACGAAGGCGTGTAGATTAATATTCAATAAAATAAATTGCTTAATGCTAAATTGCTTAAACACCTGACACAGAAGTTTTTTCAATTGAAATAATTTTTCTGCTCGGTTGTCACCTCTCTGCAGACAATGGCAAACCTCAGAGAGTAGAAACACTGCCATGAAAAGCTTTTTGAGAACATAAGTCGTTCGGAGTCAGCATAAAGCTTGTAGGTCAGTTCTCGATCATTTGTGTCCAAACATTTCACAACACGCACAACACAATTGATCATAAGAAGCTCGGTCAAAGTCCTTTCAAGCTCTGAAATGGCCATTTCGTTTTTATTTTTTTTTAAGTTGCTTAGTAAGTAATATTTATATTAAAATTATCAATTGCAAATAAAGCAAAAAAAAAAATAGTTTATATATTTATAATTTGTAAAGACTTACGCTCTTCACATAAGATTCTAGTAGTCTTTAGCAAAAGGATTTATTCCCTGAAATAAAAATTTAAGTAAAATATTTTGTAAGACTGCAATAAAATTGAACGGCATGTGTACGCATTTAGATTATAATTTTTATTAAGTCTGAGTTCTGTAGAGAGTACATACAAGAGTTAAGCTGCAAGTTTTTGGAACTTTTAAAATATAAAGCATATAGCATAATATCTTAAAAATTGTACGATGTCCTACAAAATGACAATACCTCATGATTTTAAAAGACAATTTCAAGGTTGAAAATTTAAGGAAATCGTTATCAAGCATTTGCAAGTGCATTTTTCAGAATAGCCATTTTTAAAAAATTTAGAATTTTGTCGTGATAGTTTGGTCAAATCTCACACAGTGGGACGAATTGCGATTATGTTCAGAAAATGTTCACCAAACATCTCAGAAAATAGAATTACAAAGGTCATCTTGTTTAATGAATATTCCAGAATAATTCCAAAATACGTGAATTTCCACGTAGACTTTCGTCCCTACCCAGGAAAAATCCTGACGCCCATGGCCTGAACATAAAGTCAAAGGAGAGCAGTTGAGAGTATGAGAAAATGTCCGTAAATTCTTGCTGAAAATTCGTTTTTGGTCTCATTTTAATGCATTATTTTGTAAAAAGAGTGAAATGTCCAATCTATCTAAATAAAATATTAAACTTGAATGTATGCTTTTTAAAGCTATCGGCATGCACACATAAACCACAGGCTTAACTTTTCCTCATAAACTTAGATGTTGAAGTAACATTTTTGTTCATTCCTCCAAAGTTACGAGTTTGATTTCAATGATATATATTGAAAGAAAAATGCAATCAACATTACTTTATTAGCTCCGCGGACATGTTTATTATGTTTTAAAATAAGCATGTCCGCGGAACTATCAGTTCCGACAGTTCTCTGTATTAGAAAGTAACAAAAGCATTCCAAATATAATTTCATGATTGTTCTCTTTCTTATATAACAAGCAAAAATGAACAGAACAATGCACACAACAAGAATAACGATATATCATATCGTCTATTATTTCATTCATTCTTTTTCACAAGTTTTACTTGTCGTCGCTCAAACACTTCTTCTAAGCAGTAAAGTGTGTGCGGTAAGTGCGAAAGAGATGCCAGCTTTTGATGCTAATAAGAAAAAAAATTTAATTTCAGTCGCAACTGCTTGGACATGCTGAAATCGTACAGAAATCCGCTACGTATTTATAGAGGACCCCTGCCGTTGAGGCTTAATTCCTCTGGGTCCACAGACTTTGGAGTTATAGTTCATGAATGAACATATAGTATTAAAAATTGCACATCCAAAAAGGATGTGCACCTGAAATACTCTTCACAGACCTGTATTAAACAAGTGACAGCTAGAAAAGCAACCACATACTAGATGTCACATTCACAAACACAAAAGCATTACCCTATGCCCTATTCTGTAAAAGCAGTATGCAATAAGAATTCCATACTGCCCTTAATAGTACCAGTTTGGCTACCGGTAGATGGCGAACCTTCATTGCCATCTACTGGCCTAGACGAGGCGTATCCAATCTGTTACATACTAAGCAGGTATGCCAGCCCGGTCGTACTACTGCGCGACCCCGCCGGTCAATCTAGTCCTGTGCAAGCGATGTGCACAAACCACAGCCAGCACGAATCTCCCCAAAGGGCCAGCCCATGATAGTCACCTGGGCAACTCGGTCCCGTCGAAATGGGGGTCTACAACATCCCAGCAAAAAGACAAAAAATTCATATATCCATATATATAGAATTTTTGTTTCTGACTGTGCTCATAGCAATGTTTCGCATTTGACTAGCATCTCAATCCAAGGCATGGTAAGATTGCCATACCCTGAACGAAGTGCCTACAATTTTTCTGACCAGCTGACTCGCAAGAAGGTCCACACAAGGTCTTGTTTAGAGACCTTTTCATTTATGCCCGTGTCCTAAGACTCCAATTTATCCTTTTATTGGCCATATAGACCATGTCTCCTTGCCGTGGATAGATAAGGTCACCTCATTCGACGGGTTTGACTATCCCCGTGCTAACAAGTTATATGGACCATTGCTATTCCATCGCAGGCTTTTTTCACAATGATTTACATAGTGACCTGCTACCAAGATGGGCGTCACCCCGAGCTCTTGGTTGGCTCTAACCTTTCACGGTATGGGACGTATCCCATTACCAACCCTCCTCCTTAACCTGATTTGGGACAGGCAGGCGCAACTGAGTTCCTAACCTTTCGGAGTTGCTAAAATCGTACAGAAGTAACGATTGGAACTATGTCCGGGAGTCAACATAGTAGTTCCATGAACTATGCATGTCCGGAACGACGTAACTCTAGTGTATTCTACAGCAACGATTTTTAACCCTAGAAAGATAAGCTACGTCATAACGACGTATGCTTTTATCATGTTTCGTACTCTCTCTTCAAATAGGGTTATCTTTATAGGGTTAAAAGAGCTGTGCCTCTATGTATTTTGTTGTTGTTTTCTCATTGTACCATTGGGAAAAAACGGTTTTTACATTTGCTTAGTTTTACCTATCTTAATGACAATATATTCGAATAAAAATTATATTGTGCACATCTAATTGAAAATAGCTTTCCATCGATATCATTTTTATGTAAATATCTTGAAGTTAGCACAGGTAAAAGGAGATCACAAACTTTTTTGTTTGCGTATTAATATATAGATCTTTTATGACAAACTAACCTGTGAAACAGAAAAGAGTACAGATTATGTAGAAATATATGTAAAAAAATAGCAAATCAAAATACAGTTCTTGTATTTCATTAACTTCAATATTTTTAACTTTCAATTTATTTCTAACAAATGCAGCAACATAGATTCAAACTGATCTGCATCGATCACAGCTTTGATTGCTTTTTCCAATACAAAACAGTTTTCCAATAAATGGTGTCATTTTGAAACTTTTACGTTGCCATAAATGAAACCAAAAAAACTGCGAAGCCTGGCACGTTCTTCTTTCATGTTTTGATAAGAGTAAGCTCGGCATCTAGAGTGCACTATAATACTATATTAAATGATATTTAGAGGAAGTTCTGGTGTAAAAGCAACATTCTAGAAGAATAGCATAAGCACAGTCATTGACAAGTTGCTGCCAACAGCAGTAATGTGGACAGACAAGGCAAGTAAGCCAAGTTGGGCTTGTTGTTGTGCTTTCTGGTTGTTCACTTTATGGTTTCCATTTTATTAGTTTGCGGAAACTTACGCCACCTGCACAATACGGTCTGAAAAGAATAAGCAGACAAACAGAAAGAGATAAATCAGCGAAGGAAACGTCACATTCATATACCATATTTTCAAATATATGTTTGTTTATAAAACCCTAAAAAAGAGAAAAACCAAAAGATTCTACGTGTTTTTATATTTATATTTGAGCAGAAATCATCTTAAATAGCTCAAGTATGTTTAATAACTCGAGTTAAAAAAGTAGTTGATAACGATTGGAGTCACACCAATTAGTCTCTACCAACTCTTAGCTAAAGTTCATTTTGATAACGTAATTTTTTAACACATCATCTATTAGCGACTACAACAGAATGCAAGCTAAAAAGTACTGAAAATTTTTGTAAATCTTTTTGAGCTCCTTACATTTAATTAGCAGTTATATTATTGTAGTTTTGTAGCCAACAATAAAAATTTATGTTAGGATAAAATAAAGGACAGCGCATGCCACTCATTTTAGTACAGAAACATGTGGCTATAAAATGCTCTCAAACATACTGAGTACATCAAAGGTGTAACGAATCCACAACGAGAGAGAGAGAGAAAGTGAGAGCTAATTACGAGTTATACGAGGACGTAACTGACCTAGAATTTTTCGGTTTTTATTTTTTTCTTGTAAAGACTACATTGACAAGGAGTAGGATTCAATAAAATATTTTAATGAATTAAGCATTCTGTTATGCAAATTTTAACATCCACAAAGAGTATCTTATTCCCATGATAAATATATAAACATTAAAATTTCAAGAACAGAAATGTTGATGGCTTGTGTGAAATTAGCGTATTTCTGTCAGTGTAATCTGAACAGTACTCCTCAGCTGTTATGCTGCATGAAATTGCACCCCAATACAATATAGTCCAACAAATTAAAAGAGACCCCAAAACTTTAGGTCATTTTCTTTGTGAAAAACACCAAAATTTGTATGAAATATTGGAGTCTGAATTAATGAAAAATTATAGCAAAACAAAAAAAAAAAATAAATTACACACGAAAAGAAAAATCTTTTTTCGGTTTAGGAAAGATCTCTTGGGCGTTTAATGGGTTGATTTTTTTTTTTTTTTGATACATTCTTTTTGATATATAACCTAAAACGACTTCAATTTTCTGCACTAAAAATTAGAATTTTCGTTTTACACCCGCCATTTTGTCAAAAATTAATATTTTTCAAAAATCAACTATTAAACGACTCAGAACTCTTTAACAAACCGAAAAAAAAAATTTTTTTTAGGTCAACCAGTCTCCAGATATTTTGCTTTCCACAAATTTAAGGTCTTTCTTGGCATTGCTTTTTTCTACCTTATCAACGAATATTTTTGAACCAAACTGTCAGAGATAAATTCTCAATAGGTATGCTTTAATAATGTCAAAAAAATTTAGGTCTAAAATAAAATAGAGCTTAAAAAAAAAGTTTTAAAATGGTGTCTTTTTTTCGCGGTGATAATATTCGCGGTATCAAACTAAAATTTGTAACTAAATTGATATCAGTATTTGTTATACTTATTAGCTACTGCTTCAATATATGAAAAAAAGTCCCGTAATCAGTTTTAACTTTATCAATAATAAGACAAATTTTTTCTTTTTTTAAAATTTTTTTGAATTTCAGCTTTACGCTGAGACAATATTTTTTGTTTCCATCGCCGCATACTTTCCAACATTTAAGAGGCATTCGGTATGCAATATGAATAAGACATTCGAAAATTTTAATTCATGCATGCAGGGTTGATAAACCATATTGTAGGAACTCGTTACAATTGCTCTCTCTGAACAAAGAAATGAGTTCATAATAGATGGAGTTGCTTCACATAGATAGCATTTAATTGCTGCTCGATTGTTAGCTAACACGTTAGTAACAGCACCATTTTGAAATTTTTTTTAATATTAAAACCATTAATTTCAGTTTTATACAGCAAACGTTTTTTAATTTGATCTGCTAAATCCTTTTCTACTTCGTAGATTAATTCAGGATTTTCCTTCATAAAAATAATCTTAATTGGTCTACAAAAAAGCACTGATGATGGAGTTTTATTTATTAATATATCTCTCTGACTGTCCATCTCAGTTATTTTTAAAGTAACAAGAGCAACAATGAACAAAAATTCATCTGTGTTATGCTCATTCGAAAACTTTTGTTTGTAAGCACTGTGACATGAACTTCCATCTTAACCGTATTTGCATTCGACCACATAACTTCTATTTTTATTGATATCAATAGTTTTATAAATATACGCTTGAAGCAGTATGATGTAATAAGTCCTGTTATCTCACTTCAGCTGATATCTCAGATGTTGCAATTGGTGTCGGAATCAGTTCGCTGATTTTACATTTTTCTAACATTCTATATTCGGGAAAACATTGTGGGTGGACGCTGTTAACAACCGAACGCAACAGTCTATATTTCCTTAGCGATAAGTTTAAATCACAACAAAAGCCATGTGCTCGGATTGTAAGACACTTACAAACTGTTGGTTAAACATTTTTTTCTTTTTATTAACAAATTTGTTGCACTTCCACTTTCATTAGGTAGCTTCTCATTTATCAAATTCTGAACCCTTCTTCGCTTTGTCCTTTCAGATGCTGCCTCATAGTTGTTCAGCTGTCTACCACCTTTGCTTATAGTGCTAACTCTATTGTCTTCATGCGAAGCATTCCTTATGCCGCTGCTCGTACTTGGTGTGTAAAAATGATTTCTTAAATTATTTCTTATATCGTTTTTCTTGGTAAAAATATCCTTACTTCATTCAACTTCTTAGTTTTACAAATAAAATGGGACTTAAGCCAAGTTTGATGCTTTGATATAAAGTAATCTTCTCTTCTATTAGCAGCATTATATTCATTGTTGAATTTTACAACAAGACATTCCACTACTTTAACAGAATTATTGCTTAAACAAGGAACTAAATAAAACTGATAATAGTTTTTCAAGAAAACCTCGATGTCTTCCTTTTGATTTTTATATGAACAATTTTTTTTTTTTATTTTTTCCAAAATTCGAAAACATGTTTTATTGAATTGGTGGCACCATAACTAAAAGTTATTTTCATTAGAAAATAAACACTTCACCTTTAAGAAACTAGCACTCACTTTTACAATTATTTTAATAAAAAAAAAATTCAAATAGAAAACTTAAAAATGTATAAATTTAGTTACACTTTACATAACAAATTGAATTAAACAATATTTAATTTTGTTTTGGTTTTAAGTAACGGTATTTATCATATATTTTTGACAATCAGACCGAAGAAAACATTTAAAAAAATGTATCCTCAAACTATGCAATACTTTTTTTAAAAATTCAAAGTTTGCATTAAAACTGCAACATAAAGTGATGGTCAAAATATTAACACACTATTTAATTATTAGTACACATCTATAACTAAGCACATGCCTAGTCTTCCTACAAAGTTTTGCTAAGATCTGTTAACTTTTAAACGAACCTCTCATATGCAAAAAGTAGTAAAGAAGTACCTTCGACCAGTGGCGGATCTAGGATTCGCCAGAGGGGGAGGCCAAGATAGCAAAAAAAAGAACCGAAATGAAAAAATTACAAAATTACATATATCGATGATTCCATATCAAACCGTACGTTTTTAACATATCTGTAAAAATTTGGTACTTTGCACGTCGATAGTACTTAAAAAACTGTACATATATTTTGGTAATCTTCTTTTTTTTTTTGCAATTTTTTCAAAACTGTCAACACAATTTTTACTTACAAAATACTTTAAATTTTTTAAAATTTATAAATTGTATAATCTATGGTTTTTAGTATTTTTTGTACTTCTTACAATATTTTATTATTTTTAAGCTAGTAATATTTATAGGCTGTTTAGAATCAAACTTCTAAGAGAATGTGTATGACTACAAGGCTAAAAGGACAACTTGTAAGTCAATGAGTTCCAGACCCAAGCGGAATCATTAAATAAATACTGTTTTGTTCTTAAGCTAGAGATAGGTAATGAAATGGGGATGGGGAATAATTTTTTTTAGGGCTCACGCCCTTTTCTTTCTTTTTCTTAACGTGTATTGAAGCTCCTAAATCTAATGCTGGAAAAAAAAGGCCAGTCTCAAATGGCTTATAAACTCTGAAAGTTTGAAAAGTTACCTTTTTTCGTATACGAAATATTCATATTTTTATACAGAAGAGTAGTTCTAAGAATAGTATATGCAAACTAAAAGGGTAAGCAATGATCGATTAAATTCAATATTAACTGCAAAATTCCATCGCATCCTTTTAAAACTTCAAAGTATTGAAATTGGATCAATGAACGATTCCAATAATCATACAAGTGTTCTAAAACTAGTACTGTTTGATTAAAGTTGGTGCCAATGACGATTTTACTTTGATTCTTTAAGAAAATTAAAGTTTTTTATAATTAAAAAGTTCACACTGCACCAAGAGCAAAAATTTTTATAATTCAAATATTTGTGATTTAAAAAAAGGTAATATATAAAGATTTACTAAACACATTTATTTTCATGATAAGGGATATTTCTAAATCATTTTAGATAAATATGCAAATTTTTCAAAAGTTATTTGTGAAATAACTGCAGCGCTCATACTCTTTATTAAAAACCGATGCGATTTTTAATAAAGTTTTTTAATGAATTGTTGATATCATAAAGAATAAGCACCGCAGATTTTTATTAAAAATAACCGCGACTTATGAATATACAAATTTGATCATAATATATTTTCAGCCTATGAGAGTTGGAGCTGATGTATTTTTAACGATAGTTTTAAAGTGTTTTTCCTTGTAAATTTGATCACGAAACTTTTCACGTACTTATAAATTTGCACTGGATTTTCAAACTTTCACTATTTTTATCTCCTAAACCATACGAAACCAACAAAATGTTATTGCACCGATAGGTTTATAAATACAAATAAATGAAGGTATAGTTATAAGTAAAATTATGCCATCGTCTGAAAGTTTTTCATTTCCATAAGGTTTTAAGGTT
Organism: Coremacera marginata; assembly: GCA_914767935.1. Taxonomy (NCBI): domain Eukaryota; kingdom Metazoa; phylum Arthropoda; class Insecta; order Diptera; family Sciomyzidae; genus Coremacera; species Coremacera marginata. Next base: position 67,986,756 of record OU612047.1, on the reverse strand, counting down.
TTTTTTAAAAACTTTGGTTGTCACAAGCTGCGTTCCTTTTCATATTTTTGTTTTTTATTTACATGCGTCAAGCTACCTTAGTAGTTTGAAACGAAGTTTCTTGCTTGTTGATACAAGTCACAGACCATAATTCTATAAAGTTTCCTGCATTTATAAAATAATTTAGATCTTTCTGCTTCGAAAATATCATTGAAGAATATACTTAAAACTATTTTCTGCATCTAATATGCATTTTCCTTTTTTTTAATTTCTTATTCTTCATACAATATTGAATACATACTGTAAATTTTTTACTTTATCTTTACTTTTTAAAGTTTATAAGATTTTTTTTAATTTTAAGTTGTGTGTAAAGATGTGCAATCCAATGACTTTAATGAAATAAAATATATTTTACAACAAAAATGTAGAAGGCATGCATGCATCAAAGCATCTGACGTTTCTGTTAAACATACATAAATAAAAGTGTGAATCATGCACGCATTAAGGTATCATATACGTGTAAATTTTCAAAAAAAAAATTTATTTTTGTTTGCTTAATATGTTCATTATAGTTTCTGGAATATACATTCATGTTTTTAAAACGATACCTGGTATTGCAGATTAAATAACAGCAAGTCCATTAACCGATAATTTTAAAATATTTGGAAAATTTCGAAGAACAATAACGTTAACCGCGATTTCCATGAAACTTGTTTTTTTAAAACGGTTCGATAGAAAACTCCAAATCTATTAGTTCAATTTCAATGAGTCTTAGTGCATTTTGTTCGTAATTTTGTCCTTAAAGCATACCCCTAAATTGAAGTACCTACTATTTTTTGTTTATTTTTTATAGACAAAAAAGCGCGCGAAAATCTACCTCTTTTTTTAATATTTTACTCTAACTTTCGCCATAATTTTATAAAAAGCCCACGGGTGCCGTGCGTAGGGGATGCCAAATTAGTGGTCCTTACTTTAAAATGACATTCGATTTTTTTGTTTCAGCTACATGGGATAGGCGATATCCATCGAATCGTTTTCTTTAATGTCATTCTCAGCGCCCTCTATATAAAAGCCTGAAAATTATTCTCAAAATAAAAAGTATTTTTATAAAGTACTTTTTATGTTCAATAAGCTGTATAAATTTAAAAAATAACAACTCCTTGTAAGTAAAAACATTTTTTAAAAATCTGCTTTTTTTTGGTTAAATGCCTTATGTGTGTTATGGGCTTAAAAGGAGAAAGCTAAACGTTTTGTTTTTCGTACTATTTTAGCCTCGAATGAATTTATCAGTTTAGAGGGGCACCTGAAACAGCTTTTAAGGCTTATTTTCATAATTTCTCCACACAAAAGACTGTCTAAGGGGGAAAGGGGCTAAAGGCCTTTTATCCCGTATGTAGATCCGCCACTGCCTTCGAATGGGCCGAAGTTAAAATAAGAGATCAAAGCTTATTTGCAAAATTTGAAGTTCTTAGACATATGTTATGTTTGTATGGATTTTAAATAGAATTTACCATATTTATATGGGCACTTTGTATGGGAGGTAGGCGTGGATTTCGTTCGATTTTGATATAACTTGAACTGAAAGTGCAAAACTATAATCAAGTTATACGTGTAGAATTTATTCAAGTTATTCAAATCATTTTTTAACCGTTTTTATGTGTTCATTTAGGGCAATTTTCTTCAAAAAAGTGCTATAAGTTATTATTGAATTTTGTACATATAACGCAAAAGTGCAAGTCTATTCTTTTGTCACCTATTTATATTGAACGTATAATCACTATACGGAAGTTTATGCAAAATCGAAGATTATTTTTTTTTTTGCTATTCACACTTAAAGTTAGGAATCATTTCCAGTTTTACTCACTTTTCTATATATCAAGAACATCAAAGCATGTTTTTAAATGCACAACTGCTTTTAAATTATTCAACGGAATTGAGCAAACTTACCGGACTTGAAAAACTTTTTTTTTTCATATTTTTAAAATACATATGACAAGACCTGCATTAGTGAAAACAAATATCCGATAATACTTTCGAAACTTTCGCATAATTCACTGCATTTGCATGTTTCAGTTTAAGACATTTTTCTGCGAAAAGTTATTGAATTTCATAAATATTACGCTAAAGTGCAAATTTAAATTTTTTCATCTATTTGTATTGAATGCCTTATTATTATACAGAAGCTTAAGCAAAATCGAAGGCTATTGTTAAACTTTGTCAATTTTTGCAAAGGTAGTTTTCTTGTAACTGACTTTTAAGCTCAAAAATTTTATTTTTAGAATAAAAAATTCTAAATTTTTCTAAAATGCTTATATTTTTGTAAATTGGCTGAACAGTTTTGGGGATAACAACAGCTAAGCTTGAGATATTGAATTGCATAAAACTAAAATTGTAAGTTTTAAGAATAAAACTTCAAGTTTCCGTGCATGCTGTTCATTCAAATTTCCACATATTTCCCAAATGCTTATAGATTGCTCTTAGTTGCAGATTTTTTTGTCGATTATGTATTAGTTCTTAAGAAATTTTGAACTTTTTTTTTCCTAATGGCCGCTAATGTTACACTGTGCGATATTGCTACTTTAAATTAGTAAAATAAAATCCACATCAACCAACTAGCATAGTTTTTGAATTCTCTCACGTTTCAATTGCAAAACCCTGAAAATATTATGGGTTGTAAACGAGACCCGAAAACTAACTAACATGAAAATTATTCCCATAAAAGCCGCAAACAATGCTCGTTTGTTGACTGTGTTCAACGCACACAACCAAAAAAAAAAAAAATAAAAAGAAAATGCATAATAGAACCAAGAACTTCAGCAAAAACTCGGACTCAACTCAAATCATCGTCATGACCATGTCGAGCACACCACCATCAAAAGTTTTAGGTTACTTTTCCTCCAGCCCATCCTCTAAAAGTACTCATCTTTTGTTGTTCATATTCGAAGCTACGTGTGGGTTGGAGTTAAGGTCACTTTGTGCAAAAATTTTAGTTATGAATACATTTGAACTGAACTCTTCTACCATGCGACGAAATCGGTGTAAAAATTCTTTTTTTTTTGACGTTTCCCATGCTCATAAATTCTATACTGTTCAGTTTTATTTTGATCTGCTCTCAAATGCTAATAGATGAGAAACTTTTCAAGTGTATAAAAAAAAAAAAAAAAAAAAAATAGAATGCTACGCCATGCTACGTCGATCCTAGTAGAAAAGATTCTGACAATTGAATGGCATGAGTTAACATGAGTTGCCAACAATCTTGAGCAGCTACGCACAAGCATTTTAATGGTCACAAAGTAGCTACGCTCGTTGTCCGTCGTACCGCATAAAAGGTTGACGTTGAAAGTTGAGCTGAAAAGCTCGTTGAATAGATGCTGTTAACAGGAATCAGATAAAAAAATTCTTGAATTTGTGTAGGAGTGTGTATGGCTGAGTGTGCATGTGTTTATTAAGGTTCTCGTGTCTTTCCAGAAAAACTTATAGAAGGATGTGAAATTTTGGCTTTAGAAAAGTAATAATTGGCCAAAAAGCGCCAAATTGCTTGAGAACAAACTCATTACTGACAAGTTATGAATAATGTTAACCTAACTTGACTTAAGATGAAAGACATTCATTGTTATTCAAATATTTGCTGTATTGCTGGACAAATATTTCGCATGGATTAGTTTGAGATTAAATAATTCAAACAATTTAAACAACGAATTTAATGAATTTAATGTAAGAGAAAGTTTGGGAAATAATTTTGCATGGGTTGCTTTATGGTATTGGTATGGCAGTGATTTTTAGAAAACTTTGAAGCAACTTATTTGCAAACCTATTTAAGATGTAACCTTTAGAGAAATATACGCATATATTGTTTCTGTACTTTAGCAGCACTTAAATGATACACCAAATTCACTATTAAATCTATTGAAAAATATATCAAATATTTCCTCCTCCTCCAGGTCACAATCATTTAAAACTCATTACAAGCAGCCCTTCTAAATCAGTGGATTTGCTAACAGCGTATGAATAAATAAATTAACTTGAATGACTAAAAACAAAAACAAAAAAACAAAAAAAAACCAAAGCGCTTAATAAAAAAATGCAATAACAATTACAAGTGATTAAAGAAGAATACAGAAAGCATTCATTGCTATCCAAGCAAAAACCATAAAAATACTCAGCCATATACATTTTTTTTTATGTTTTTATTTTTTTTTGTTGTCATGATTCTATTATATTTCTCGTAAAAAAATTATCTCTATTATTATTATACAAAAAGCTTTGCCATATGCATTTTAATTAAATTATAATGAGCACCAGATATTTTAATATATCCTGCATCCTTTACACTGTGCGGATATAGTTGTTTAATTATTTCGTTTTAGGGATGGAATTTTTGGGATTTCAAAATGCAGTTCCGGTTTCCGGGACTTGTACCGGGATTTTGTGTTTTTTAAATTAAATTTAAAAGGGCAGTTCAAGATCTAATTTGCTCCAGAATGCAAAATTATCCAATTGCAAACATTTGCAATTCATTTTGAACAGCTCTTTTTAGGTTACTCTGCAACACTTGTTGCGAAACTAGTACAGAGCTGATTTGTAAAAAAAAAAAATAAATTGTGAGAATTATTCACTTATTGTACGAGCCCTGCCTCATTGAAACTTGTAGGACTCATCTTCTATATATATAAAAGTGAATGTATGTATGTGGGTATGTGGGTATGTGGATATGTGGATATGTGGATATGTGGGTATGTGGATATGTGTGTATATCACGTATAGACTCCAAAACCACCGAATCAAGTTTTATGAAATTTTTAGGAAAACTTAAGCAACATTCTGGAAGTGTTCCTGTGAAGTTTGGTGTTGATTGGACAAGGGGGCGGGGTACCTCCCATACAACCGAAATTGGCTCTATCGCCCACAAGCCAAAAAAAAAAATGCTATATATCAGACGGTTTTAATCATATAAAAACTAAGATTTGGTAATTTTGTTCAGATAGTTACTTTCGGTGACTGTACAAAAAATATGCGTGGTCACACTATATATACGCCAACTTTATCGAAATTATGCTTATTTCTGAGCTGTACACGTTTTTCAGGTACTATGGATCCAAGTGGCAGTCACTATGTATATAAAAACGTAGTCCCGCCCACTTTTACCGCCCACAAATCAGTAAAAATGCTTTATATCAGACAGCTTTTTCCGTAGAAGACTAAGATTTGATAATTTAGTTTATATGATTACTCTCGGCCAATGTACAAAAAATGTTCATGGCCACACTATATCCACGCCCACTTAATCGACATCATGCTTATTCCTGAGTTGTATACGATTTCATAATGAATCTTGGTATTTAGGTGTTATAGGTCCAAGTGGCAGTCACTATATAAATATAAATATTGTTACGCCCACTTTTACTGCCCACAAATTATATGCATATATAAATGTTGTCACGCCCACTTTTACCGCCCACAAATCAGCAAAAATGATTTATATCCGACGGCTTTTGCCCTAGAAGACTAAGATTTGGTAATTTAGTTTAAATGATTACTGTCAGCCAAGTGTACAAAAAATGGGCATGGCTGCAATATATCTACGCCCACTTTATCGAAATCATGCTTATTCCTGAGCTGTACACGTTTTGATAGTGAATCTTAGTGTGCAGGTACTATGGATCCAAGTGGCAGTCAATATGTATATATAAATGTTGTCACGCCCACTTTCAACGCCCACAAATCAGTAAAAATTCTTTATATCAGATGGATTTTGCCGCAGAAGACTAGGATTTGTTAATTTAGTTTATTTGATTACTGTCGGCCAATGCACAAAAAATGGGCATGGCCGCACTATACCTGCGCCCACTCTCTCGAAATCATGCTTATTCCTGAGTTGTACAAGATTTTGATAGGGAATCTTAGTACGCAGGTGCTATGGATCCAAGTGCCAGTCAGTATATATATATATGTATATACAAATGTTGTCCCGTCCACTTTTAACGCCCACAAATCAGTAAAAATGCTTTATATTAGACGGCTTTTACCGTAGAAGACTAAGAATTGGTAATTTTGTACATAAGGTCACTGTCGGCAACTGTTAAAAAATGGGCGTGGACGCACCATATCTACGCCCACTTTTTCGAAATCATGCTTTTTCCTGCGTTGTACGCGTTTTGATAGTAACACTTCATATGCAGGTGCTCTAAGCGGCGGTCAGTATATATATGTATACAATTTCAGCCCTTGAAAGGACTTGACCGAGCTTCTTATGATTAATTGTGTTGTGCGTGTTGTGGAATGTTTGAACACAAATGATCGAGAACTGGACCTACAAATTTTATGCCGACTCCGAACGGCTTATGTTCTCAAGAAGCTTTTCAAGGCAGTTTTTACTCTCTGAGGTTTGCCATTGTCAGCAGATTGAAAAAACTTTCTGTGTCAGGTGGAGTTCGAACCAGGGTTCTCTCCCATATGGACCACACACTCTACCCACTACGCCACGGCCGCGACTTTTTTTACCCACAAATCAATAGAACTTCTATAAATCAGACGATTCTCATCGTTAAATACTAAAATTTGGTAATTAAGTTCATACGCTTACTCTCGATAGCTTTGCAAAAAATGTGCATGGTAGCACTATATCTGTGCCCACTCTTTAGCAATAATTTCATTTCATTTATTTATTTATTTATGTATTATAGTTAATTACAATTTAACAATAGTAACTAAGTAAGCACCAGCTGCCAGGGCTATCGGTTAGAAATAATTTTAATTCCTGAGATGTGAACGTTTTGATAGTCAAACTTGGTATGTAGGTGCTATGGGTCCAAGTGGCGGTCACTTTTTATATAAATTCTGTCACACCCACAAATCCGTAAAAAGTATATAAATCAAAATTTACAGTAAAAGAATAAAATTTGGTAGATTAGTTCATATGGTTACTGTCAGAACCCTTAAAAAAATGGACGTGTCGCACTTTATCTACGCCGACTTTTCAGAAATCATTTTAATTTCTGAGCTGTACATGTTTTGATGGTGAAACTTGATATGTAGGTGCAATGGGACCAATTGGCGGTCACTATATATATAAATGTTGCCATGCCTTCTTTTTCTGCTCATCTATCTATCAGTAAAAAATGTATGTTTGTATACTAAAGCTCCTCACAAAAAAATGGTGTTTGGGTCGGTTGCTCAAAATAACGCGTTATGTTATGATGATTCCCCAAATCTTTCGACAGTAGCGATAGCCATCCGTGTGCTGGGATAGTTTAAAATAAAAAAAAAAAAAACAAAAACGAAATGGCCATTTCAGTCCTTGAATGGACATTGACCGATCTTCTTATGTTCTTAATAATAAACGGTCAGACTTAATAGTTAACTGCACCAATCAGTTTTAAGTTTTTTCAGTCGGATCAGAGGAAATGCGGATTTTCATTAATTTGTTAACTTTGTTTTCTATATTATTTTCACTAAAATTCAAATTAAAATTTTTTTTTTTTTGTCTTGCCATGTTACTTTTGGTCAAATAAATTATCTATTGATGATAAAATATAGTGCAAAGTGAAGAATTAAATTATATGAAATTACAAAATTATGTACACATTTTTTACATTTTTCAATTTATTTGACTAAAAGTAGTATGGGAAAAAATTCATTTCAATTTTAGTGAAAATAATATGAAAAAAGTTAAAACAATCCTTAAAAATCCGCACTATCTTTGGCCAACCGGACTAAGCAACTTTTTTTTCTAAGGAGCGTGAGGCGACTTAATGTATATACGAATGTGGGTATATGTGTATATCACGTAAAGACTCCGAAACCGCTAAGCCAATTTTTATACCAAAGCCTTGAGAGACTTCCTATTAAGTCTGGTGCCGATCGTAAAAGGCACCTTAAATACACCTAAAATTTTCGATTTCGACCAGTTTTGATTTTTTTTTGTGGTCGCACAGTCTCGGAATTCAATACTCGAACTCAATTTACACAGGCTGTTCCACTGGTAACATTTTATTGGCGTTGGACGAGGGGCGAGGTACTTTTTCAGCACCCCAAATATTGGGTATAGTTTTCGAAATAAGTCACACATCAATAAAACTCGGAACGAACTGTCTATAAAAGTATGGCCTCACTAAAGCTACATCCTCATTCAGGAGATAAGCGCTGAGCGCAGCGAAGCCCGCCAGGTATAAGCTAGTATAATATACAGGAGTCTTAATAAAAACTGATGTAGAATCAAACTTTTTGAAATTTTTAACATTTATATTTTTTGTTATTGAAAAGGTAACAAAATTGCGAATATAAAGTGATACAAAAACAAAAATTTATTGCTAACAGTAATTTTCTACAAAAAAGCAATACAGTTTTTTCTGATGTCTACACAGTTCGTACGATGTGTTTTCAGACCGTGTGTCATGATCTTAAGCTGCAATAATGCATTATATTTATCAGTAAGTCGAACTTCCCAGTTAGACGTTGGTTTAAGAAATAAAATTCTATTTTCAACTTCGAGTGACTTAAATTTATAATAGGTTGTTTATCAATATGTCTCGTGGAAAAGCAACTAGCAATGATTTACTTGAAAAAAGTTCCGTGCAATATGTAATCAAAAATTACAAAGAGACAAATAAGCGCATCAGTGGCAAAAAAAAAAACTTATGCAGCTGATGGCCACTGATGGCAATTTTGGTTGAAAATAGACGAGCACAACTTCGAAATAAGGTCTCTGTGAACGGAAAGAATAAAAAAAGATTTCTACTTCTACTTGTCTAAGGCAAATTAAGTCAATGGGATATGGTTTTTACAAGGTGCGTTTATACTCTAAAAACTTAAAAAAAAAAAAAACATCCGACTACAAAATCACTACAAAGTAAAAAATAATTTTAAAAATACTTTTCCTTTTAATTTCTAGGCCATATTTGATAATTTATTTAAATATATTATTATATATGAACTTTTATTATTATATTAATTTCTTTTTTATTAGTTTTATTATCATAAATATATTAATTTCTTTATTATAACAAAAGATTTAAGGTCGGCGCTAATATAATCAGACTTTTAATCAGAAGCGCCAACTTCAAAGCATTTGTATTCATGAAAAAATTAATATATTTATGATAATAAAATATATAAGAAAAAAATTCAAATAATAAGATTTCATAAATAATAATATGTTCAAATAAATTATCAAATATGACCAAGAAATTATTTTGATTTTGTAGTCGGCTGTTTTTTTTTTAAGTTTTTATTACTTCTCTTTTAAGGAATATGTTGAATTTTCGAAAAAAGTGTATAAACAACATAAATACAATTGTTCTGAAAAAATTTGTTCTATTAAATTCTGAAAGTTTGTTTGTTATTCCAAATATTTGTCTCTTAAATTTAAATTAGATGTCACGTGTTTTGAAATTATTACACCTATTATTGTAACGAGTCTTATTACCCTAGTGTCAATATTATTCGAGATATAGTGTTTTTCTAATATTTCCACGCCCATTTGTTAAATAAGCGGCCACTTTCTTGAGCGTTATTTCTAATAATTGTGCCTACCCCTGTACTTCATTTCAGTACCCCAGCGACAATATTAACTGAGATAGTGTTTATCTAGTATTGCCACGCCCATTTATCGAATAACGCCTACTTCATTGTCCGTAATTTTAAATAACTGTGTCAATATTATTCCAGATATACTGTTTTTCTAATATTGCCACGCCCAGTAGTCGAATGCCGCCCACTTTCTTGCCCGTAATTTGTACTAATAGTGCCTACCCCTATACCAAATTGCAGTACCATAGTACCAATACACTAAATTGCAGTACACTAGTGTCAATTTATTCGAAATACAGTGTTTTTATAATATTTCCACGCCCATTTGGCGAATAACGCCCACTTTATTGACCATAATTTGTTATAATGATGCCTACCCCTATACTAAATTGCAGTACTCTAGTCACAAAATTATTCAAGATGCACTGATACATATTGCCACGCCCATTTGTCGAATAACGCCCATTTTCTTTCCGGTAATTTGTAATACTTGTGCCTCTATATATAGAATATTTTCTATTCCTCAATTTCTATATTTCTTAAAAGCTGTGTGAATGCCATGTGCAAGCCGTTGACCGATATCTTCAATATGTCATTCCTTGAAGGGAATTTTTTAGACGTCTGGAAGATATCGCGATTGCTTCAATTTTCAAATCTGGTTCTAGGTAAAATATTGCTAATCATCGACCGATTTCTAAATTGCCACTCATTCCCAAAATTTTTGAAGCGCTTGTAAAAAAATAAAATTTATAACTATGGATTTGTGTCTCGTAAATTTACCTCTACTAATCTAACACTTTTTACACATTTTCTGTCCAATAAAATGGAAAATGGTCATCAAATAGATGCTATATTCACGAATTTTGCTAAGGCTTTCGATAGAGTCCATCACTCTGTTCTGATAAATAAGCTTAGTAATCTAGGATTTCATTCCTCGTTACTACAATGGTTATGACTACCTGGTTGGTCGTCAACAATATGTTCAGATTGGAAACAAGTCCTCTAATTATATTAACAATTATTGTGGTGTACCCCAAGGCAGCCACCTTGGTTCGCTTTTGTTTGTTATTTTTGGAGGTGATCTTCTGAATTATGTTCGTTTTTCGGAATGCCTGATGTACGCTGATGACTTCAAGATTTTCAGAATTGTGGACTTGGATAGTCTTCAGTTTTGGTGGTAGTCTAATGAACTGTATCTCAATGTTGCTTAATGTAACTTCATGTCATTCACTATGAAGAACCAACTTTTTGAAGAAACATATGCTATAAATACAGAAATACAAAGCTCAACTATGCCAAACATTTTGATGCTATTACTTCAAAAGCACATGCTATGATGGGATTTCCGTCGCGTAATAATAGGGTGTTCTCTGACCCTTATGACCATGTTTTTTCCGCTTGTCAGTCTTCAAATATAGCTGAGTTGTTAGTGACCCTCAATAAACTGTACACATCAGAAGAATTAAAATTATTCAAAGACTTTTTACTAGGTTTTAAGCTTGTTAGTAAGCTTATTAGGTTCAAGTTTAAGAATCAGTAAGTTCCACTGCTGTTTTAAGCCTTCCTATGAAGCACGATGTGTTTTTCTTGGGCTTAAGTCTCTGGAGTTCCGTCGAAAGTATTTTCTCTCTTTATTTGCCCCAGATTAAGTAATGAGCCACATTTATAGAACATTTTTAACAGAAAATTATATTATAGGCGTAAGGTTGCTGGAAATGAATTTTATTCGCGTTGATCTGGAGCAAATTATTACAACTCAAATTTGGCAAAAGTAAAGTTCCTTTGCAGTCTCCTTATTTTTAAACTTTTGTTCAATTGAAATAAAAAAATAGCATGTTAGTTGCTCGAAACGCGCAATTTGAACTATTTGAACTCCTCTTCCCAATATAAGAAACATAATTTGTCTGAAGTAACTAGCTGAAGAGTCAGTCCATATCAACTGATCCAACACTGTTTGCTCGGACATTTTTAAATAAGTTGATATTTTTATTTTTACTGTTTTAAAAAAAATTTTGAGCGCAGCTTTTTACGCCTCGTTATGTGATTTGCTTGAGTGAAATCTCAAAAACGACACTTTTAAATTTCAACAGCGTTTTCTTAGAAATTGATGTTTCTTTGTTCTTTACTTTTATTATAACAAAAAATTGTTATTTCAATATCTTAAAAATATTTCTTCGATCCCCCGCGTGGAATTGATCCCGATACGTTGTGATTAGAAGTTCAAAATACTATACACTGATCCAAAAACCTCTGTTCAGTACATTTGTTGATTCAATATTAAGTATGTATTACTACAGCTATGTTGTGTATTGGACATTCTACATATAAAACCTTATAAACAAAATGTTCTACTTGCTACTACTTACAACTACTTGCTACAAGATGTCCCCAGCATCGGTGTTTTAATAAAGTTCAACTTAAGCCATATTGTAGCAAATTGAAAAATCTATACATTAAAAGGCTTAATGGCTTTCTACATAACAAAATTGTTGCTTCTACTTGCTATTATACAAGATGTCATCCGGATCGGCAAAGATTAACAAATGTCCACAAGTGAGTTGAAATAACAATGAATGTAGCACGTAATAAAATAAATAAAATAATAATGAAATGTTATAAAATTTACTGGTATGAATATTAACGTGTGCTTTTTTAATTTCATTATGGTTTTTTAAATTTTTTAATTTAAAAGCTATTTAAAAAAAAAAACACTAAATTATTAAATCTATGAAACTGCAAAAAAACTTCGCTTTCATTGTGTGTCCAACGACGCATCTGTGTTTTTTTTACTCGAATTGTTTGTGCGAAAATATGAACTACATATTAGTAATTAATTTGTTGTGTTTAACGTTGACACCTGCCGTGAAGGCTTAATTCAACGTTGTTCCATAACAATTGGGACCAATACAAAGCGTCGGTCAGCGCCCTTTTGAGGGTTCAAAGGTACCAAATTAGCTCCATGTTGTGATGACCTATCTAAAACCTCTTCCATACTAAAGGGTATGGCGCCCGGTTTGAGAGTGCAAACCACACCAAGCTGGATAGATCTGCCCGCGATATGGGTGGTAAGCCACGGCCACCACAAAAAGTTCCGCGAAGGGCCAGCCCTTCCAGTCAGCCCAGTATATGCCAGCAAAAGACAGACATACACCAGGGGCCGCTGACTGCCCGTGGTACCAGTTTTAAAGTCCTTCGTCAGACCTCGTAGCCAACGCCCCTGCTACTCCCAGTTTTAGCCCATCACAGCTCTGGACTGGTCACCAATCAAAAAACAACGCCCATAAAAAGATGAGCCCCACCCCATAAACGCAACATACCCACACCATTCACACACTGGACCATAACCCCCATTCACACATACATTCACACAGTAAATATTACAACTTAATCTTGCCTAAAGCGCCGCCTCTCAAACACCTCACATGCATACTGATTCAACCTGGAAACTTGCTCACTGGTTGCAAGCGCATTCCCGAGGTCGAAATCCCCATTCTCAAGCAAAATCCCTATTGCACGCAAATCGCGAATATTCTCATAAAGAGGACAATCACGAAGTACGTGCAACCAATCCTCACGGATTGCCCCACATCTACAACACTCATTCACACTCAAATTCCTCTCATACAAAACTGCATTCAAGGAACCATGCGCAGTCAAAAGGAAGCCCAGGCTTAAGCTAAATCTAAAGTCTGGGCGTCCAGCCACAAACACAACATCACGTATAAAATTATACGTGACCCACACATTAACACATTCATTCCATCTAGATTGCCATCTAGACCTCACACATTCAAACAACCTGGCCTTCCATTCACGCACATTCACCACGAGATCAAGAGGAGGTACCCCCAACAACAATTGCAAAGCTTCCGTGGATACTGTGCGACAAACAGGCATACATTCGAGCAGGATGGCTCTCTGACAAGAGAGTATCTTTCGATGTCCCACAGCAGACTCAGGTCTGCTACATCACCCCACATAGGAGCGCCAAATGTTGGCACACGCCCGCCTACTGAGCCCTACTCACTCCGAAGCAGGCGACTCACCTTCCCTACCACTGGCAAGAGGCGATCCTTTAGGGCCACCAAATGTGCAACAAACTCCATTCTCTAACTCATGGTTATTATCAGATATTTGACTTGCGTCGCATACCTGAGAGCAACCCCATTCACACTTACCGATGGATGACGAGAGGGTGCCAATTTGCCTTTCAGCAACATCATCACCGTCTTATCCATGGCCATATTCAGACCAACACTCCCACCCCATTCACACACAATGCCCATGGCCTCCCTTGCCCTAGTCTCCACCTCAACAGGAGGCTGGCCTTCAACCAAGACAAGAAGGTCATCGGCATATGGCACACACTTACACAGTTGTCGAAGACACCTCAACAATGGAACAATGGATAAGGTTCCAAATAAATGGACCACAGATAGAACCCTGAGGACAACCTCGAACAACATCCATCCACACACACCTATTAACCCCCATAACGCATGCACGTCTGCCGGAAAAGTAACTCCTCCAGAGCTTACCCTCCCGGCAACCTACCTCTCTCAAAAGCATGAGCACACTGTCCCACTGCACACTGTCACACTGTCACTGTCACAGATAGTCAAATGCACCCATAAAGTCAACAAACAGACCCAAGGCATACTTGGATCTGCTTTCACCCACAACCCTCTTCACATATAACCACGCATCAGTTACACTTCTTCCATTTCGAAAACCAAACTGGTTTTCACAGAGACCAGCACACTCGCATTTAAGAGACGTTCCACTATAACCCTTTCTAGTACTTTTCCAAGCACCGGAAGTAGGTTGATGCCCCGATATGACCGAGGGTTACTCCTCAGCCTGCCAGGGGACTTCAAAACCACGATAACACTAGCTTCCTTCCACATCGAAGGAAAGTATGCACATTAATAATAAATAATAATAAATAATCCTAGCTTAATCATCAGGGAAGAATGAATTCTGGAATAATCAGGTAAGTTTTCTACAAGACCAACGGCAGCCGTCTCTGATGTTTATTATACGGCAGTAATGCATTTTTCAGTAGGTGAAAGTCAGGGCAATGTTCTGGAACATAAACTTATGATAAAATTGCTATCTTTTACTATAAAAGCATTAAGGAACTCTCAAATGCAGTATTAGCCCACCAATTTTAACATACATGCTATTCAACTGAAGCACCAATCCTCACAAATGTTTTGTACTATCGCCCTCAGCTTCGATTACCATACAGCAGAGAAGCATCCATTTAAGTACATTTTATAACCATGCATAGGTCAAAACGATGAATTCAACCGAATTTAAATCAAAATGGTTGGCAGGTCCATTCATACGTAGGGTGCCTTTTATATTTCGGGATTTGGCAACCCTGGTGTTGCAATCTGTCAACTGAAAGCTCTATCGCAAAGTTTGACATTTGTTGGCTTATACGTACTCAGAACGTTTTGACATACGAGCGCTATTTGTGTTGTTTATAGTAACTTAAAAGATTCATCTCGGTCTAAAAATGGAATTAAATCGTGAACATTTTCGTGCGATTATTTTTTACAACTTTCGACGTGAATTAACACAGCAACAGTGCATAGATGAACTTAATTCAATTTTTGGCGATGAAGCTCCATCAAGGACCAGTGTTTATCGATGGTATGGTGAATTCAATCGTGGTCGTAGTTCACTCCAAGATGAATTTCGTGAAGGTCGTCCGAAATCAGCTGTTGTTCCGAAAACCATTGATGCTGTGCGCGAACTGATATTGCAAGATCGTCATGTTACCTATCGTGAGATTGAGGCAACCTTAGGCATAAGTGGGACCAGCATACATTCAATATTGCATAAACATTTGACTGTCAAAAAAATTTGTTCGCGTTGGACCCCACACAATTTGTCAATCGCTCAAAAAAAGGCTCGTGTTGATTGGTCGAAGGAAATGCTCAAAAAATACGATCGCGGTGCTTCGAAACACGTCTATGACATCGTGGCAGGTGATGAATCGTGGATTTACGCGTATGAGCCCGAAAGTAAACAGCAGTCGACTGTATGGGTGTTTCAAGATGAGCCAAATCCAACAAAAGTTTTTCGCGCACGAAGCACTTCCAAGCAAATGGTCGCCTGTTTTTTCGGAAAATATGGACATGTCGCAACTGTACCAATAGAACAACGCAGAACAGTCAACTCTGAGTGGTACACAACCATTTGTTTGCCAGTTGTCTTCCAAGAAATCAGGAAAACCAACCGCCGAAGACGGATCACTCTTCACCACGACAATGCGAGCTCTCACACATCGGCTCAAACAACTGCATTTTTGAGCACCCAAAACATCGATTTGATGGGTCATCCGCCGTATAGTCCTGACTTGGCACCGAATGACTTCTTTTTATTCCCAACCGTGAAGAATAAACTGCGTGGACAACGATTTTCGACGCCCGAAGAAGCGGTTGCGGCATTCAGAATGCATGTTTTGGAGATACCTCAATCAGAGTGGCAAAAGTGCTTCGACAATTGGTTCAAACGCATGCAAAAGTGTATAGATCTTAACGGAGAATATTTTGAAAAACAATATAGTGATTTTCGATGATTAATATTTATTTTTGTTCTCTAATCCCGAAATATAAAAGGCACCCCTCGTACAACCGACTGGAAGTTAAAACTGATAACAGGTCCACTCGTACAACAAAATGTATAATGACTTAAATGTATAATGAATGTTAAAATAACTAACTTCTACGTTCACACAATTGAGTTAAGGTCAAAACAAATAATAAGATCGTTCATTTAAATGAATGGAGGTTGAAAGGATTAAAAGGTTCGTTCATAAAACGAAAGCTTTTGGAAACCAGGTAATTCTGGTGATTAATTTTTAAAAAGTTATCATTAGTCGACTAAATCGGTAGGGCACCAATTCGGTTGCTACAGTGTGTTTAGTTATCTGTGTACAGATTGTGCAGCACTTCTAGTTCTTTTAAACTTTTATGCACTTGAAAGAAACTTTAGGCAAAGACAATTGTTTTAAATGGCAGATGTGACCCAGTGTATAATGTGCCTAAAACGTTCAATACAATTTGTAGCTCAATTAAGATCACCCAAAATAGGGTAACTTTAGGGAACAGTAACATGTTAAGTTAATTTTATATAATATCTATATAAATCTCATATTATCTGTCAAACAATAATTAATAAAACACACTGAAAATATTGCAAAAATTGTGAATAATTTTTCAGTTATAATTTAACTATGCTATACCAATAAAACATTTCCTAACGCGTGATAACATCCATTACATTCTTTAATTTTTAAGCAAATATTTTTCATAATCTTGCAATTCATCTTTTTACTCAGCGCGCATAAACAAGTTTTTTTCCATTTTTGCATTTCTTCGCCCTGGTATTACTTTTGTCTGCATTCATTGTTCAACTACTGTGCCGCATTTTTTATGTCCGCCATATTTGCATAACCGCATTTTTCGAATTGCATTCGGAAGTAAATTCTATGCGCAGCGTATTGTTAACACGTGCAAAGAACAATGCTACCAAAATTGTTACAAATTGTTACAATTGACCAGAGCTAGCAAAAAAAACAAAAAAATAAAAGACAAAAAGTTCATCACAATGTAACTCGTTTGTTGATAATTAAATTTACATGCTAGCTGAAAATAATTTATAAAATTTCACAAAAAAAAAAATTCGTAAGCCCACTGCTAACCTGAAACAGAAATTTCTCTAAGGGAAATATGAATTTGGCTTAATTATGCCAAAATTTTGTCTCGCTGTTGCTTGCGGCAAAAATGTTTTTCCATAAATGCCTTGAACTTGCCTTCATGTTGTTGTAGTTGTTGTCTTGTCTTAAGGGACCTTGGCACCTGCTGCTCGCTTGTTGTTGAACTTGAGCAAAGCATCAAAGCAGCTGGCAAAAAGGCTGTCGTAATGAATATGCATGTAGTTGAATTTAAATTCTGAATAAAATCTTAAAAAGGTAAGCCCGACAGTTTTACACCGTTTAACTTGCGGGATATCAAGAGAGAAATGCAAAATATGAGCAATGCTTTTATGCTACACATTTATGTAAATTGTATTAGAAATCTGACACGGTCCTAAACATGAATAAAAACTTTGCTAAGATTTGGTCAAATTTTAATTGAACCATTCTTTGTAACCACAAAATATGAAAAATGTTTTTTTATTGCGAAAACTCATAAATGGAATTTTATTTAAACTCTTCAAGCATTCTTTGAAATAAAATAATTTCCAAAACTGCTTATCTCAGCGAACCTCAGCTAAAGTTCACTGAAATTTTCTACTCCACTTTGCTGTCGGTGGCAGTCCATTCAATTTTATTGCATCAATTTCAGTTTCTGTGCTTGACTTTTACAATCAAGCAATCATATAAAAATATTGTGCAAAACACAAAAATAAAAAGATTTCCTTGATAAAAAGGAAAAACAGCCAAACTCATTCTCCGTAACAATTGTATGTGTATGAGTTGCATGAGAACGAATTCTGCAAATGTAACATATAAACATACATACATAAAAGAGTATCAAAAACGCAAACCGAAACGCCACAATGAAATGGCAGCCAGAGCAACGACTGACTCGACTGACTGCAACACTTGAGATTGCAATTTTTCATAGAAATTTATTTTCATTCCAGCAAACAATTCAGCCGCATGCACAAAAAGCACTCCTTCAGCAAAAACTTCATATTACGTTGTGTAAATTGAAATATAACAATTTTACTCGCTTTTCACACACATACACACACACACACACATACTCACTCACTCTCGACCTACAGTACCAACGTAAATAAAAAAAAAAAAATATAGCTTGTACAAAAAATATGAATTCATAAATTCGCATAAAAAGCGCTTCTTTTTATTTGAAAATTCATCAACAAACAAATTGCCAGGCATCGCATTTTCATTGTTTCTATTGTGCTTGAATTTAGACGATTCATCTGTAGTGGAACTGGTTGACTCAAAGGGCAGACACCGAGCCCCAGGCTAGCATTCCTAAATGTAGTTATTGCTCTGTGCGAGTTCGCTTTGTAGTTGTTGCAAAGGTTAAACAAAATTCAGAATTACTATTAAAAAGTTTAAACAATACTCGTATCAGCTTTTGTATTTATTTATTTGAAAATAATTATTCGGCAGTAGAAACTATTGCCTAAAAAGAAATTTCCAACTGTATAATGACCCAAAACCTGAATAAAAAATGGCAAAAAAAAAGAAGAAATTTTCCTCAATAAAAACGAAACAATGCCGAAAATATTTTTGGAAAAATAGCCCAAAATACAATCCTGCGATAGCGTCGAAGTGCTTGAGAAAAATGAGATGAAATCAAATAAACTGTATTGTGAGGGGATTTACGAAAAAATGCTCAAAATGCTCATATGTCAAATCAAAAAAACATAAAATATTTTACATCTTTTTGCGAATTGACATTTGTGATTTGGGTGTTTTTGTATATCTTTTTTGAGCTATACTATCAACTTACTTACTTACTGAGGTGGCCGTAACAACCCGTGTTCGGGTTTCGGCCGACCTCATCAGCTCTCGCCAGGCGCCTCTGCTTTGCGCGCGTCTTCTTCAATCGGATGCACCAAGTGCGGTTAGGGCTTCCTCGGCCTGGTCCATCCATCGGAGGCATGGTCTCTCTCGTCGTCGTTGACCAGCGACCCTCGCCTCGAGCACCTTTTTTGCTAAAGCTTCGTCGTCCATACGATGGACATGACCCGGCCAGCGTAGTCGCTGCACAGTTATACACCAAACTATGTGCAGCGTAGAGCTCATCAATGTCTTCGTAGAGCTCATACAGCTCGTGGTTCATTCGGATGCGATAGTCCTCGCCGACTCGAACAGGACCGATGATTTTGCGAAGAACTTTTCACTCGAACACCCCCAGAGCAGCTGAGTCAGTTTGCGAAACTACCCAAGCCTCAGCGCCATAAAGCAGCATAGGTAGAATGAGCGTCTTGTAGAGTGTTAGTTTTGTCGATCGAGAGAGGGCTGTGGAACTTAGTTACTTACTGAGCCCGTAATAGAACCTATTAGCAATTATTGTTCTTCGCTTTATCTCCAGGCTTTATCTCCAACAACGAAGTCAGCCTTGAGATAAAGCTTTACTATCAAGAATCATTCAAAATTCAGTAAATGAATAATTACTCTAATGACATTACTTGGCATTGCTTATTTGGGATTGTTCATTTTCTTTATTTGTTTTCAGCGATGTATTTTTAACAAAGAACTTACTGTGCTATTAAAGCCAAAGAAGATGTAGAAATTGAGGTAATTGAAGAGCTTTCACACAATAAAACTCTGAAATATATCGGCATAATTTGTTTAAGTTTGCGTCCAAATATTCTTCTGCCCCATGTAGGAATTTACAACTTTGTAGCGAGTGTTATTTACAATTAGAAGTGGAAAGTATTACGGAAGGGAATAATTTGCATGCTTGTGAGCACGTGAAAGTTTTGGAGTTGAAACTTTCTCCCCCTAGGAGGAGAGAGGGTTTCGAAATATACTTTTGAAATTCACAGAACTCCCTGATTAGAGAAAATTTCAATGAAGCAAAGCTCAATTCCTTACGATTGATTGTAATTCATTGATTAAGGTTTTATGAAAAACTTTTGTGAAACTCAACGCTTGTGACATATTAAAAATCTTTAAAATCAAAATTTGTAGGCAATAAAAGCAGCTCTGCTGGTGCATGGGTACTTTATGGCAACCCATTAGCCCTTGCCAACGATTAGTCAACCAACAATGTTAAATAGCAAAGTACCACGACAATTTTTTTGAGCGTTCAAGCAATCCAACAATCCAACATCTGCGAATACATCATTACTTGAAAACTCTTAAGCGAAACACTTCGGGGGAATGACTGAACAATTCTTATAACTGACCAATAATTTTATTTTATTTTCGTATGCTTCAATGCTATTTTTCCATATTTCAGGAAAACTTCCATATTTTCAATATATTCTACATACATATATAACTAGTAAAGATGGAGCTTCGGCAGGGTGCGTGGCGTGGTTTTCATTCGACTTTGCCAAATATCATAGTAATGGTCTATATTATATATCAAAGCCTAAATTTATAATTTCAAGACATTCTTTGATTTGAGCTGATTTTTAAAAGATTTTAGTTTTAAACTAAAGCCTCTTTGTATGGGAGGTAGGCGTGGTTTCCATCCGATGTTTCCAAATTAGCCAAATAGCCAGGATTAAAAGTGAAGAGCAAAGCTTACATGCCAAATTTCGAGGCATTTCTTTAATTTTTGTGGATTTTAAAGACATATTACGGTTAATAAAAATAAAGTCACTTTGTATGGGAGGTAGGCGTGGTTTACATCCGATTTGACCCATTCTCGAACTTGATCTTCCTTTTTTAAAAATAAACTTATATTTTAAATTTCATTGCGATAGCTTTAAAATTGCGGCTGCAATCGTGTCGACAGACAGACGGACACACGGAAATCGACTCAGGAGATGATGCTGATCAGAAATATATATATTATTCTATACCTGCCACGCCTCCTTCTTGGCGTTACAAACGGAATGACAAAGTTAATATACCCCTCACGCAGTACGAGTTGGGGTGTAAAAATATAATGGTGTCGGTATGTTACTCCATCACTTTTGAGTTTTAGGGGATCAGCGCTGAGCGTAGCGGAACGCCGCGGGTATAAGCTAGTTCATTATAAAATTTAATAAATTCTATCCTATATTCAGGGTTTGCAATGAAAATTATAGAAACAGGTCTGTTCCCGTACTTGAAAATATGTAAGAGTTTGTACGATTTTCTATCATTTTCTGCTTTTTCCTGTCACCGTATCTAAAAATTTTCCAAAAGAGAGCGAATGGTAAGTAAAAATATTAAAAGATTTAAGAAATAAATACATGTATCCACTAATTTCTACCAACAAGTCATTTACTTCATTCATTCGATTTCATTAATTTTTGTAATTCCTCTCAAAATCAATGCGATGCATCGGAAACATCGATGTTTTTAGTCGATACTTCTCAAAACATCGATGTGAATTCACGATGCATTGCATCGAAAAAAACGTTGATATATTTTTTAGGTGAGCATCAATAGAAATGGTTCTAATGAAAACAATAACAGCAACTACTACCCGCATTGGTAGTATTAAAACGAAAAAAATCGTTATTTTTGCATTGGTAGTACAAATACCCGTTTCTAGCTAGAATTGAACTCACTACAGCACGATTCTTTGTTGGATGTTCTACCCACTGGCCCACGCGCCTTTACCGCTCAGAGTTGCTCATACTCATCATAAATAAAGAATTAGTTCCTCTTTTTTTATAACCTGATTGCGATGGATTGTGTCTTCACTAAATTAATAGTAAGCGCAACGAACAAAGTTTACATGAAAGTTATCCACCAGCAGATGGCTGATATTTTCCAAAAAATACGTTTGTGGCCTGAAAAGTTTTCGACCTTAACGTGAAGATAACAGCACTGGTCAAAAAGCTAAAAAATGTAGTTGTACATCTTTTGACAAGTACTCACTAAAATTTTAGCCATTTTGGACGCGCAGTTGTTATTTGGCAATCGTTTGAGTGAGTGTTTTTGTGAAAATTGAAAAAAAATCTAGTATTGAGCTTTCATAAATATTTGTTTTTGAAATACATTACGCCGACACAAATCAAAGATGATTTGTCCTCTGTGTACGGAACTCTTCGCCATCATTTACTTCAGTGAAATTTTGGGCAGCTGAATTTAAACATGGCCGTTCCAGCTTGGGAGACGATGAACGTTTGTGACGTCTAAAAACTGCAACCACTGACAATAAATAACATCACTTTAATGTGGTTCACCCAATTGTTCCAAATGGCCGTTGAATTAAAGTGTGAGAGATAGCAAATGCTATAACTATATCCAAAAAACGTGTTTGTTACATATTGAATTAAAATTTAGGCATAAGAAAGCTGTCCGCACTTTGGGTGTCGCGTTTACTCACATTAGATCAGAAACGTTTTCGCACATTTGCAAAGCTCTGTTGACGCAGTTAAGGCGTAATAACTCCGAGCTTAGGTGCGTTATAATTACTTTAGATAAAGCTTAGATACACCATAATACGCCCAAAACAAAAATGCAGTCGAAACAGTGAACTACAAAGGGAGAAAGTGATGGGCACCTTTTTTTGAGATAGTCATGGAGTAACTTAATCGATTATCTTCAAAGAGGAAAACCAATAAAGGAGTATACTACGCATCATTACTTGACAAGCTAGGCAGACATTACGGAAAAATTGCCACATTTGCCTAAAAAGAAAATCCTGCCTCACCAAGACAATGTGGCGTCTAACACCTCAGCGGTTGCCATAACTAAAATCCATGAATTACGGTTTAAACTGTATCGAACTTTTTTTTGTTCCCTCAACTAAAAATTACGCTCGGAGGAGAGAGATTTTCGTCCAAAGAGGAGACAATCACTTTCATGAATAATTACGTTGTAGAGAAAAAAATACGTATTACTATTTGGAAGAGTTATAGAAATGGGAGCATCGCTGGGAGAAGTGTGTAGACTTACAAGGAGACTATGTAGAAAATAGAAATAGATTTAAAGACAAACTGTCCTGTATCTTTGTTAGGTCGGAAACTTTTCAGACCAACCACGTATTTAGGGTGTGTACGAATTGAACTAAATTGCTACCTAAACTAAATTAAGGTAAAGCAGTTAAGGTTTATTAAGGTTAATTAAGGCTAATTACAAATAGGTGAAAGGTTAAGAAATGTCATTAATTTAGCAAGCATTTAGGTAGCTCGGAATCCTCCGAAATTAATTTAAGAAACACTGCTTTATCGACACAATTTAGTTAAGGTAGCAATTTAGTTCAATTCGCACGCACCCTTAATATTTAATCCAGTTCGCTTTTTTCCTGCCTTGTTAGGTTTCATTTTGTTGACATGCACGATAAAATAAATCCAATAAAGTGTGGAGTAGAGATTAGGTAAAGCGACTAAAATTTCGTGTTTTTCTTTGTTTGGGTTAAATTAATTTTAGAAAATTCAAAAAGAATAAGGCTCGCCAAAAAGAAGGCGTGTAAGGCATATCTGTGTATATATCTGTGGAAATAAAAAATAATCGCATAAGACGAATTAAGACAGACCTGAGTTATTGATGTAGCTGTGTGCTTTGAAAATATATCTATATATACAAGATCTGAAGCTTCTATCGTAGTCCTAAACAAAGTCATGATATAAAAACAATAATAGGTTTCATAAAACTTATATGGAGATTCAAAACTTTGAAGAAAAATTTTACCAAAAACAGAAATCAGACTTAAACGCTGTTATTGTTTATGGAGACAGATTTACAGCCATGGACACATAAATAGCACAAATGTCAACTTATTTTTTAAACGTTTCATTTAAACATAATAATGCATTCATTAACTGTAGTTATAATATTTTGAGACTCCAGTGTGATGTTGCTTAAAACTCCGAGAGAGATGTACCGTTACTTACTTTTATTTGCTCAGGCTATCTCTTTCTGTATAGGCATGTACGATCTGCTGTGGTCATATAAATAGCACACATGTTAGTTGGTGAATAAAAGTCAACAAGATCGGGTGCTTGTAAAACTTTTAGACTTTTATTCAGTTAATTTCGCCGATTCTAAATAAAATGGGTCATGGCAAACATTGCACTCCGGAAAAAGGTCTATAATTCACGAACTAAGTCGAAAAGGCAAAAAACCATCTGAAATCGCGGATATTCTCAAAATTTCGCGAAAAATGTTTTATAATGCACTCAAGCTGGTTACATCAAATGGTTCAAATAATTTCGAGAATAAGCTGCGCAATCCTAGATCGCGTAAAACCACCGCTTCTACTGACAGACTTATAGTTCGCAAAAGTAAGGCTGATCCTTTCAAGTAAGCAAAGCAAATTATGAGGGAAATAAATGAAGAAAATAACCTTAATGTTTCAAGAAAACTAGAATTTTGGAGACTACATGAAGCTAATCTTTATGGACGCATTTGCCGAAGAAAGCCGCTCTTAACAAAAAAAAAATTTAAAGGATCATTTTGCGTTTACAAGGGCCCATGTGAATGAAGAAGACCAATTTTGGAAGAACGTGCTCTGGACTGACGAAACTAAATTCAATAGGGTTGGACCAGATGGAAAAACTTTTGTTCGGCGCCCCAAACGCCAAGAGTTGAATCCGAAGTATACAAAAAAATTATTAAAGCATGGAGGAGGGAATTTAAGGGCTTGGGGAGCTTTTTCCTGGCACGGCGTTGAGCCAATTTTTCGTATACCAGGAATAATGGACAAAAATATGTATTTAGATACTCTTAATAACCAGATGGAACCATTTGTATTTGAGAACATGCCTATTAGGTGGACTTTTATGCACGATAATTATCCAAAACCCACAGCAAAGGTTGTGATTGATTGGCTAAAAATGGGAAAAAATAAATATTTTGAATTGGCCGGCTCAAGTCCCAGACCTCAACCCCATAGAAAATTTATGCGATGATGTGAAGGCCAGCATAAGCAACAAAAATTTTCGAAATTAAGATGAGTTATGGGGTGGAATTGAGAAGGCTTGGTACTCTATTCCGAAGGATAGGGTCAGGAAGCTTGTAGAGAGTATAGGACGAAGATGTCGGGCTGTTTTGAACAATACGAGATACAGTGCCAAGTACTAGTAAGCATATTCGTAAGCTCATTGTTAAATAAAAAGAAATCACTATGTCTTCTTTTCAGAAACCAAATTGTGCTATTTATATGTCCACCTCAGCTAAGGAGCAATTTCAGATTTTTCATTAATTCTCTAATTTTTAATTCGTAATTACAAAGCTACTACTGATTTTATGTTTTTAATGTTTAAACTCAAATACTATGAAATAAATTTTTGTTTTCCTCTACGTATTTTATTTAAATTTATGTAAAACTACATGCATTTTTGTGCTATTTATGTGTCCACGGCTGTATATGTTTCATCGGCATCGCTTGAGTTATGGCAGCTGAGCTTTAGCTGGCTTTAAGCGATTCGCTGGGAGGAGTCGCATATGAATCACCAAGAAGGGTTCTTAGCGAATCGCAAATAGAAGAGTCGCGAACGAATCGCCGAAAGAAATTTTAGGCGATTCGCTGGGAAGAGCTGCAAACGAATCACCAAGAGAAGTCCTATAAGGAGTCAAACGATTCGGCAAAAAATGTCCTCAGTGATATGTTGCATCGTTGTTGGACGTTAAAAAATTGTTTAAATTTTACCCCTTATAACCCATGATCATAAATTTTAAAATAAATAGCATTTAAAAACATGTTTTAAAGTTTAACAAAACACGTATTTTTTAAAAAAATCAATATTTTTATTATATATATAATTAGAACAGAATAAAGGGGTGGTGGATGATCTGTGACATTGAACTAATATTATATTTTTTCTACGTTGTGTGTGGAAATCTAATAAGTATTTTAGGTACTTACCCAGTAGTGTAACAGAAAATCGTGTCAATTTAGGACAACTAACAATTTTTTCAAGAATTTCCAATTTTTATCCAATGCACCTAATTGTTGTGGTATTCGAACTTTCAAAATAAACGTTCAATATCATATTAGTAGCGCCATCTCTGGGTACAATAGTGTATTATTTCGTTAGTGCGGTATAAAGCAGAGATTTAACAATGAGTTAATAGGAAATCAAAACCGTATGGACTTTGCAGGATATTTTTTGGTTTGTTACAGAAATGTCACAAATGGCTATAAGAGCTTAAAAATATTAAAAAATTAAAACTCGTCGTTGCTTCCGAACGATAAGAAAATATTTGACATTTTCTTCACGAGTTTCAAAAGCGATTCATCTTCCAAAGATCGCCCGAATGAGCGAAGGAAGATTTTGAAATTTTTTCTTGGGCTTGGGCGATAGAAAAGCGATCAATCTTCTAAAGAACCCTTGGGCGAATCGCAAGTACATCGCAAGACCAGCTTCTCTTCCAATCGTCTTCCAAATGATTGCAGGTTTTTTGTGTTTTTAATAATTCTCTACTCTGTTCATGTTGCCAAAAAATAATTTTCTCTTCAGAAGAAAAAAAAAGAATTTCTGACGTGAAAAAAGAGACAGGCTAAAATTTTCTTTAAATATGATTAACTCAAACCCATAGATAAAATAAATTCTTCAACTTTAGACTTTCGCAAACGAATCGCGTGACGTATATATTCAAGTTTTTGCCTCTCACATCACTTATATTGATTTGAAACATTCATAAGGACGAGTTGAATCTGCAACCTGCTGGTTCTGCTGGTTATGCAGCTTTAACACGCTTTAGTCAACTCAGCAGGTAATGCTTTCCGTTAAGACGCAAGGTATTCAAATTACGTTTTCTGACTTTGCTCTAACAATGAAATCATCAGCAGCAACCATTTTTTCACCGATGCTCTTCCGGGCCTGAATCTCAATCTTATGGCCGTGTCACTTTAATGTTTGCTATGGCTTCATACTGAAAAAGCACAACAAAGGATGGAAGCAAAACCACGCACCAAAATAATAAATAGCGTGAAGAAGCAAGCCAAAGCATAGAAGAAAAAAGAAACAGAATATACGTACATATAAAAGAGACATACCTACACATACTTACTCACAAACAACTTCCGCTGCAGGCAGCTTGGGGCTAGAAGTGAAGTATAAGTGACAACATTTAAGTTGGTGAAAGCCTGACGAAGAAATAATGAGGTAGCAACGCGGCGATTCGTTTAGATGACATCTTTTTCTGACTTGAGGCACACAACGCACACAAACGTGTTTTACCAGCAGCCGATGATGAATGACTTAATGTTAATAAATGGTTAAAAAAAGACATAGGCAAAATTATACGCACAATAGAGATAAAATAAGATAAATTTTCTTTGGCGGCATGAAAAAAATTATACAAAAATAATTCCATAGCTATTTTTAATATGAAAGCTACCGCTGTGCAATATCAAAACTTGCTTCATAAATGTAGAATTTGATATATACAATGAAAAAGCTTCACTAATAGAATAAATATTAATAAAACCACTTTATGCAATGATAATTATTTTAGCATCAATAGAAATAACACAACGCAACACACAACACCAGATAACATAACAAAATAAACAACAATGTAATTGATATTTATACAGAATATTGATAAAAATTTACAAAACCTACAATAAAACATTTTATAAATGCAAGAGATGAGTAATATTAAAACACCTCTTGAGCATTTTTAAGCATTTTTGAAAACGGAGCTCAAAGTATATAGTAAAAAATTTTTAACAGTTTGTCTAGCCCAAATTTTTATTAATCTTCCAACTAAAATTCAACGAAGATAACGATTTATAGAGATCAAAATATCATTTGTTAATTTTAAGTGTAATACTCAATGTTGCTCAGTTGTCCTATTTATATGACACACCTTATGTGCCCCATACTTGTTAGCCATATCTTGTTAACATAACCACCATAATAAAATTATGGTTTTTGACGATACTTTTGTGTCCACCTATTTTTTTTCTGTTGTTTCTGTTATTTTCTGAATCAAAATCATATTGTTGTTGCTGTAGTTTTAGCTGTTCAGCTTTGTCTATCGGGATAATATATTTATGCAACCGTGCTCTCTATGACAGCTCCTGCATGTCCTTTTATTATACTCCTTTAGTTAGTTCAGCCTCTGTCTCTTTGTTCACTTTGTACATCTACTACGTTGAACGCTTCCTGGCGTTAGAATGTTACGATGTCAACATTTTTTAATTTGTCCCCCGGTGGTTTTGCTGTGTTGTGTATTTTACAGCTTGTTAGTCTTTATATTGTTGCTGAGCAGTTTTATATTCTTGGTCCTAGCAAAGCTGGACACTAAAGTGCAGTTGGTATAACAAGCTACAGCATGAAAAAGGAAAACAACAAAACAGTTGAATTTTTATTTAAATCCTTCTGTGTGGGCATATATGTGACCTCATAAGTGGGTAGAAGTTGACATTTTGAATAAATGAACTTGCCTTCAATAATGCTGCATAAATTCTTCGGCACTTTATATTATTATTATCTCAATCAATACAGAATAAAATGGAAATACTTTAAGTACTAGAAATTTTTCTTAATCGCCTTATAGGATTTTTAATACTCTTCCATTTTTTATACCCTAAAATATATATGAATATAGCAAATATTAAAGCTTTATCGACGACCGCATTTGTGTTGCTCTTTTTTCACCTAATACCTTGAAAGTATGTATATTATTTTTAGCTCATTCTTTTTGCTTCTGCTTTGTTCGCAATAAAATTCTTTATTTTCGTCCTAATATGCTCTTAATATTGCTGTATTATTTTTGCTTATATAAAGTCTGTAACAAGGAATTTTTGTATTTTGTGAATATTTTTTTTTTATTTTGCCTACCGCCTGTCAAAAATTTTAATTTTATTGAATACGTCTATTTATAGAACACTTAATTTCATGACTGATACTCTTGAAACTGGTTAAGATTTCTGGGGACGTCTGTAAGGCGAAAATATTTCAAGCTTTTAGGACTGTTCTTTTTAACAGGTTGTAAAAAATTTGTCTAAATTTGTGTACAAATCACTCAAAATTTCTCTACGTATGCCCTACAATATAAAAAACAATTAATATTTACTTTTTTTAAGTAGAGTATATGAGTGCATGTATGTATGTATGTGCCTATGTAGAGCAAAGTGAAAAACAACAAAATGTTTTTTTTATTTTTAAGGAAAGTATTTGAGAAATAGATTCGATAATGTTTAAAATAAAGTTCCTGAGAATTAAATTGGAAAATATTAATGCCAAGTGGTCCTTCCAACTCGGTTTGTACTTTTCTCCATAACATTTTTTAATGCAAACTTTAAAAGTGGTATATTTTTGTATTTTTTGATGCCATACAATTTTTTAAGGATCAATCCCCAAGTGGCTTAACTCTATATTGACATTATTTTTTGGCTATGATAGTTGGTTTTAAAAAATTTACCGAATTATTATAAAAACAAGAGAAATATTTCATGAAATTCCATCTTGTTTGAGACACAATTTATATAAAAACAGTGCAGTTCTATGTTTCTTAATCACATAAAATAAAAAAATTCTTAAAAACAAGGATACAGATGAATTACAAACTGAAATTTTTAATTTTTCCTTAGAAAACAACACTCGGGCAACGCCGGGTACCACTCAGTTGGTATGCAATATACATTATACAATACACAATATTCAATAGTTCTAGTAAAAATATATAATACATAATATTCAATAGTTCAAGTAACAATATACAATATACAATATACAATATACGATATACAATATACAATATACAATATACAATATACAATATACAATATACAATATACAATATACAATATACAATATACAATATACAATATACAATATACAATATACAATATACAATATACAATATACAATATACAATATACAATATACAATATACAATATACAATATACAATATACAATATACAATATACAATATACAATATACAATATACAATATACAATATACAATATACAATATACAATATACAATATACAATATACAATATACAATATACAATATACAATATACAATATACAATATACAATATACAATATACAATATACAATATACAATATACAATATACAATATACAATATACAATATACAATATACAATATACAATATACAATATACAATATACAATATACAATATACAATATACAATATACAATATACAATATACAATATACAATATACAATATACAATATACAATATACAATATACAATATACAATATACAATATACAATATACAATATACAATATACAATATACAATATACAATATACAATATACAATATACAATATACAATATACAATATACAATATACAATATACAATATACAATATACAATATACAATATACAATATACAATATACAATATACAATATACAATATACAATATACAATATACAATATACAATATACAATATACAATATACAATATACAATATACAATATACAATATACAATATACAATATACAATATACAATATACAATATACAATATACAATATACAATATACAATATACAATATACAATATACAATATACAATATACAATATACAATATACAATATACAATATACAATATACAATATACAATATACAATATACAATATACAATATACAATATACAATATACAATATACAATATACAATATACAATATACAATATACAATATACAATATACAATATACAATATACAATATACAATATACAATATACAATATACAATATACAATATACAATATACAATATACAATATACAATATACAATATACAATATACAATATACAATATACAATATACAATATACAATATACAATATACAATATACAATATACAATATACAATATACAATATACAATATACAATATACAATATACAATATACAATATACAATATACAATATACAATATACAATATACAATATACAATATACAATATACAATATACAATATACAATATACAATATACAATATACAATATACAATATACAATATACAATATACAATATACAATATACAATATACAATATACAATATACAATATACAATATACAATATACAATATACAATATACAATATACAATATACAATATACAATATACAATATACAATATACAATATACAATATACAATATACAATATACAATATACAATATACAATATACAATATACAATATACAATATACAATATACAATATACAATATACAATATACAATATACAATATACAATATACAATATACAATATACAATATACAATATACAATATACAATATACAATATACAATATACAATATACAATATACAATATACAATATACAATATACAATATACAATATACAATATACAATATACAATATACAATATACAATATACAATATACAATATACAATATACAATATACAATATACAATATACAATATACAATATACAATATACAATATACAATATACAATATACAATATACAATATACAATATACAATATACAATATACAATATACAATATACAATATACAATATACAATATACAATATACAATATACAATATACAATATACAATATACAATATACAATATACAATATACAATATACAATATACAATATACAATATACAATATACAATATACAATATACAATATACAATATACAATATACAATATACAATATACAATATACAATATACAATATACAATATACAATATACAATATACAATATACAATATACAATATACAATATACAATATACAATATACAATATACAATATACAATATACAATATACAATATACAATATACAATATACAATATACAATATACAATATACAATATACAATATACAATATACAATATACAATATACAATATACAATATACAATATACAATATACAATATACAATATACAATATACAATATACAATATACAATATACAATATACAATATACAATATACAATATACAATATACAATATACAATATACAATATACAATATACAATATACAATATACAATATACAATATACAATATACAATATACAATATACAATATACAATATACAATATACAATATACAATATACAATATACAATATACAATATTTTCGTATAGATTCGAGAAAGATTCACAAAAAAAAAACGCAAACAAATTTTGTTATATATAAGCAAAAGTTATATATATGCAAATCTGAGTGTACCAATCGAAAAGCGATCTAAAAAATAGGAGTTTAGGTGTGCTTAGAATTTTTTATTTAATTTCTTAATGGCAGAAAATCGTATGAAAGTTGTGTTCTTCCGGGACTTAATGGGTTGAATTGAATTAAGAAAAAATAATTTTATAAAAGTCAATTGTTTTTAAATATCGCCCCCGAAATTTTTTTTAAAAGTATAATATGGGTTACAAAACTTCCATTATCATCACAGTTTTTACTGTCAAATGACTTTTTTCTTATTAACCTTTTAAGGATGGGTAATAAAAAGTGGCGGGAGTGGCGTAGTGGGTAGAGTGTGTAACTCTTACGCCAGAGAACCCAGGTTCGAGTCCTCCATCTGACACAGAAAATTTTTTCAATTGAATTAATTTTTCTGTTAAGCCGTCACCTCCCTGCAGACAATGGCAAACCTCAGAGAGTAAAAACTGACATGAAAAGCTTCTTGAGAACATATGCCGTTCGGAGTCGGCGTAAGACATGTAGGTCCAGTTCTCGATCATTTGTGTGCAAACATTTCACATCACACATAACACAATTGATGATAAGAAGCTCAACTAGCAAGGAATGGAACTTCGGCAGGGAGCTTCTATACTGAAGTATATTCGAAGTCTTTAGCCGTCTATAAAACATTTATGTATACACGCAGAGAAAAAAATCATTAAACCAAAGAAAATGCACTTTTCCACAAAAACTTTTATGGTTAGATTGTGATTCCCAAGAACGATATATTTTAAATCAAAAACTAAAATTCTTGTGGCAAAGACCTACGTCTTTAAGAAAGCATAGAAAAGTCGTGAAAGTAAAGAAAATGTACTTTGACACAAAGACTTTTATTTGTTACGGCAAAGACGCAGAATGTTATATCCTTGATTTTAAGTACATGGCTTCATGAAGTTAATGGCTTCTCTCGGCTTCTATAACAAGAACATTAAATTAAATTAAGTATCATATTAAAAATCTTACCTTCGCCTGCCATGGATATTTGAACCTACCTATACCATCGATTAAGAAGTCACTACACTACGCATCGAACCAAACTCCTTCGTTACGCAGAGTGGTTGAATCAATATTAATTACAAGTGAAACTATGCTGCAGCATAACACAATAATCTATTAATAGATTTTTGTTGTATAGCTATCAACTGAATACTGTGGCATACTGCATCTGTTAACAGTAGCAAAACTGTTTGGATCAATGGGTAGAGTGATGGACTGGCACCAAAAATTCCAAGCTTAATTCCGCACGGCGGGAAAAGAAATTTTTTTATTTTTACAAATTTGTTGATGAAATGTAATAAAATTTACTGGTGTGAATATTAACGTGTATTTCAAAAAAGTTTTTTAAAATTTTTATTTAAATATTTTAAATTTAAAAGTGGTTTTATTAAAAAAAAAAAACCATTAAGTTATCAAATCTATCCTTCTCTCGTGTGTCTAATGACGCACCTGTGTTTTTTTTGTTGCTAGTTGTTTTTATTTTGTATTTATGGATTTTGGGCTTTGGTGAATCAAATATTTTTTTTTTTTTGCAAAGCATCGACGTATGTGCTTTCAAAGCAATGCATTAAACAATAAATTGCTTATGTGAACAAGCATAAGTTTATAATTCCCATACAATTCTCTTTACCCAAGTCGACTTAAGTGATTTAACTATTGCTTTTCTTTTCGGTGTAACTATAATATTGAATTTATTATTATATGTTCTGTTTGAATAACAAAGTCATATTAATCTAATAACTATGTATCAGGCCCGTAGCCAAGATTTACCCAAGGGGGAGATTTTCATAAAAAAATATATCGATATTTTTTGATATCAATGAATCAAAGGAATTAAGTATAAAACTTTAATGATTTATTAATCAAACTTACTTTTATTTGTCTTTATATGTTTGTATTAAGTCTTCCCTTTTTTTTTTTTTGCCATTTCTGACAAGACATCATCCTCTGTGACTTTGCTATCCCTATGTACTCTTAAGGATGCACAACCATTTAAGCGATATTCGCCCATAGATCTTCTAGAAATATATTTCAAATATCAATTGCACTCATTCACTTTTCCGCTGCTGAATTCTGATTTAATTTATTCGTATGGTAGTATTGCCAGAGCAAGGTAAAACTCTTGCATATTGCTTAATTAAAAATTTTTATCGTTCCTCGTTTTCGGATGTCATCAAAATCAAGTTGAAGGATGACAAAAGCCAGTTGTGCTATGTAAATAGTACTCCCACGTTGTAAATAATTGCAACAAGGAAAGGTATATAAACAGTAATTTTGTAAAAATTTTCCACACCGTAAGAAATGTGACCAACAATGCAAATTCCTTTCAAACGTTATTTTCTAGAAACTGCTAGAAAAATCTCCACGATAAGAAGACTAACATTTTCTTATAAGTAAATCCGTAACCAACTCCTAAACTTTAACAGATCACTTAGCAAAATTTTTAAATTTAATTGACTTTTTCGACAACATTCAAAAGGTTTGAAAATTTTATTTTTAAAAATTTTTGTTGTCCCAAGAGATTGAGATCCCGCGTCAGAACTAAAAAAAAATGCAAAACTTACAATAAGCTCCTTTTTCAATTTGGAGTAAACTAACTAATGCCAACGGTTCTACGGTAGAATACGCGAACCACTGACAGGAAAATTAAAAATTGGGGGGAGGGAAAGAGGGGATAGATTTTAAATGTTTTGAAAACTGGAAATGAAATCAATTTGGACCGCTTTCTATTTACAATGCAAACGAAATACAATATTACATTATTATGATTTAGCTAAAATTGGTACCATTAAATAACTGTAATATAGAATGGACACCGCACACATTGACCACTATACTATTCTGGCAGCGCTGCACTCGGTTGGTACATCAGCAAAGTAGTCTTCGACTTCGGCGGTGTCATCTTTTTTTTATAATTACTCGTATATAATTTTGTAACATTGAATCAAAGTATTAAAGAATATCAAGAAGTCGCTATAATAAGGACGGAAATTGATAAAAGGAAAAAATTCCTTAAAGACAAAGATTTACTTTTCTCCTTTCTGGCCTTTTTTTAATGGCGGTTTCTGCAGCTAATCAAGTGGCATTTTTTTAGTATTTTGGCACAATAAAATAATCAATAGAATAACACTTAACACAAATGGTTTAAAGTTTAGAAAACCACAATTAAAACAATTGTAAAAGTTACATTTTTTCCTCACTTTCATTTAATACTTTCCAACGCAATAGATTCTTAAATCACTGGTGATAGACAAGGCTCAATTGAATGTATCGAAGAGAGACGTGGGAGCATTAAGTATGCTCATATAAGAAATGTCATATTAATGATTATATATTGTTTTTTTTATACTTTCTGGACGCAAAGGGGGGTCGGGTTTGAACACCCCAAAACCCCTCCCTTGTCTACGGGCCTGCTATGTATTAATAAAATGCAATTTTTAATATTTCGATGTCTTCTATAGTCTGTATAATTTTGCGATTTTTGTTATTGGCTTATGTTCTCAAGAAGCTTTTCATTACAGTTTTTTACTCTCTGAGGTTTGCCATTGTCTGCAGAGAGGTGACTGCCAAACAGAAAAATTAATTTATTGAAGCGAAGCTTTTTACTCCTCGTTCTGTGATTTGCTTAGACAGAAATTTGAAAAATTTTGGACAGATTTTTTCTTGGAATTTTGATGGTTTCTTTGTTGCTAGCGCTTATTACAACAAGAAAATTTAATACTTTAATATTAAATACTAAAAATATGTTTCAGTTCCCGTGGGGATCGAACCCTTGCCCTTATTAACGATAGCACAGCACACTACCCACTAGGCCACAAAGACCTGTGAGAAAAGGTTGTTAATTTAATCTTAGTTATAACAGAAGCTATGCTGCAGTAGATCGTCACCATCTATCAATAGATAGAGCATTGTGTATTTGCTATGCTACAAAAATTTGCTTTTATTTGCCACAAGGTGTCTCCAGCATCGGTGTGTTTGTATTGTGAATGCGTTTGTGGTGTTGTTGGCATAGAGTATAAATTATTATGTAGAGATTGCATCAACTCTGCGAAATCTCCGGCATGTGTTAACAGAAGTTAACAGAGTGTTTTTTCTTCATGTTTTTAAGTGAAATAACTCTGTTAACACTGTTAGCAGAGTTGATGCAATCTCTAGATAATAAATTACACTCTATGTTTTAAGCGTCAAAAAAATAGATGATATCAATAAATATGGAATTAACAAACGCATGCATGAAATCGGCAAGGTATCTAAAATGTTTGTTAAATTTTGTTTCGTGTGCGTTCTTTAATATATATTTTTTAAGCGAAGTTTTTTAATCCTCTGTGATTTGCTTGGAGTGAAATCTGAAAAATTTTCGACAGATTTTTCGCTACGCAGTAAGCTGTTGAAGGAAAAAATTTGTTCAGTGCAGCCAAGCTTACAACATGTGTGGAGAGTTAAAATGGAGAGTCGCTGGCATTATATATGGCCCGTATATGCATAGAGTGTAAATTATTATCTAGAGATTGCATCAACTCTGCTAAATCTCTGGCATGTGTTAACAGAGTTTTTTTCCTTCACGTCTTTAAGAAAAATAACTCTGTTAACACATGCCAGAGATTAAGAAGAGTTGATGCATCTCTAAATAATAATTTACACTCTATGGTATATGTAATTGGCGTGGAAATTTGACATTCAACAATAAAAAATAAGCAGTAAATATGTTTTCTGTATATATGTAATAAATTTTATGTTATTTTAAATTTTTGAATTTAAAAGTTAATTTATTAAAAAGAAAAAAAATTATTAAGCTATCAAATCTATGTAACTGCGAAAAAACTTCGCTTCTCTCGTGTGTCCAACACAAAATACTTTCTGTGTCAGGTGGGTTTCGAACCAGGGTTCTCTGGCGTATGGGCCAGTTACGTCACCTACTGCGCCATGGCCGAAAAAGCTTTTCTCTTTCTTTTATTAAAGATTAGTTGGAACTTAAAAAGTGAAAT
This sequence comes from Coremacera marginata, assembly GCA_914767935.1. Lineage (NCBI taxonomy): Eukaryota > Metazoa > Arthropoda > Insecta > Diptera > Sciomyzidae > Coremacera > Coremacera marginata. The sequence continues at coordinate 67,949,480 of OU612047.1, read as the reverse complement.
TAATCATTAGTTTTACTTAAAATCGGTATTACTTTTCTATGATCGCAGTAAATCCAAATCATTTGCATAAACTTTTTAAAACGTTTGTTATTATTCAAAAGAGAATTTATATTGATAAGGGTGATGCTGCAATTAAAACATGACAGTTGAATTTTCAAACAATTATTTCTTAAAGTTTTGAGGTATTTTTAGTTTTTTTAAGCTTTGAAAAAATTGCCAAAACGATAAAAATTAACCATCTTACCAAGCCAAACTGACTGCTCATTATTCCAAAAAATATGTGTGGGAAAAATTGGAAATAGTCGGAACAAGTCTATAGAAGGAGTTCGATTAAAATTAAAGTGGCACGACCCCTGTTTAATTCCGCCCACATTTATAAACTACGGACTGCTCCTTTGGGCTAATATATTTGTTAAATTTCGTTAAAGTCGGAAAAAAGTGTAGAGGGAGTTCGATTAGAATTAAATTGACACGCCCCTAGTTCAATCCCAACCACTATTATAGGCTTGAAACTGCTCATTATACCAAAGAATATATGTACGAAATTTGGTTGAAATCGGACGAACGTTGTAGATGGAGCTAATTTAAAAATAAAGTGCCACGCCTCCTATATAGAACTGCCCAATTTTATTAACATAAGACTTCTGAAATAACCGAGGATTATGTGTGCCAAATTTGGTTGAAGTCAGACGCACGATATAACAGAAGTTCTATTAAAAGTCAAATGCCACATCCACTTTTTTATTCTAAAGACACCACACTATACCGAATAATATAGGTATGAGTTGGATAATCGATGTGGGTGGAATTTGGGTATAAACAGACGCGATGTCATTCAGTTTTATATAGTTACGAATGTTTTTCTATTTTGATGACGTCATTTTGAATGTGATCATCCGATTTTGCTAAATATCATAGAGGTGTATCATATTATATATCAAGGCTTATGTGCAAAATATCAAGATATTTCTTTAATTTTTGCGGATTTTTAAGAGATTTTAGGTTTAAAATAAATCCACTTTGAAAGGGAAGTATGCGTGGTTTTCATCCGATTTTGCCAAACACGATAGAGATGGTTTATGTTAAATATCAAAGCTTATGTGTAAACTTTCAAGACATTCCTTTTCTTTTTGCAGATTTTTAAGCGATTTTTCTTTTTTAATAAAGCGAGTTTGTATAGGAGGTGGGCGTGGTCTTCATCCGATTTTAGCAAATATCATAGTGATGGTCTATATTATATATCAAAATTCCAAGACAGTTCTGTAATTTGAGCAGATTTTTAAGTAATTTTACGGTTAAAATAAAAAGTCACTTTGTATTGGAGCTAGGCGTGGTTTTCATCCGATTCGGCTCATTCTCGAAATTGATCTCCATTTTTTAGAAGGAAGCTTATATTTTAACATTCATCGCGATCGCTGTCGGACAGACAAACAGACGGACCCACGGAAATCGACTCAGATGGTGATACTGATCAAAAATATATATATTTACAAATGGAATGACAAAGTTAATATACCCGCGTTAAATATATATATATATATATATTATATATATGTATGTTATATGTACGCGTTGGGGTATGTTTTACGCTATTACGAATATTTGCAACTTTCATACTATTTACACATTTTTTTTTTTTGTTGAGGTTGTCATATTCTAAAAAAAAAATATTAAAGAAAATAATTTTTGTCATGAAAAAATATTGTTTTACAAAGTTATTTGAATGATTTTAATAAATGCACTTATAGATTTTCAATCCTCAAATTTTAAATGTACATAATTATTGACTAAATGAAGGCAAAATAACCCTTAATAGAAAAAAAATCATTGAGTGTTTTTATAAAGTTGCTTTTTAAATTTTAAAATTTAATTTTTAAATCTGAACACTTTTATTTAGATTTCTAATCGCGATACGCCCAGAATTGCAAAAACTTTCGGGCATTGAACTCTCTTGCAAATGCGAAAATATTTACTATTAACTCAAATTTGAATCAAACAAAGATTTTTATTTAAAAGTGAAATTTAAGGAAATTATTTTTTTTTTTTCTTTTACTTAGTGTTAAATTTAAATAGAATTTTTTGTTTTTAACTTTTTGATGAATCTTCAATTCTATCATGTAAAACTTATAGTTGAAACTGCACCGTCAAACTAATAGTGTAAAAAATGATTATAAGACTTGAATAAAAAATTCGCAAATATGAATCATGATAACAATTAGGTCATAAGTTCTGTTCTTTTATATAAAAACTTTTTTCAGTGAGAATCAAATTACTGAGTAATTATTGCTTTATCTTGGTCTAACCCATCAATGATTATAAGCATTGACACATTAATACAATTTTGTGAATTAAATTTCAAGTCATAATTTAAAAAAAAACCATGTGCACTGATTAAAACAAAATAATTATTCCAAGTATTTTACTAATTCATTATGTTCTAATTATTAGTATTATTCCAAAATCGCATTCAAAACGTGTAATATAATTACCATCATGCCTCTTTCGAAAACGAAAATTAAAAAGTTTTTTCACCCTTCGTTTTAATCTATTTGAATACCAAAGCACTACCAAACACTTTTGTACAAAGCAAAAAACCAACAAATAAAAAAGAAAATGTTGAAATAAATTATCAGTGAAAGTTAAATAAATTCCAGCTGAACGCAAGGGAATCGCTTTGCTTGAGGAAACCTTGGAAACGCATAAAAAGTTCGCAAATTAGCACTTCATTAAATTATGTATGACAAAGAAAGCTCTAAAAGTAGCGCAAAGGCTGGTGAAGGATATGTGTGTGTGTGTGTGTGTATGTGTGTACGTGTGTGTTAGTGTGCCTTGCACAGCTTGTGCTGCTGAAAACAGCTGAAAGTTAAAAAAGTTTTAGTTCGCATACCCAAAGGATAATTTAACTTAATTTAGATGAAATCCTTGAAGACGCAAAAGGTACAAGTGTGCATGAGAAAAACAAAAACAAAAGCAAAAATGAAAAAAAAGCAAAAATACTGAAGGAAGGCAAGCCATCAAAGGAACAATATGAAACAACAACTATACCTTCGTTAGCTGTAAAGAGTGCAACAAGAAATTTTAGACAAACGTACGCAACGAAGGTGTTAAAATAGTTATAGTTTACTTTGTTAATCATAGTCTGAAAAACAGAAAAAGAAGGAAAGTGAAAGAATGAGACAGTTTTGCTTTCATTATTTTTTTTAAAGAAGTCAAAGAAAATAATTTTTCACATTTAAAACTAAGAAACACAACTAAATTAAGCGCCACAAAAGCCAACAACAGAGACGTTTAAGTTTTCAACCATATCCTTTCAAACTATAAACTGTTTTGGTTTTATTTTTGAAATAAGTTTTTTCTCAATTTCAAGGAGAATAAAAATAACTTTATTCATTCATACTTTCAACTAAAGTTCGCATTTTCATTGTGAAATTTTTTAAGGATTTCGGGAAATATTGAATTCTATAAAATTTATTACTTTTTTTTTAAATTTTAGTTTTTATATTTTATCCTATCATTCTGTTTAAATCTTTAAAAATAATATTGAAGTATTTAAATTAGTTTCTTATTAAATCAAGCTTTTATGACTAAGCTTGTATTCTTAGAAATATCTTTACAACTTCATTGGTACTTGATTGAAAAGAAAATTATGATTTTCTATTTCTGTAAACATGTTTTCAGCTATTTTTTATAAATTAATTTCTGTCCTTAGCATGACTATGGTTCTGAATATGAGTTGGAGCAGTTTTCGCATTATTTTTTTGCTGTTTTTAGCAGTCAATTTCATTATTGTATGTAAACAAATATTGTATGGCTTTTATTATTGTATATAAATATATACCAGGCCGTGTGTGTTGATGTGTGTCAAAAATGTTGGTATATGTGTTAATATTAAATGTATTACTTATATTGACACATTTTCCACGTACAATCAGTACATTCAAAATTGCTTTTCAATGTGGCTCACTGAGTTATTTTCTAATCGAACCGTTTTCAAAGGTACCAAAATAGGTCATAAAGATTTTTAAATTTTTGCTCTCATATTCTTTACAAATGTTGAAAATTAATTTCAATTTTACAATTTCAATTTATTAAGCAGAATACGTAAGCATATAAGAATAATGTTTCTCTTGCATGCTGCACAAAAAATTAAATAACAATAAAATCATTAAGAGATATTAAAATATTGAATTATTAACTTAATAAATCTGATACGAAGTCATTCATTTGAATTCACAAGCTAAAGATTGAATATTCTTTTAGCCCATTGCTGCCTGCACATAGTTCCCGCTGGCCGATTTTGTTTAAATTCATATATGTTAGCGATGGATACCAAGAATACGAATAAAACAAATTTAAGGTGTCTACATGTCCGAACACCTGAGACAATGATGGGGTGAAATTTCACGCGTTCGGCATCAGGTGGGCCAAAATTCTGTACATTGAAAGCGAACAGGGCTTATTTTATTATTATTGTCCAAACATTTTCTTTTTTTCTGATTTTAACTTTTTTTTCGTTAATGGTAAACATTGTCTTCACTGTGTGGTAACACTAAAGTGTATTGTAAAATAAAAATATGTGGCAAATCATTGCATTAGCCCTAAGCATTGCATTAGCCCTAAGCTATCCTAACAAATTTTGGACAAAATGGGAATGATAAAATCATTTATTAGCTGTTAAGGAATCTTAATTGTGTTAGTAGGTATCATTGCATAACTTGAGTATTATATTCATAAATGTTCCTTAACGATTCATTTACTTGATATAGACTCGATCCAACATATTACTTTACAACAGCATAGAACTTTCCGTATCTATGCCATATATTATACATCAAATTGTAACAGATTCTAGCCGCCCCAACAGCCTTTTGGACATACAATTTTTAAGGAATTTCTATCCTGTGAAGACATTAACTAATTCTGGCTTATGCTCTTAAATACACACAATAACCATGCTTTCGTATAAAAATACAAATTGCAAGGCTTTTCATCCGTATTAAGAGTTTGGAGACATAGGCTCTGAAACGTTATTTAGTTGTTTTCTTTGGTGATGTAAACAAAATGGAACTATGAAGAAATAATCCCACAAACATAGTTAACCCTTTGCTAAATTTTGACGGAAGGGCGTCAAAATTTCAAACTCTGTAGTGCGTTATCAGAGTGCAGACAATCAATTTCAAAGAGGGAAAACACAATTTTTTTACACACACCTGCATTAAAGAAACTTTACAATATATCAAAGGACCATTACATAACTTTAATGATGACTTATCAAAAATACTTCTTAATACAGATTCGATCTTTTATAGAGTCCGTTATGCAGTCAATCATTACCCAAGAAACTAAATCCAAAAATCACCACTCAAAATCCATAATAGCGAAGCTCCAACAATAAGAAATAGTACAGTAATGTAAAAGTTATTATAAAATGTTTAAAAAAAGCTTTATTTATAAAAAACTATGTTTGTTTGCACCAGAATAAAAAAAAAAAACATAGAATTTTCACATTTGCCTGTAATTTTGGTACACCTAGTACCGGGTGGGTGAAATTTCACACCCTTCAAGTAAATCGTTTATAATACACAGATGAATACTCCTACTGATACCAAAATTTCACGGAGTATAGATCGCTTAACAAACTACATGTTCCGGAGAAAACTGCTGGAATCCAAACATCTTCTACTTTATATATTTTGTATGTATGTGTGTTTGACTCAGTATTAGATGCATAATATACCCTGTAGGAAAATCAACTAATTTAAAAGTAGTTGATAAAGTAGTTTTTTGTCAACCACAACTAGTTGAAATTCTGACTTTTTTCCATAAAACGAACTAACTTATTTTGTATGGTGATGTCCGCTAAATAAGTCAATTGACTTTCGTCTGCATATATTTTCAACTACTTGTTAAATTAGTTACATTTCAATTATTTTTTTAATTGCTTTTAAATAACCAATTGAAAACTATTACTGATGGCCTAAAGTTAATAATATTTGCTGAAATAACTTGGTTAAATATATATAAACTTGCAATCTAATAAAAATTTACAATTAAAACATGTCAACATCAGAGTAGTTGCCGCCTTAATATAATTAAAAGTAGTTCATATACTGGTTTATTTTAAATTAGTTTTTTAATTAGTTGTTTTTAAAAACAAGTTAGTTTGTTCCTATAGGGTATAAACTATTCTAAAATTAAAGCTTTTTTGCCGATTTCTGAATTTTTTTTTTTTTTTTTTTTTTTTGGAAATGTTTAAGGAGAAGAGCAGAACCTTGTAAAAGAGGTAAGTTTGTGTAATGATGTTCTGCGAAGTTATAGATAAGATGATGACAATTTTGTTTATAGAGCTATGAAAATAATATCGCCCAGAGTTTCTGAGATGTAGTATTTGTTTTCATTTATTATATTATATGTATATATGTAGGTATATTATATTATGTGTTTTCATTTATTATTTATATTAGGGTGAAATAATGTTCCTTCATTTCAAAGGAAATTAAATTTGCAACAATATGACTGAGGGTCTCAACTCAAAATCTTGCTTAGTTTTGGAAATAAAGGAATCTAACTACAGCCTTATTGTATAAAATGTGACGTTGAAAAAAATCGGTTTCTTGAGCTAACCCAGAAAAATCCCTAGGACGAAATGTTCAACGGACCAATGGTTATCAGAAACCATAGGAGTTTTCACAGTTGTTTGAAATCATTCTCAAATTGTCGCACAGTGTAATATAAATGAGCTCTACGAAGATATTGACGTAGTTCGGCGTGTAACTGTCTACCGTATGGACGACGAAGCTCCGCAAAGTATAGGCGCCTGGAGAGAGCTGATGAGGTCGGTCGAAACCCGAATACGGGTTGTTATGGCCACCTAAATAAGTAAGATAAGTAAAGTATTTTTTAATAACTTGAGTTGTTAATATTCGAAAATTTTTGAAAAGTAGTTAAATCGTAGTATAAAAAGTTTTTTGCTCAGGGGCAGTTCATAAATTATGCAACACTATTAGGGGTGGGGAAAGGGGGTCGAGCATTTGTGAGGAAGTGTGTCATGATGGTGGGAGGTCGGTCGTGCGTTACTTCACAACAAAATATTTGATTTCAGTTTTAAAAATTTTAAATTTTATTATAATATTTATAATCTTATTGGAAATATTGCTTTCAATTTTTATAAATACAGTACCCTACCATATTATTATGAGCACCATACAAACTCAGACAAGCTCGCTGTAAGCAAACCACTTATTGGAGAAAGAAAAATGGTTGAAGTACCAAATAAAAGGTCAAGAGCCAATCTTTAAATCTGTATCCGTTTTTTTAAAAATTTTCAAAGTTAGGGTTGTTCCAAAAATGCATGTTTGCAATTTATAATTTTAAGAGAATTTTTGGTTTTTTGCTAGTTGCATCCAAGCCGCTGCTTGGATAAGTACGATTCAAGTACCAAATGAAAGTTTAAGAGTCGGCCTTTAAATCAGCACCATTTCCTTTTCAAAATAAGGGTTGCTGTCTCAAAACAGTATTGCAATAAATATGTGTTAGTGAATTTTTGCGTTTTTTGCTCGTTGTATCCAAATCACTGCTTGGGTAAGTACGATAAAAGTGCTAAAGTGAAAGTATTGTGAAGGTAATATATAAAATTGCCAAATTAGGGTTTTTGCAGATATGGCATTTTTTCCTTTCCAAATTCCGGTTAAAAGATCTAAATGAAAATCTTTGTAAATCATCAGACAGAATGATTGCAATTAACGTAAAATGTTGAGGCAACCCCAGTTTTGAGAATTTTTCTAAGGATTTTATTTTGAAGGTTGACCTCTCACCTCTTATTTGGTGATTGAATCGTACTTATCCAAGCAGTGCTTTGGATGCTATGAGCAAAAAAGCACAAATTCACTACAAAAATTGCAATTAAGATGCAATTTTGAGACAACCCTGATTTTGAAAATTTTCCAAGGATGCAGATTTAAAGGTTGACCCTTGGCCTTTTTCTTGGCTTTTCAATCATCCCACTCCAATTAGTGGTTTGCAGACAGTGACCTGGTATGTATATACATTAAAGTGGAAAGAATTTTTACTCTCATGGCATTCATATATAGTTTTGAAAACTACCCATAAAAAAAAATTAAATTTCTGCATCTTTGGTTTTTTTCCTGCGATATAACTTTTGTCTGCGCCCGAGGTTTTATATATATCATTGGAGTTTTTTTTCTGAAATCCAAAATATTAGGAGCTAACTTTTTTGATGCAAACCTTTTTATTAAAGCATAAATAACAAGTTGTCAAGAGTTCCTTTTGATACCATGTATGCGCTAGAAGATATTCAAGTTCAAAGGTTACCGAAATCGGTTATTCGCTTCTATCTCCGCTCCTCTTTGTAGGAGAGAAAATGTGCTCAGGACAAAATTATACAAAATTGCGCTTAACAGTTTTAACGTAAAACAAACAGCTTACACGCTATGCGACTAGATTTGTTTGATAGCGCAAAGTAGAAATTTCATATTAACTTCTTTGTATGTATGTATAAAATTAAAGTATGAAATTTCTACTTTGCGCTATTCAAACAAATCTGTTTCTCTTTCACTTTCTGTTTTTAGTTATGTCAGGCAATTGTAATCCGAAACAAGTATGTAAAATTTTGTATAAAATTTTTGTGTCAGTTGTATAAAAAAGTGTACAATTTGTTCCATTGTGTTATTTTAGAAATTTAAAAAAAAAGTAATTATATAGAGATTAACTGAGATCATACTTTTCTTAACAAACAAATAAGATTTTATCTAATAATACACAATATAAATTGCTAGTAGTAAGATTTGTTCACATGCTAATATGTACATGTTAATATTTAAATAACACCAAGTTTTTTATGTCAATATATCCTCATTTCTTTTTAAGATTAAGCAAGGAATTATGGAAAAATTTGCGCCAAGAGAAAGAGTATTTTCTTTAAATAATAATATTTGGATATTATAGAAATTTTTTATTGATTTGTGAAGCATGCTCATTCTTAAAAAATATTAAAAAAACTTTTCGCAGAATATATTTTTTTAAAAAATCTCGCTTTAATTTTTTCCTTAAAATACATTAAGCTCTGTGCAGTTGCTTTGGAATTACACTTAATAGTTAATATAGATTCCAAAGTAGTTACACTTAAGGAGGGACATGACATTCGCGGCAGAGAAAACAGACGTTGTTTTAAAAATTCATAACTCAGTCAAAAACAAACATTTTTTAAAAATTTTTTTATTATTGTAGAGAATTGAACAAATTACAAGCAAAAAAAATCAAATGAAAAATATATTTTTCACTCCAACATGGTTTTATAGAGCTCCAAACTGGCGGCAGAGAAAAAAACGGGGCCTCGTGGTTGCAGCGCTGGGAGTTGCAAAAATTGTCCGATCTGGAAAAAAATTACTTTTTTAAATCTTAACAAAATTGGTTATCATATGACACGAGCTTTTTTTTTTAATTTTTTTTCAATTTTTGGTGATGTTCCAAATTTGAAGTGTATTTTTTCGAAAAAATTATTGACTAAAAATTCATAAAACATTAAAATAAAAATTTAAAAAAAAAGTTCGTGTCATACGATAGCGAATCAAGTTTAAAAAAATACAAAAAAAAAAAAAAATTTCGTCAAAAATGAACTCGCTAGAGCCGCAACCAGTACGAAAAACATGGTTTCGAGATAAACGCGTTCAAAGTTTGTGAACAAAGAAAAAAAAGGTTACCTTCAATCTGCTATGCCTGCTACGTACGTTTCTTATAGTTTTTTGCAATCGTTTAGCAATTCGGGCTTCTTTTGAAGCTACATATGCCTTCACTCTGGCGCATTTCAAACGATTTGCATCATTTCCTTTGGAAAAATTCAATGCTGTAGCTCCTATGGTGACACCAAGTAGTTGAAACATTTGCAAATAACTATACTATAATTTACGAAATAACAACCACCAATAGTCAGGTAGCAAGTAAAACAAGTATATACCAGCTGCCGTACGTAGGTAGCGCAAAAATGAAAAATGCGCTCTCACTAATCCGGCTGTAACTTTTGAACCCGTAGGAATTTTTCATGAAATTTTTTCTTAGAATCTTAAGAATATTTACTAAAATACAAAATTATTAAAAAAAAGATCGATTATTTTTGAAATCGATTTCAAAAAACTGCCAATGTCATGTAACCCCTTAACTGCGAATTCCCACGTCCAAATATTAATACTTAACGAAAATACTCTTTCTAGACACAAAGGAAACCCGACAAGCTTAAGTATATACTTGCATTCAAGATATTTTTCAAAAAAGTACCTACAAATTTCTGCCCATTTCGAGCCCGTAGAGGTTTAAAAGAAGTTAAAAATAAGAAAAAGACAAAAGAGGGTTTAAAAAAAGAGGACAATATAAGGACAACATTTTAAATAAGGACACGAGGCTAAAAAAGAGGACTGTCCGTTCTAAAAGAGGACGGATGGTCACCGTATGCATAGGGGACGATATGAACCCTCGGGCACATCAAAGGTTATCTCGCAGAAAAAACTAAAGATGCAGGAATTTATTTTTTTATGAGTAGTTTTTATGAGTAGAAGATTTTTTGCTTCCATACATTTCGTCCCCACTCTAATGTACATCCTTGTCTGAGTTTGTATAGTGTTCATAATATTATGGTGCGGTACTAAGAAAGCCGGAGGATGATTTGTTAAAAAATGGGTAACAATTTACGGTACATGGCAGATGAAACAGTAACTTTGACATTTTTGGACACGAAAGTTTATTTGATAGAGAAAAATGGTCCGTAAAGTACAAAATGGTTTTTAAGTCAACGCAAAAGTTTTACGTTGGTTCGATTTGTTTTTATTGGTTAAAATGTAGGAAATATAGACAATTATTTAAAAAAACAAATCCCGTCTACATGGATTTTGGTAACTTTAAACCGTCTCCGGCTCTAGCAAACATGATTGAATCGGCACCAAATTTTAAGTTTTTTAAGCTTATGTCCAAGAGTGTTCATGGGTTTATTTATTTTAAATTTCCATTTACAAATAAGGGCACCTGTAATGAACATGTTGTGAAAACTTTCAGGCTTGCCTCAAGCTGTTGTTTTTTGTATTGAGACTTGAGTGGAATTTACATGACCCGTTCACATTTTTCGTTCACATGGTCAATAAAATAACAATTTTAGGACATATTTTATTCTCAAAAAATAAAGAAAGTAGAGTATTATAGAATGACAAAAAGTTAATTTTTTTCTTTAATGCGAATCTTTTCAAATTCTAAGCAGAGTAGTAATTTCTTCTCAGATATTAATGGCTTTCGAGGTGGAATTGTGTTGAATAAATCATTGGAATTTATAACTTTTTACTCAAACTTTAAAAAAAGTACTTGTGAGAAAAAAATTGCAAAGTGATATGCTAGTTTTGGACCAGAAATTCCCGAATTTTGGTATATTCTTTCATGAGAGGGCTGAAATATCTTCCATAAAGTTTCTTTGCCCAGCGCAGTTAGAGATTAAAGTCAATTTAATTTTTTATATAAACTTAATTTAACAAATTTAGAAAAAATAGAACTATATAAACTAATTTAATTTTGTATAATATACAAATTTTAATATCTTATCTGACTTTATTTTTCTTCATTTATAATTTCATTGAACGATCTTTTATGAAAAAAATGTCACAATTTTGATAGTGTTGTAAGTGTGGACGTAGAATTTTTGGTTTGTTATATTTGTTGATGAATTTGTTGTTCTTGTTCATTTTTATGTTGTTAAAAATAAAAATAATTCAATCTTTTGTTCAATAAATTGAAATAAATATTTCGGAGTAATATGAATTTATTATTTTTCCTGCAGAAAAGAACTTGTATTTATTTTAAATTTAATTGATACTGTAAATTTGAGCAAACAAAATATATTTTTAATATGTAATATATATAAAATTAGTTCAATCAAAATTTATTTAGATTTATCAAGAATTTATTAAGATACATTAAAATTAAATGAAGTTTTTAACAGCATAACTACCATGCCAGTCTTCAGTCTCCGTAAATGTTAATCTTCATGGTAGCAATATAATTATTTGTATTATTTATTTTATTTATCTTGCTGAAGATTAACAAAAACAATAAATAACTTCAAAAACGTAAGAAATGTTTGTGCAAATATTTCATACAAACATATTAATAACAACAACATAAGCAGTTATTGAACAATATTCCTAAAATGATTTTTGATTTGTAACATAAATTATAAACTAATATAATGAACTTCTCGGTTTCATTATTATTTCATTATTTCATTATTAAGCGATTGCATCGCTTCTTCGTGTTGGAACGTCTTATTTTCTGTGTGCATCAGGCGGACAAAGCGACCCACCTCAACTCATTGGAGTCTGCCAGCAGACTGAAAGTTTTTTAGCGGCGCAAGCATTTATAGAATTATATGTATGCATTTCTTGCAAAGCTCTGAGAAATTCATAAAACGATTCTATTCAACAAACAACACTATATTGCTTTTGAATTTTCGGCACGAACTATAGCAACAAGCATAAGAACTTCAGCAGCAACTGCATCATCAATGCATTTTCGTCATACAAAAATGTGAATTTTTCTTCTTTTCTTTTGCTATTTTGTGGCTTTATTAAAAAAGCGACAAAATTCAAATTTAGATATTCCTATTATTGACAATATAAATTTTCGCATAAATTTATCTATGTACGATGAATATTAAAGACTGTATGTATACCCTAAAGTGTTCCCTAAAAACGTTAGTAGGACCTTGAAAAATTTTTCAAAATGCCCCCATACAAACCACGCTGTAAGACATAATTCTACGTAAAATCTCCAGATTGTGTTAAGTATTGATAAAGAACTATAAAAATAAATATTGAGAAAAGTGTGGAGTGCCAAATGAACCTGTTTAAGTGGCTAAATTTTAAAGCTGAAAAAAATTGCTTTTTAAAGGTTTTGCTTTTTCAGAGTTACCGGGAAAATTTAATTATAAGCAATGGTGGTGAAATTTTAAGGTTTTTGTATAATACAAATATGGTCAGCATTACGATGCTTATCAGAAATAGGTCATTGTTTACTGTTTTATGCGTAATTTTAAATTAGCTTATTCTAAAAATATAAAATAGAGTCTTTTATGTTTAATTATAATTATATTGAAAATTATTTATTGAACCCAATTTCTAACAAAGTATGAAGTGATCTATGGATGTTGCAATTAAATGTGTGACGAAACGTGAATAAAGCTATTGAATAAACCAAATTCAAATATAAAATATTTAGTTTCGAAGACTAAAAAGATATGGTTTTTCAAAAATTTTGAACGATTTGAATTATGTTCACTTGAAAATTATCAAAAGCAAAATTAAATTCATACTTTGATCTCATATGTGCATCATGTTTACCACTTAAATTTTTTAATCTATTTGAATTGCTTAACATCTACAGTCTCGACTATCTTGTTTAAATTTCATGAAGTGTTAAATGAATTAAATCTACTCATTGCTGCTCCTTCAATCAAGATAGCTGCAGATGAGATTTCAACAATTTTGCCAACAATATAAAAAGTAACAATCTTCTTATTTTCGACAATATGTTCTTAGTATTTGGCAACGTCAAAGAATTTACTCTGTGTGAAGAAGCATAAAAATTCTTCTATTTTATTTTTCCTTCCATGACTTTGTTTTTGTATGGTTGTGTAACTCATACGAGTTGCAACTGTATCTATGGACCAGCAAAACAGTACCAACAATAACAACATAAACTGCAATATATCGAGCGGAAGTCCAGTCGTTGCAGCACTAAAGAAAAATTTGTCATTGCAATTAAATGCAAAGAAATATTCTCAAAATAGCCAAGAATGTAGTTGAGAGTACAACAAGAATACAAAGAAAGAATAATCAGAGACAGCGTAACAATGATTGAACGACTGTAGTAAGCGAAGCAAAAATTTTTTTGTACAATTTACAGTAAAAGATGGTTCAGTTGGCGTGTAATTATCTTAGCTTGTAGTGCATAGGAGAATGCATTAAATTACTTCCCTTGTGTAGCTTAACATCCCCTATGAGGAGGAGCCATCGTTAGCAGATATGATACGATGAATGCTTTGTCATAAGATATAGTCTATGTTTCTATCCTTTATTTAATTGGCAAAAAAAGATTGCTGGACTTTTTCATTACTGCATTAAAAAGTCACTTTAAGTCATTTAAATATTCTGTTCTGTCTTGATTTCAGCCTAATTTTATAAATCCAAATTGAAGTTGAAGTTGTCTATAAAGTTCTTCAACCTCTGCCAACCAGTAATTGAAGTTCATCACCCGCTTTACTTCCTTTTTGCAATGACTTCACTTCCGCTCAAAAGCCATCCACTTAACGGAAGTGTTGCTGTTAACTTGCAAAAAGAAAAATTGCTCTTCTTTGGAGATTCTTGTTAATGAGTTGTTGTTACTAATTATGCAGCTTTAAAGAAGACACTCCAAGACGAGAGATTTGTCTGAATTGTCAGTAAGCATCGTTCCGATGCGGATAATAGTTTTCATGTATAATGAATATTCGAATTGGTTAGGATATAAATAAAATTAAAACAAAAATAAAAAATGGAAACATTTTTTGCTGCAAAAGAATTGTTAGTTATTTTGTAGCGATGCAGACAAAAACGTGCATTCAATTTGTGTTTAGTCTTAAGTTATTTTTATAAAATATTAATTTTAAGACTCCTAAAGTTTTTATCAGCATGCATAAAGTAATAACAATATTCTAACAGAACTTTTACTGAAGCTGGCAAGTTTTCAAAAGTTTTCTCTTTTTTATATAGATAACAAAACAACAACAAAGAAATGCGTTCCTATAAAATGTATCAAGAAATTATTTTTACATTTTCGACAAAGCTATAGCACGTAGCTTACTTTTATTAAACTTTGTGGCAACGCCTTTGAGCAGCTAAATTGCAACTACAACTGCTACTTTGCTTCTTTTGTGTGCATGCGTTAACACGAAAAAAAAAATGGCGTTTCCTACAAAAGAAAAGTTTATGAAAACAATTTGCTTAAAGCGAGCAAAAATATGCAAAACAACAATATTGAAAATAAAAAAAAAATTGAACATAAAAGACACAACCAGCAAATGCAAGTTTAATTTTAATATAATCTCTTGTTTTTGGGTTCAAGTTTTTAAGTTCTTTTCACTATTACGTAATGAAAATTGCATCAGTGGCATAAAGATGCAACATAAAAATTATATTTTATTTGTATTATGCAAAAGCTCTGTAGATGAATATAATGTCAGTTTGGAGGTTAAATCGAGCTTTAATGTGACATTCGAATAATGCACTAAAAATTCCAAAGTCCAAAAAATCTCAAAACCGTTTTTCAGCTGCTCTACGTGTTTTAGCCTTCAGTTAGAATTTCGGCATGAAACAACCCCGTCTATGTATTCAATTCTTCATAAGCTTGCGTTAAAATCAAAATATCTGCCAATTGTATCCGAATACTAGTAAATTCTTATATTAGTAAAAATCGTTTTCTGTTTGATTGCTTGTGTGTTTGTCTTTTATACAAATCTAAGCGGCTGAAGTGATTTCGCTCAAACTTAAAACGTGTATTACCTGAGGCACAAGGAGTGTCACGTATGTGGGCACAAAGGCGACCTGAAACGCTGGGCACAGGTCAAATTAAATCGTAGGCACTTCATATAGGGTATGGTGATAAACCATGCCTTGTATGGAAGTGCCAGTCAGAAACGAAACAGTGCTATGTGCACAGTCAAAAACAAAAGTTGTTATATATGTATATAAGAATTTTTTGTCTCTTTGCTGGGATGTTGTAGACCCCCATTTTCGACGGGACCGCTTTTACAGAATAGGGCACAGGGTAATGCTATTGTGTTTATGAATGTGACATCTAGTACGTGGTTGCTTTTCTAGTGTCACTTGTATAATACAGGTCTGTGAAGAGTATTTCAGGTGCATATCCTTTTTGGATATGCATTTTTTAATACTATATGTTCATTCATGAACTATAACTCCAATGTCTGTGGACCCAGAAGAATTAAGCCTTAACTGGCAGGGGTCCTCTATAAACACATAATATAGGATTTCTGTTGCGATTGTATGAGACTTAAATTTGGTAATTTATTTTGTATGGTCACTTTCGAAAATTGTACTCAAAATGGGGTTCCAGGCTTAAGCTTTTGCATACTTTATTTTTTAACACTTAATCTAATAAGTTATTAAAATTTAAGATTCAATACCATCTAAAAAAATTTATACAAAATGATTCATGCACGATGCATTAAGCAGTCCAAAGCTTTTTATTGCATTCATTCATTTTACGTTGCTGTAAAAGCTTTTTTTGATTACGTTTTGCTTACAGAGCGGACTTAGGTGGGGGTTAGGAGGGCCTACAGCCCCCGGCCCCGAGCAGGCAGGCATTTTCTTTAAATTTTGTTCCTTATAATTTATGTTCCTTTTTGCTTGCATCTATTTAGCAAAAGCATGCAATATTCAAAAAAATGTTTTGCCCTTTAAGGGTATGAAAATCACACCCCATCGCGTGATAGTTTAATACACTAACCAGCAATCCAAGAACCTTCGATAAGCAAAGTTGGTTGCATTAGCAGCTATGCAAATCAAAAAAAAAAAAAAAAAAAATAGCAGAAACAATGTTTCTTCTACTTACTACACGTTGTCATACGTATGGTTAAGTAGGTGTTTTTGTTTTTGTTGATATGAAAGCTTGTTGTTTTTTTTCGCTCTTGCATAATGGAAAATAACAATTCACATTTATGACATAATGTGGCTTAATGCGTAAGAATAAATATTTTGATTATTAAAAGATCCGAGCTAAATGCTATGTTCTTAAGTAGACCCCGTGTCGATTTTAGCCCCAGGCCCCGCTATGTGTCAATCCAACGCTGTTTGCTTAGAGGCATGTTCGGAACAACTGAGCTAAAGAAGCAACAACAATGTAAATTGTAAAATAGATAGAATCTATTTCCTTTTCGATGAAATTATCTACAATTAAATGCTAAAAATAAATAAATATGTAAACATAAGCATATAGTAAAAAATATTAATCAGTGTCGATCGCGTAGTAAACTCGCGATATTAGCGACACTTAATCTTTATACGAAAACACGAAGGAGCAAACGAGACAAATGATGTAATCGAGACAATTTCGGAAAAGTAATTTTCCTGAGCTGCTCTATTCTGCGTTGCCCAAGGTTGCGAACTACACCATGATACAATAATAAGGTAGGGTAAGGAGATTCACCCCACCGACCTGGAATGTCAAAATTATGAAATACTGTGGGGCCGTATCTTATAAAATATCCACGAAAAAACCAGGATTGTTTTTTGCATTTTTATACCAAAACGCTTACTGCGTAAGGGGTATATTAAATTTGTTTAGAAAAATATATATTTTTTTGATCAGCATCACCTCCTGACTCGATGTCCGTGTGTCCGTCTGTCTGTCCGTCTGACCGTCTGTCGACACAATTACAGTCGTAATTTTAAAGCTATCGCGATGAAATTCCAAAGATAAGTTTATTTTTAAAAAAGGAAGATTATGTTTGAAAATGGGCCAAATCGGGTGAAAACCACGCCTACCTCCTATTCAAAGTGACTTTATTTTAAGGGTAAAATATCTTAAAAATCCAGAAAAATTAAAGAAATGCCTTAAAATTTTGCACATAGACTTCAATATTTAATATAAGCCATATATATGATATATGGCAAAATCGAATGAAAACCGCGCCCACTTTCCATACAAAGTGGCTTTATTTCAAACGTAAAATCTCTTAAAAATCCACAAAAATTAAAGAAATGTCTTCAAATTTTGCACATGAGGTTTGATATGTAGTATGAAGCATATCTATGATATTTGGCAAAATCGGATGAAAGTCACGCCTACCTCCCATACAAAGTGACGTCATCAAAATAGAAAAACTTTCTTTTTCCAAACTCCACCCACATCGTTTATCCAACACATACCTAATTATGCACATATATTCTATATACACGTATGATGTAATATGACACATATGGTGTAATAATCCTTAGACTTGGAAAGTGGTCGTGGCATCTTACTTTTAATCGAACTTTTCCAACACCGTGTGTCAGACATCAACAAAATTTTGCACATATTATCCTTGGTAATTTGAGCAATCTTACGAGTACGTTTATAAAACTGGGGGCGTGGCATTTTATTTTTAACTTTTTATTTTTAAACTAGCTCTATCTACTTCGATTGTCCGATTTCAACCACATTTGTTACATATATTCTTGAGCATAATGAGAGGTTTTAAGCCTACAAAAGTGGATGGGATAAGGCAAGGTGTCAATTTAACTCTAATTGAACTCCCTTTACACCGTTTTTCCAACTTAAACCAAATTTTGCACACATAAACTTTGGCATAAGGATCAGTCTTTAGTTAATAAAATTTGGCGGTACTGTACAGGAGGCGTGGCACATAATTTTTAATCTATTTCCATCTACATCGTTTTTCCAAATACAACCAAATTTTGCACATATGTTCTTTAGTATAATTAGAAGTTATAACTTACAAAAGTGGGTGGGATTGGACAAGGGGCGTGTCACTTTTAATTCTAATCGAACTCCTTCTACACCGTTTTTCTGATTTCAAACAAATTTTGCAAACATATTCTTTGGAATAATGAGCAGTGAGTAATCTAAAAATTGATCAGAATTAGACAGCGGCGTGCCATTTAAATATAAATCAAACTCCTTCTATAGCCTTTGTCCACATTCTTCCAAATTTTATATATTCTTTGGAATAATGAGCAGTCAATAGTCTAGAAAATTCGCTCAAATTGAACTGGGCGTAGCACTTTAATTTTAAACGAAATTGTTTTAAGCCGTTGGTATGAATTGACATATACCAATCAGATTTTTCACATATATTCTTTAGCAGTCTACAAATTACTCTATGTGGCTGCTAAGGGTAAAATAGAACTAAGCGAATAACACAAATATTTTTGCAGATAATATATAAACATTTTATAGATGGCTATAGACTTCGAATATACATCAATACGGCCGCGTGGGTATTTTAGCTTCGGTACCCTGCCGAAGCTCCATTCCTTACTAGTTTTATTTCAATTTTATGACTTAAGTCACCCCAGGCTCGATCCTCATAGCACAGACGACAGATCTTTCTGTTTTATTTTTTTGTTAATTATTTTTTTATTTATAAATATTAAAAAATGAATTTGTCGAAAAACCTGTGTCGGGAATAAGCCACTTTTCCTTTTTCGTACTCGCATCGAACCGCGTACAATTCGACTGACAGTTGAAGGTGCTACCATCTCACCATTGCCTCCCTTGCATCAATCGAATAAAATACGAACAAACCTGAAATCAAGCATAGCATACATCTTCCAATTTATTCCAAAAAGAATTTATTGTTTATCTTTTATATAATTTGGGCTTTATTTATATAATTTATTTTCAATTTTTCTTAAAAAAAAAAAACCGAAACTGCCTGTATTATTGTAAATATTTGAATTTAAAAAAAAAGACAAAATTTCAACTGCAGCTAGGACCACTAAACTTATGCTTCGTGGTCAGAAGCTCTGACCTTGTACTACCACGCATACTTGTTTGGGTTTATTTTACCGTGCCTACACAGTTAAAAATGTTGACAGGATTTTCGTTACAAAATTTGCATCGTATTTAATGCATCGCATTTTTGACAATATTTATTGCAAAATGATGCAGACATGTATAAATACAGACACTCCAGCATTGTGACAAAAATTCTGCTATTTCCCACACGGCACGAAATCCGACATCCATATCGAAAATTAAAAAATTTACGAATAGTTCGCGATGATAACAACCGAATTCGATATCGACTACAATTTTGGCGAACGTAAGGGTTACTTCGAAAGCGAAGATTCACTTATGTTTCGAAAAATTATTCGTTTACAATTCCAAAGCGATTAATTCTTCTTATATATTCTACTTTTTTTACTGTAAGGTGGATACTTATGGATAACTTTTTTGGAACTTTTAGACTTATACTTTTATTATTACTGACGCGATAACACTGGTATGAAATAGCTTTCGATTTTTGATAGCGAATTGCGGAAAAATACGAAATTTTTCTTCGATAAAAGTTCATTGCAAACGAATTTCCACAGGGTGGGTTACATATGCATTGACAAGTGTTAAATTTCGGCACAATATTTTAGTAACATATCCTTCTTATGTTGTATTTTCGATTCACATATTGTAGGTAATCTGACAGCTCAGTTGGTAATGGAAGAACTTATAACCATTATTTTGTGTGTTTAAGTTCCGCAGCATGCGAATATTTTTTTATTTCGATATAAATATAAGTTAAAAACTGCGTTTGATATATATGAAAGATACGATATTTATATGGAAATGCAACGATCTAAGAATAAACTAAATCTTATATTCAAAGTTGCATTCGTTAATATTGCAGCATGTGCTGTTTCCAAATCAATCAATGTAATCAATCTGAATTTATCAAAGCTCAGTTTGAGAAATTCCTACGTTAAGCTACGTTCAGCTTCAAATTTTTTAGACAGTACTGTACTTTCAGAGTATTGGACGAAAGACTCAATTCAATCATAAAAGAAAGAGTGAATCACTGATTGTTGATTTAACATAAGTATGCGCTACTCAACTAAATTTACGTGGACGAGTGGTTAGAACAGCCGACTATGGATCAGATCGTACTGTGTTCAATCCTCAGTGGAAGCAAAAATATAAAAAATTTGAAATTTATTTTTTTCGTTTTTAAAATAAAGCTTAATAAAGTCTAAATAGTATTTTTTTGTTTTCATACAACTAGAACGGCGAATCGCTGTGTGGTTGTTTTCATAAAAACCATTTCGTTACATTGGTCTTACCCTCCATCTAGCTCGCCGTTTTGTTGTATACGCGGCTATAAAAGTTTCACTTAAAAAAAAAAAAAAAATGAAATAAAAAACGAAAACCCGCAAAAAAGTTATTTTTTTGAAACTTAACTTTTTTTAAAAATAATGTATAAATGACCAAATACTTGGTTTATTTTTCGCCCAAATATAAGTTGGCAAGTTAACATGTACGACTATGGCGTTTTAATGAAGTACTTGGGAAGCTGGAAACTGCCAAAGCCAGCTTATAAATTATAGTAGATTTTTTTTTAATTTGACATAAGCTTTTTTCTCGGTGTAAAAGACGTCATCAGCATCGGGTTTTTTGTTGATGTGGATGTGTTTGTGTTGTTGTTTTAAATGTTTTTTTTTTTGCATAGCGCGAAGAAAAAATTAACAGTTGCCCACATGTGCCTTAAAGTAACAATGAATATAACATATAATACAACAAATTAAATAATGATAATATAATAATGAATAATGAAATAGATTAAATTAAACTGGTGTGAATTTTTTTTTATATTTTAATTATTTTTATGTAATTTTACATTTTTGAATTTAAAATTTATTTCATTTAAAAAAAAAATTATAATATTTTTAAATCTGTGCAACCAAAAAGCTTCGCTTCTCTTGTGTGTCCAACTATGCACCTGATTTTTTTTCTGTAATTGGTTTTTAGCATATGAGCAAATGTATCTCTAAAAAGTTTAACTTTTTCCGTAAGTTTTACAAAATAATTGACAATGATCGCATAGATTTTTACGCTTCAATAATTTGAGCAATATGAAAGCTCGTTTGTCCGTTTCAGTCTTTTAGTTTTCAATATGTAATAGAATAATGCTGAAATGTGGCGGAAGCATAAAATTTTACCTAAGAGGTCTCAAGTTTTATAATTAATTTTTTTAAAGCAGATCTAAATTGAACTATCAACAATAACCCGACAACTTCAACAACACACGAATTGCTACGAATTGTCTGCTCGAAGACATTAATTTCTTATTTCGACTATTACAAATGGATGGTTGAATCCATTTCAAGAATAAATATAATTGATTTCACTAAATCAAAGTTTTATCAATTATATTTATCATCTTGCTAAACATCCTATTATTGTATTGGTTTACAAATCCAACAGGTATGTAAGTATATAAATATTAATTTTCAAACTCAAACTTCATACGATTGCACGGAGCACACGTTTGCTTATTTTTATTCTTTTCTTTTAAATACGAAAATATTTCACTGAATATTAAGCAAGTTCAGCGGATTTGCAAAATGCTTCCATTTATTTATACATCGCTCATGCATTCGTATCCCTTTGTAGGAATGCTTCAATTTCATTAAAACAGCATTCAAGAATGAAAACAAACAAGGCTACAGTATTCTAGATACTGACTCAAGTGCATTTTGCCTTAGCGAGCACTTGACTCTTAAATTCCCAAGAAGGAACGAACCACTACATGCAGAGAAACAGACTGACAGATATACGGATAAACATGCAAACAGATAAAAAAAAAAACATGCACATTAGTCGCACATAGTACCTAAGTACATATAAACATAAACACGGACATATTCATATACAAACAGACCATGACAAACAGACGCAAGTAATGTAAACAAACAAGTTGAGGAAAGGAAAGCTTGAACTCGGCTTAAGCTAGAACGATTTAATGCTGGTACTGGATGGAAGGAAGAATGAATGAATCAAGATAGAAAATCCCAGAATATATTGCAGAATAGCAAACGATAAAGTGATGCGTATCGGCGAGTGAGTGAATGAGTGAGTAAGAGTATGAGCGAGATGAAGCTAAGTGAATGAAGGGAATATAAAACATGTTTGCAGCAGAAGTTAAAAATGTTATTCTTAGAACTGTTTTCATGCTTAGAACTGAGGAAGTTTTCTTGTTTGCGTATTTATACCAGTACCTATATAAAGCATCTTGGGTTCAAAAGTGGTACAATTCAAATTAGCAATATGTGAGGAAATAACAAATAATTGTCGAAAGCATAATTAGTTTATATGCGAAATGAAAATAGAAGATTAAGAATTCGAGTCAAGTACCTGGACAGTTCTAAATATTTTCCAACAACATACCAAATCATGGGCGTAGTGAGCTGAATCGCTAGACATCAGAAAAATTAAACAATATAATAATTTTAAAAAATTCTTAAAGTGCTGCGATTTTCTTTGCGAAACAACCAATTTGTCTAGTAAAAAGAAAATCTCAATTGAAATCTACATTTATACAGGTTCAAAGCTTTAAATTTAAGTTATTTCAGTAAAAGAAACTTTTTACAAATCGAAACTCATAAAAAAATGTTATCCCCCCTGGATAATATCCTAGTAACACCAATGCACTCAATTACTGAAAAGTTGTGTCAGAATGCATAAAATGTACTTCGTATAGCAGTCCAGTGTATTAAAAAACAAAAAATTTACTTAAGATTAATTAAATGTACTTCTGAAATCCTCAAGTATTGTAGTTTCTGAAGTAGGTGCTTTTCACTAGCTATGATATATAGAAATTTTGTGCTCAGTTTTTTCAAAAGGAAAACAAATTTTTCAAAAGGAAACAAAATAAATTTTCAGAAGGAAACTAAAGATATAAAATATATGATTATGCATATGGGTATTTCCAAACTGGCGTTATGTACGATTTGTATGACAAAATATTAAAAAAAAAAGAATTCAAAAGTAAAATTTTTATTCAAAAAGATTTTTATATTTCAGAAGTAATTACAGAAGTAGTAAACAGCAATGGATCCTAAGGACTTAAAGATATAAGCAAAAATATGCGCTGACGTGGCGTTACAAAAAACAGAAGTGGTTTTTTAACTTAGATAACAAAAGTCTGTAAATTGGGCAAGAATTTTTGTATAAATTTTTTTTAGAAGTATTTGAAATAATATAAGTTTACTAACAATACCCGGTGTGCGTTGTTACACGCGTCAACTTCATTGGAAAATAATAAAAATGTTCAAAACTTTTATTTGACCCTTTGTTTAACACCATGCTCATTGTCTAATGCCCGTCCCAGTTTTCCGGTAGCAGGACATCATCAAATAGTAACTTCATTCTTAATTTCAATGTTCTTTGATTTTGACTTCCAAAGATATTTGATATGAAAAATTTGGCTTATATAGGTGGAGCCACACCCCTTTTTCCAACTGCTGTCTAAATTTTCCATTCAATCGACATCACCAAGTGGTATACAGTGATGCATGTCAACAACTGGGTTTTTTCCAATTTTTTAAAATAAATCATAAAATTAGTTCAGAATTTTTTTCTCAATTACCCTGGAAAAAAGAGGACTTGAGGTTTGTCTTTCTCTACCTAGCGACCTTCATTGCCACGCCCACTTTTAAATTAATTTTTCGGTCATGCAATTTTACATTAAATAAGTGCAAGGACTTAAAAATTGATAAGAAATAATATAAAAAATGAAATGGGTTATGATAAAATACTTGCTAATTTACTTAGGTGGCGCTAACAACCGTAAGTTGGTTTACGCCTGGTGTAAGAAATTGCGCCTGCCATTTCTATTTTGCGCTTGTTGGCGCCAGTTGGAATCTCCAAGTTTCGTCAGGTTGTTCTCTACTTGGTCCGTCCAACTTAGATGCGGTCGTCCTCTTCTGCGTTGATCGCCGTTGGGTACCGAATCCAATGTTTTCTTCGCTGGAGCGTCGTCTTCCATCCGCTCAACATGACCTAGACAGCGAAGCCGCTCAATTTTTATGCTGTTTACTATGTCAATGTCTGCGTATAGCTCATACGGCTCATATTCGGTACTCGCCGATCTTGCAAAGGATGTTTCTCTCGAAAAGTCTTTTCATAAGAGCTACTCTACTTCCACGCTTGTGCTGCGTATAACAGGACAGGCATGATACGTGACTTATAGAGCTTGACTTTTGTTCGTCGAGAGAGGGCTCTGCTTCTCAATTGTCTATTGAGCCTAAAGTAACACCTGTTGGCAAGAGTTATGCTTCGTTTTATTTCTCTACTGATATTGTTGGTAGAGTTAATGCTGGATCCGAAGTAGACGAAGTCCTTCACAGCCTTGAAGGAGGTGGTGTCAACAGTGACGTGGGGTCAATACACTGGGACTGTTTGCTTGTTGACACCAGTTATTTCATCTCATTTGCGTTCACTGCAAGACCTATGCGACTTGACTCTTTCTAATTTGGAGAATGCTGCACTGACTTTGCGTGTGTTACGGCCAATGATATCAATATCAATAGCATACGCTAGCACCATAACACTCTTATAGAACATTGTGCCGCTTTATCTCAGATCAGCAGCTCGAATGATCTTCTCCATAATGAGGTTAAAAAAGTCGCCTAAGGAATCACTTTGAAACTTACTTTGGGAACAAATGAGGGATGGTGGGGGGGTAGAGGAGAGGTCCTTCCCGATATGAACTGCGCTGCTGGTGTTGCTCAGTGTCGTCGTGCATAGCCGGATTTGCAAATATACAAAATTCAGACATGGTGGAGTATAGGTGATTCCTTATTGGACTACCGAAAACGTCTTTGTAGTAGACAAAAAGATGGTGGGTGATTTCTTTCTCTAGGGTATATTCTAAGATTTGTTATAGCGTGAATAACGTGAATAGCTGGTCGGGGATAGATTTTCTAGGTCTGAATGCGATGGGCTTCGGTTTTTCACATAATACGCTCGACAGGACTTTATATGTGATATTTTGGAGGTTTATCCCATGGTAGTTGGCACCAATAGTGGGATCGCCGTTCTTGTGAATTGGGTAGAGTACACTGCGGTTTCAATGGTTTGGAATGCATTCTTCCAACCATATTTTGCATGAAAGCTCGTAAATGCATTTAAACAGAGATTCGCCTCCGTTCTTAAACAGCTCTTCGACTCGCGGCTTTGTTGCTCTTTAGCAGTGTTATGGCTGTCAAGACTCATTAAAATCGGGCAGCAGAGCTTCAAAACTGTTATCCATAACTGGGGTTTCCGGAATATCATCTCTATTGGCGGGATTGTTGTGGTCATTGCCATTCAGAAGACTAGAGAAGTGTTCCCTCCATAACGTCAGTGTACTCTGGATATCTGTCACTAGATTCCCATTTTCATTCTTGCAGGAAGTGTCCACAGTTCTAAAACCATTCAAAACTATCGGCTTATTCCTGTCGCCATATATCTCAATCTTCTCGCACTCGCACTTTTCTGCCACTCTTTCTTCCGCCTCAAAAGACGTCTGCAGTCCCTTCTCTACTCTATGTATCACTCCTTAGCAGCACGCGTTACAACCGACTGCAGAGTGGCTTTTTTAGTAGGCGGCGTTTTTCTCTGCATTAACGTTTCAATACTCTTGGCGGCGCCACTGGTTTCAGCAGTGGTGATCGTAGCCAATAACCTCTTCGGCAGCCCCACGCATAGAGTGGGAGATGTGTTCCCGCTGCACGCATATATCTTCCATTGGAGGAGTGCTTTTTTGAAGCAGGAGTGCAAGTCGAGTGGTGAAGACTTCGGCTGTCCATTTTGATTGCTGCTTGCCGATCTCTTGCTTTCTCTGTGTAGGGTTCCGCGCATTCTTTGCTGCGCACAGATATGGACAGATCTTAGGTGCGACAAGATAATGATCCAAGTATATGTTTGCAGCACGAATGGTGCGTACATCTAATACAATAGAAGAGTGCTTTCTGTCAATCAAAACGTGATCAATTTGGTTGAGCGTTTTTTGATCAGGGCACAGCCATGAATATTAGGCGCTTCAAAGCACTCGTAGAAAGTTTCTTTGATCTCATCGTCCTTCTGTTAGAGCAAACGCACATATAAGGCTTATATGAAAGAATTTAGCCTTGATGCGGATTATGGCAAGTCGTTCGTTTGCAGTTGTGAATTGCAAGCCTTGATGCCGTAATCTCTTGCCAACTGAAAATTCACACCCAAACTCGTGCTTTTCCGCGAGAGAAACCCTGTATCTTCCACAGCATTTCTTGGATTGCAGTGATATCAGCTTTGCATCTTTCCAACATATCAATCAGTTGAACAGAGGCACTTTCTCAATTAAGAGTTCAGACATTCCATGTGCATGTCCGTTAATCGTTATCAGTTTTTTGCTTGCGGTAGTCGCCATCGGATTCGGTGATCATTTTATCTTTATTCTTGTAATTTCCAATGAAATATTTTTTTACGTGGTGGGCTTCAAACCTAACACACAATCTATTTAAGGCCAGGTAACCCGCCGCTCAAATTAGTCATCAAACTAACGAATGCCAGTTTGCCGTTGCCTAAGCAATTTTTTTTTTCGCGAAATGTTTGAAGAAAAAGTAATTTTTTGGACTTTTTCAAATTTCTGAATTTTTTAAAAATTTTAATAACAAAATTTTTAAGTAATTCTTGTTCGGGTCATAAAGAGGCCCATACCAAATTTTAAGTTAATCGGTACAATAGAACTTGAGATATCATGTCAAACGAGTTGGAAAAGGTAGTTTCGAGACAAACCCGTTCAAAGATTTGAATTAAAATGACTCCTTAAATAATCAAAATTTTCAAAAATCCTTTCAAGACCATATTTAGTTAAGATGTCTTAACTTCGAAAATATGAAAAAAAAATTGATTTGTTTAAAAAACACTGAATACTGCCTTAAATGCGCTATCTCTTACTCTGACGTGTTCAAAGTACAGGAGTGCTAGACAATTCTCAAATATAAAAAAGTTACATAATATTTCACTATTCTGAAGTTCTTTTACTGTTTTCTCCGAATAAATTGTTTATTTTTATATTTACTTACTTAGGTGACCGTAACAACCCGTATTCGGGTTTTGGCCGACCTCATCAGCTCTCGCCAGGCGCCTCTGCTTTGCGCGCGACTTCTCCAATCAGATACACCAAGTGCGGTTAGGGCTTTCTCGGCCTGGTCCATCCATCGGAGACATGGTCTCCCTCGTCGTCGTTGGCCAGCGACCCTCGTCTCGAGCACCTTTTTCGCTGGAGATTCATCGTCCATACGATGGACATGACCAAACCAGCGTAGTCGCTGCACAGTTATACGCCGAACTACGTCAATGTTTTCGTAGAACTCATACAGCTCTTGGTTCATTCGGATGCGATAGTCATAGCCGACTCGAACAGGACCGAAGATTTTACGAAGAACTTTTCTCTCGAACACCCCCAGAGCGGCTGCGTCAGTTTGCGAAACTACCCATGCCTCAGCGCCATAAAGCAGCACAGGTAGAACGAGCGTCTTGTAGAGTGTTAGTTTTGTTGATCGAGAGAGGACTCTGGAACTTAGTTGCTTACTGAGCCCGTAGTAGCACCTATTAGCAATTATTGTTCTTCGCCTTATCTCCAGGCTGACTTCGTTGTTTTTATATTTGCATTTGGTTGTAAGTTGAAAAGTTGTAGTATTGTTTGAAAAGTTGTATGTTTTCTAGTAATTTTTTTTTTAATCGCAGAATAACGCTTATATTTTTAGTTGTATTAATTTACTGGTAAAATAGTGATAATTTTAACCAAATTTATAAAAGAAATTAACATTTTTTCTGAGTATTTACATAAAATAAAAAAATAAATAAACTAAAAAGGAATAAACTAAAAAAATTGACTAGGAAAGGAAAATTTAACAACACAAAAATGTTTCTATTCCATAAATACTAGCATCAGTCACGTAAAAATTATTTATATTATTTAATCCAGCTAAAAAAAAAACAAAATTATACACATAGCGAAAATGTAAATGCATATATTATATATTGTATATTATATATAAATATTTATATGATTTTTGCGATGTTTCTTAAAAGTTTAAAAAATGGTATGTTTTCTAAAAACGAATGAAAAACCACCATGTATGTGTTGTTGACAGAGAACATTTTTTTTTTTTTGTTTTTTACTGGCAATTTTAAAAATAACAGTTAGTGCTTATTTGTGCCTGGTTAATTCTGAGTTGAGTCTCTTTTGTAGTGAGGAGGCGTTATGTACTCCTAACATTTTATGTATGAGTGTTTAAATACTTTCTGCATAAAAGCTACAGATTATCTCGTTTGTTTGACAGGAAAATATATAAGAAAATTTTATCTTGGGAACCCCGCCAGAATAATAGAGAGTGCTAAGCTATTAAAAAGAATAACTAAGCAACTCGTTGTAAAGTCCTTAAGTTAACCACAATGCAGCAACATGCGTCTAAGGAATAGATCATTTTATCTGGTTGTGCTTTAGAAATCGTAATAACAACAACAACATCAACAACAACAAAATTCGCTTAATGAGTATTTATAAATTATACCCACAAACGACTAATTGATAGAGAGCACCAGTAGGAATAAGGAATATGATAAATTAAGAATATGTTATAGTTAGACATTTAAGAAGTGAAAAGAATTGAGAATATATAAGTAAGGAAATATTCAAAAAACCTAGCTTAAACTTACTCGTTACGGGTGTTGATCTTACATCTATTATGTTTAATGCTAAACTTGAGTTTTTTCTCTTTGAACTTGTCAATATTTGTTTTAGTAACATTATTGCCCTATTATGTGTTAAGACCCGTATTGCTTCTATTGTAGATATTTTTTTTATGTTACCAAACAAGCAAGTTACTATAATTAAAACGGTACCAACATGCAACTTTGTGTACGAACGATTAGCTGCTAAGTTAGCCCAGTAAGTTTAGTAAGTTTTAGATTTGTAGTGGTTTATGTAAGATCATAAATAGTTCTATTGAATGAAAATAAAATTCATTAAAATTTAAAACGTGTTGTAATAAACTCAATCTTATATATTTCTACTACGAATATGGTCCGCGAAGTAACCGACCTGGCGTATAGATAGCGGCTGTTTCTTTGATAAATTACTATGTTAGAAACTACTAATATTACAAGGCTTAAGTTTCAAGTTTTAAGACGCTACGTTGTTTAATATTTGCTTGGCAGCCATCTAAAGCGAACGCTCTCAGTGAATTTATAAACATGTTATGTTATACAATACTTGTGAAAAAGTCTTATCTTTAACATTTATGCACTAATTTCACTTCTTTTTCTTTAAAATACACAAAAACTAAATTTCTAAAAATAAAAAAAGAGAGTGTTTGTCATAAGCAATATATGACGGAAATATTCAAAGTATTTAAAATGATATTCCTGTCAATCTATCATCAGTGCTTATGGCAAACAACAGTAAAAATATTCTTTATTGCTTATTTCAACTCAAGTCATTCCATATAAGCACTTAATTTTCCGGCCAAAAAATGCTTCAGTTGCCTTCGGTCGAAGTGAACCGATTACTAGTAAAGAGGGGCTGTGCGCATAATCGCACAAGAGAAAATCGTCCAAAGTGTCAAAATGAACAATCGCCTGAAAATTTCGCTAAAAATTTTGGGCGATTGTTCAGTTCGATTTGAGCGATTTGGCGCAATATAATTTTGAGCGATTGCTTATAATGAACGTCTGCCCAAAACATGGAGAATGAATAATCGCCCAACGTAAATTTTTGGGCGATTATTAATTTTATTAAATTAGTCTGCAAATGTATATTAATGCAAGAAGTTAATTGTTGAAGTGTTGATATAATAACACTTTGGATATTATGCACTCTTGATGGTTCGCCCTTTTACGAAATAACAAAAACGTAAGTATAAAGATTTACTTACCATCAAAATTCATTTCGAACTTTTGAAGATATAGCTGTTTTTGTACTCATTTGAGGTATTACCAATTTTGTAGGTAGCTTTGAAATATTTGTCTTCGAAATTGACAAAAAAAATTAATGATGTCAGAAAACGTGTGTAAATATATTCTTCTGATTAAGAAAAACTGGGTGTAAATACAAAAATTATTCTTTTTATTATACTTACGTTTTGGTTATTTCGTAAAATGGTGAACCGTCACGTGTGCATATCATATAAAGTGCTATTCTAGGTTAATAGCTTCTTAAGTATACAACGAGGGAAGGGTGAAATAAAATTCCATCTATGATTAATTTTCCAGTATTTTGCTGCTTTTTCGTTGTGTTTTTGGGCAAATATTCATTATGAATTAATACCCAAAATTATGGACTATTGTTTATTTCAAACTTGGGTGATTGTTCATAATCTTTTTGGGCGATTTTTCATTATGAATAAAAGCCTAAATTTTTGGGTGAATTTTTATGTTGGCACTTTGATCGATTTTCTCTTGGGCGATTATTCGCACAGCCATAAAGAGGTTTGCAGTTAAAATCCGGGCTAAGATAAGATTTTTTTCCTATTTTTGATATCAAAAATATAGGACACAAGTTTTTTTTTATGAGAAAGAGAGTACTTCTTTTTTTCAAAAAGATCAAAAAAGAGTTTTGATTAAACTCAAAACTTTGTTATGAGTTTAATCAAAACTTCACCCAGATGAGGTTCGAGCCGTGTCATCGGAAACTGCAGTCAAAAGATTTTACACTGAGCTATTGATCGCGTTGAAACTTAGGAATCAAAACGTTTTTATGAAATGCTCATGCTTTTGTTGTTTTTTAAAAGCGTTGATGAATTTCCGTGAGGTCATGACCGTTTTTGTTAAGTAATACATTACTTACCACGATACATTTAAATGTTCAAGAATAGTAAATTGAATTTTTAATTTTATTGGAGTGTTTTATTGAAACATTTATAGTATTGGCTATAAAGAGTAGATATTTTAATTGAAGGATTAATGTTTTCATTAAAAATTATAATATGCATAGTATTTGAACCAAAGTGGAACTATTTCTGGAAAAAATTAAGAGTGTACCATAAAATGATTAGTCGTTTTAGACTTTAATTTGATGATTGAGTTCGTATGGTAACTATCGGCAACTGTTTCAAAAATAGGCGTGGTCAAATTATAGCTACGCCTACTTTTTTAGAAAAAGGCGTGTGGCAATTGTTTTCTAAACTATACCGTACTCGAATGAAATTTTCCCCCAATATTTCAGGACAATCGGTCCGGCAGTTAACTAAATGATATCTGATAAATTTGATGCATCTATAATTTGACCACGCCCATTTTTTGAACAGTTCCGACAATAACCATACAAACTAAATTACAAAATCAAAGTCTATTATGACAAAAACCGTTTGAAGTGTAGCATTTTCTTCGAGATATGTGAGTGGTAAAATGGGGCGTGGAAACCCATTTTTAGTACAGCGCTCCGACAGTAATTATACAAGCAAGATATTCTAATTATAATCCCCTAAATCTGAAACTGTTTGAAGTATATAATTTTAACTGATTTGTAGGCGGTGAAAGGGAGTCAAAATTAATCAAGCGCATGTAGAGTGGGATGGCCAAGTAAAACACAACAAAAAAATCCCCATGCAAAACAGACGCTTTGTTCTTAAGTTATGGAATTAGTAAAACATTTCACAACTTTGTTTTATATATAAAGAGATAAACTATGGGGGTAGGAAGGTGAAAAATATTTTATGACCTATTCTCATACCTACCATATAAACGAAAAAAGAAATTGCATTAAAAATTGTCGAGCCGTTTCGGAGGGATGCGATCACAAACACCGTGATACGAGATGTCAAGATAGAACATTGAAACGTATATTTCATGAATACATTAATTATGAATTTGATGTCTTTTAGCACTAGCGCGTACAAATGGTATATGTACATTAGGGTTGTATTAATATTTTTTTTTTCGTCAGCAATTAGGGGCTGTTCATAAATTACGGAACACATTTAGGTGGGGGAGGGGGTCGAGCATTTGTGACGAAGTGTGAAATGGGAGGGGGAGGGGGAGGTCGGTTGTGCGTTACGTCACAAAAAATTTTTGAATTCAGTTTTAAAAATTCTAAATATTATTAAAATTTTATTATCAATAAAACAAACCTAACAAAACTAACCTAATAAAGTGAACGGCTTACAAGCCGAAAAAATACAGCTTAAACTACAATCAAAGTAATCAAATTTATAAAAAGCATTTAAGACACCTTCAACAAGTGTAGCAGTTTGAAAAAATAAATATCAAGAGCAAGTAAGATCAGCAACCGGAGCTTAAGCAACGTTTTTTGCCGAACTGAAGTGAGAATTCTTACTCTGAGGCAGTCATCGAAAATAGCCATTATTACTTCTCGTTCAAAGCGAACATCAAATAGTTATAAAAAAAAAAAAAAAAATAAAACAAACTTAGCAATTTTCACAGTTGTCGAACATCGAAGTTATAACTTATCGCCACTGGTTTGTGTTCTTACTTCAGCTCTGTACACATATTCATATTTTTCATCAATTATTGTCCAAATACGATAGAACAACGTGAAATTTCTGTATACTTCCATTATAATAGAACTTAGACTAAATATAACGTGTTCTATGCTTTTTCCATAACAAACTCCTAAATCATAAAAAAAAACCTAAAAATGTTAAAAACGTCGGGGGGGAGGGAGGGTTCCAGACTTTGTGACAAAGTTAGACATGTTACGTTATTTATGAAAAGCCTCTTATCGATTTTTTTATTCTACGTTAAATTTAAGGAAAAAAAATCTTCTGAAGCCAACATTTGAGTACGGTGAATTTATTTTTCGCGATATTTTGATCAAAGAATTTGATAATACGAGTATATGAAAGTGCACCGCGACGTATGAGTGGCATTTACTAATATTTGATTTTATTTACTTATGATACTCATACGCACCAGTGCACTTTCATATATCGACCCCTTTGCGCAAAATAATCGTGTGTCAAAAACCAAATTTTACAGGAGAACGTTTTTCTACTTTTTATACACTTTAATATTGTTTTGTCTGTACGTAACGGTGAATCGAATAGAGGGCTTTATAAAAGTGAACAATTTGCTTGATATTCTACTTCTAATTTATAAAACAAAAAGTTAATATAACAATAACTACTATGCACAAAATATTTTTATATAGCACATATGATAATTTTTCTCACAAGGAAAATATGCATTGTAACATACGATAAAATATACATTAAATTTTTGACGTAACTATAGGGTAACTATAGGTAATGTAGAACTAATTTGCATCAAAAAGTCAATTTCCATAAAATGCCACATACGATAATTTCGCGCAAAGGGGTTGATATAAACAAATTCTTTTAAACTTTATATCGCTGAAAACAAACTCTTCTCCCAAGCATTTTTTGTTTTTTTTTTTTTAATTTAACGTATAATACAAAAATCAATGAATCTAGGAAATAAAATGGCGTCTGAAACAAACTGCTCTAAAGTATTGAACATGTATCTAATAAAAATATTTTATTGAAAAAGTCAACATATTTCACTCATATACTTTTTTTATAAATTTAAAAACCCAAATTGTCTCTACTAATCAGTTTGCATGTATTATAAAATGAATATAAAATTTTTGATTCAAGTATTCAAACGTCTTATGAGTTTTTAATTGCCTATTTATGCCAGATCGTTCTCAAAGTCTCAAATTATGTTCATGGCAACGAATAAACAAATTAATTGTTTTAATTTTAATGGTTTAAGTAATAGAATGAAATGCTCATCATATATAGCTGAGTAATTTATCATGCTTGCAGACACTTAATTTTGCATATACAAGATGTTCATAAAAAGATTACCAACAACCAACAGCTCTTCAACCCATACTCTGTGAAAGATGAAGGCTGAAGATATGCGGATGCTGTTTAACATGTTTTTATTAACACACACACACACACACACACATAACATGATCATAAAAAAAGCCTTTCAGGTCTTAACTTTGTGTCAAGGTTACGTTTTATGAGCGCTATAACTGAGTCACACATTTGTAAGTAGGTGTCTTAATCACAAAGAAACAAATTTAAATGGTTTTTTATGTATACATTTATTGTGATAATTTGACAAAGCAGCCATAAAGTGTTTTTTTTTTTATATGCGAATTATATCACTAAGCTCTGTGATGCAAAACTACAGCGGATTCATAACTTAAGACAACCATCACAAAATTTTAATTTGAATTTTTTTTCGCGAGATTCAAAATATTTAAAAAAAAAAAATATGTTCACACCTTAAAACATGGTATTTAAGATAATATTCAGTCGAAAGAAAATAAAGTAATCTAATATATTTTTTACAGTACCGCTTCCTTTATATATACTTTGTTAACTTTAAGTAGAACCTATTAAAATCTGGAGTGCGATAAGTACTGGAACACTTTAAAAAATACAGTAGTTATATTAATATGAGTGACTAATATAATTTCTTAGTCACTATTGAAATTACTCTGTAAAAGAAATCCAAATATTACATTATTATTTTATGAAAAAAAAAAATGTTTAACCCTATTCATGTCACGCTGTGTCTTTGGGTCATTATTCAATTTCAAACCAATATAAATGATTTAAAACTTTTCTTAAAGCAAAATTAGTTAAATGTGTTTTATTGGGTACTCTGTTTCTGTAATATAAAATTAATTTTTTTTGTATTTATTTGATAATATTTACTTATTGCACAAAATATTCAAAAATAACATAAACTGTTATGTAGTGACTCTGAGACACTATACGATGGTTAACAATAAAAAAGAAGACTACGATGTTACTGCTGCCCTTACGAAAAAGTACGATCTTCTTAGCAATGCTGCAGTATTTGTCAGAAACCCGTATGTAAAGAGCATTCAGATAAAAGTCTGGTTTGCCTAACATGTATAAATATATAGTTAAGTAAAAACGCCACATTACTCATATTAAATTTTCTTATTATTTCCAATTAACTCAATGAGTTATCTATTTGTGTATTTATTAAGTATAAGTGTTTCTAAGTCACATATATTAGATTACTTTCTTTTTTTTTAATAAAATAAATGAACTCTCTATGTATTTTGTATAAGTGTCTCTAAGTCACAACGGGACAGTTTTCGATATTATATATATATATTTATATATTTTATTTGGAAATCAAATTCAAGGGTCTACCTCGCTTAAATGATGGTATTGAATTTTTTCTTTTTTTTTTGTTAAAGTTATGCTAAATTAAAACTGCATAAAGAGATCTACTAGAATGGAGATAATATACGTATGATAAAAACAAAGTTACAAACAAAGGTAAAAACAAAGTGTGTCTTCATAGTTGTGACACATGGCAGTTTTAAGGCTTCT
Source organism: Coremacera marginata (assembly GCA_914767935.1). Taxonomy (NCBI): domain Eukaryota; kingdom Metazoa; phylum Arthropoda; class Insecta; order Diptera; family Sciomyzidae; genus Coremacera; species Coremacera marginata. The sequence goes on along the minus strand of OU612047.1, from coordinate 67,913,541 downwards.
AACCGATTGTTTCATGTTTGTTGAAGAGTTCTTCAGCATTTCTAATGTTTTTTGTCGGTCTTTTTATAGATGGCGTTCTAAAAACAGACCATGTATGTGAAAATTCAGCAAAAATGGCTTCCATCTTGTGTAAATTTATAAGAAGTGGGCAATTAATAATAATCGTGTATTATTACTCCTAATATTTTGACTTAAAAAAAAATTTAATATATGCGCACAAAAATTGTTGGCTTCACTATGAAAAACTTTAACAAAAATTTCTGATCATAACGTAGAAGTGCCGTGAATATCGGGGAAACAAATATTTACTTTAAAAAATGCTCAGTTCAAATTTGTTTAAGGCCTAACAGCCGAAACACAATGCAATGACAGAAAAGGCAGACCCAAGAATTATCTATCATATAAGAATAAGATTGAAGCTAGCGGTAGCAACAATTGTCGTCAGATGCTCAACTGGTGCTGTCTTTAAAACATGCATCTACATGCTTCTACGAAGACATACGTTCCATGTTTTGACAATTGTTTGACAAAAATTATAAAGAATTTTTAGCTTTGTGGTGCTTGTAAAATATCTCTAAAATAGTAATACTTTTTTTCCTTATATTGGTAGAATATTTACATTGTTAAGTTTAATTGTAAAGGCCATCATAGAATTATAATAGGCTTTAGATTTATAATATATATTACTAGCTTATGCCTGGTATGTGTTACTACACTCGGTAGCTATATTAGAAAATAATAAATATATTTAAATCTTTAATTTGACACCACGCTCATTGTCCAATGCCCGTCCCAGTTTCCCGGTAGCAGGACATCACCAAATAGTAGCTTTATTCTAAGTTTCAATGTTCCATGATATTTACTTCCAAAGCTATTCGATATTAAAAATTTGGCTTATAAGGGCGGAGCCACACCCCCTTATCCAATGCCCGTTCAAATTTCTTGTTAGAAAGACATCACCTAGTGGTAACTCCATTCTCAATTTCATTTTTCTGTGATTTTTACTTCTAAAGCTTGTCGATAACAAAAATTTGGCTTATATGAATCGTATGGGCGAAAGGGGATCCACTATTTTTGAAAAAAAAAGATAGAAGAAAGATAAATAAAATAATCGACTGAATAATACATGAAGTTGAAATAAGTATCCTAAAAATTGTAACTGGTCTCCCGTCGAATCTAAGGCTTGTGCCTCATTTTGATTCCGAATCCGCTACAGATGATTTTGATGCCACTGATGATTATTACGTTGAACCCACATTCCAGCTCCCTACGCTTATTACGTATGATTCAGTTTATTGTCCCAGTGACAATGACTGTAAAGAATTGGGGAGGAAGAAGTTAGGAAACTCATACAAACAAAAGCTCTGCCTTAGCTCGCTGGTAGAACATCCCAATTTGTCAAAAGATGATTACTTCATGAAATAAAAACAGATCAATATCAAAATTTTTTTAATATCATACCCTTCGCTTAATAAGTATGATCGAATTTATTGTCTCATTGACGATGACTCTGAAGAATTGGGGAGTAAGATTTTAGGAAACTCATACAAGCAAAAGCTCTGCCTTAGCCCGCTGTTAGAACATCTCAATTCGTCAAAAGATGATTACTTCATCAAATAAAAGCAGATCAATATCAAAATTTTTCTATCTTCAAGATGATGATTCTGGATAGAAAATTTCGAGTTTGTTCAAAGTTTTTCTGATACACCAAAAAAAATGTTACGTTTATAAAAATTGCAATAACAAAGCTAGTTTGAAGTAAGACTGAGAGAAGCATAAAATAGGAAAAAAATCAGAGAATATGAAGGCTAGTAATAAGCAAAAAGCGAAAGAAAACCAAAGACTTACAGACAGATCAATAATTTTTGACCTAAAAGCCATTTTGTCCATACCATTTTCTGGTATTAATTAAATTTATTACCGGAAAATACTTACTGTATTCAATTTTACAATTTTTGAGGCACATGATAGCAATGAAGAATATTTCGTGAAGGATGGTGTGCTCGAAGTAATGAGAGCTCTAAAATAGCTACATGTCTTTTAAAATATGTAACGTTTCTACATATTTCGATACTTGCGGCGGACAAAATTAAAGCAAATATCTTGCAGCAGTATAAAAAAAAAAAAAAAAACGAAATGGCCATTTCAGCCTTTGAACGGACTTTAACCGAGCTTCGTATGATCAATTGTGTTGTGCGTGAAATGTTTGAACACAAATGATCGAGAACTGGACCTATAAGTTTTACGCCGACTCCGAACGGCTTGTGTTCTCAAGAAGCTTTTCATGGCAGTTTTTACTCTCTGAGGTTTGCCATTGTCTGCAAACCCACTCACTTTCTGTGTCAGGTGGGAATCGAACCAGGGTTCACCGGTGCATAGGCCACGTACTCTACCCACTGCGCCACAGCCGCCACCAAATATATCAAGCAAAAATTATCGAAACTGTCTATTTTTTGAATCGACTTTTTTGTGGTGTCGATAGACAAAGTAAAGGTAAGTTTTTGATATTTTAGTAAAAAAGAAATGTAAATCTTAGTCGTTATGGAATCTTGTCTGTTCATGTGGAATAATTCAGTTTAATTTCTATATGATATTCTTTATTGAATAAATTAACTGTAAGTCCATTGCAGGATAAACCGTGTGTTATTGGTTATGATATATATATGATGGATTTGCTGTCATTGTTAATTTTTATATTTTAAAAAGAAATTTAATTCAATCTTATGTTTAATAAATGGAAATAAATATTTCAGATTAATATAAAATTATTATTTTACCTGCAGTAAAGAACTGAAATATATTCTAAATTAAATTGAAAATTGAAATTTTATCAAACAAAATATATTTTTCATATGAAATATGTAAGCATTTCCACAAATTATTGGCCAATTATGAAGATCATCATTTGGGATTTTTTGTAACTTTCCTTATTTGAAGACAATGGAGAAATATATAAGAAAAATTTCATAAAAACAGTTTTTAGTTCAGCTACAATCAGTTATGGTATTTCTCTTATAAAATGCTTTAGTCATGAATTCGTTTATTTTTCATGGTTTGTTGTTGGACTAAAAAAAACAGTTATATTTTTTATATAAAAAAGCATAACATTTTCGGAAAAATAGTGCCTAATTAAAAATTTTTGAGGAAGGCCCTTTAAATAAAAGTTCAAAAATAAGATCTCGTTTTTATGCCCTTGCCCTAATTTTAAAATTTTTTTTTAATATTTTTATTGAAAAGCTAAAGAAATTCTATATATATTCCGTTACTTTTCGAGATGGGTTCTCTGTAAGCACAGCCACAATAAATAAAAGAATAAATAAAACACAGTAAATGTGAGCTTTTTCTTGTGCTGTGCTATGCTTTGGTTGTTGTCCTTGCTATTACAGAAACATCAAATGTTGGCTTTATTTTTCATATAATTGTGTAAAATTTATATAGGTTATAGAATTCAAACATGAATTTTTCAACCAGACCAACAAGTGCTTACATCAACATTATGCGATCAGTACTTTAAGCACAACAAAGGCTCAAAGTGTGACATAAAAACGATTCCTGATCGCAATTAACCACCCTACTAACCTCCGAGAATGACGTAATTCTACGTAAAAAAAAAAAATTGTGCCGAGCAACTGTTATGACAACACCGGGGTAACTAGTTTGCCCACGCCGAAAAAACGAACACTCAAAAAGCCGCACAGTGTTGCAATTCATAAAAGTTAGACGGAGAAAATTATTTTGTTAATATTTTTTAGTTTAAGATGTTTAAGGTAACGGAAAGCTAAAAAAAAGTATTTCATAAATTTTGGACAAGTAGGCGTGGCAGCCCCCATACAACTTAAACACATTTTGCGCTATACCTTCGTAATGAAAAAAGCTACAGCAACGAAACCAAAGATGGACGCCAATTATATGATTACTAAACAGTTTCCAAAATTTACGCAATCGGACAAGTTGGCGTGGCAGCCCCGATACAACTTAAACACATTTTGCGCTATATCTTCGAAATAAAAAAAAGCTACAACAACGAAATCAAAGGTAGACGCCAATTATATGACTACTTAACAATTTCCAAAACTTAGGCGCAATCGGACAAGTGGGCGTGGTAGCCCCAAGGCAACAAACACACCATTTAAACCATTTTTCCCTCTCAATGATTTGATTAATAATGCAAAATATTTTTATAAAGACAAAATTCATTACTATAATTCATAGTACCCCTTACTGACTGTGGTAAATTGCATAACAGACGCTTGTCATTCAAAACAAACCATTTAATATGCGATTTCCATGGAGGTTTCAATTTAGTACCGCACGAAAAAGATAAAAATAAATGTGATGTGAAGTCATGAGAAGCCTATACTTTTTTTATTATAAAAATTTGAAGACGGAAACAAAGGCAGTTTTTTTAAAATATTGTATTAAAAATAAAAAATATTTAGCTTTAAAAATAAAATTTGTTTTAAATATTAAACAAAGGTGCAAATAATGCATAAAATATTTTTTGATGTAATAAAAAAACTAATCAACATACTGTAACGCTTACAAAAAATGGTCCACGGTGCGTATACAGCTCTTCGTTTAGGAGTTATGCCATTTTAAAGAAAGTGGAAAAATCGTGATAGAATCAAGCGAAAAGGCTTATTTTTCGATACAAATTTTTGTAAATTCGGTTCCACATGAACTATCGGTATGAAATTTTCATGGAAGGACGATATGTCACTTAGTAGTTTTAATTTCAAATTTTGGAAACATTGTGCGCCGCTACGCGTTTTTTCGGCTTGCTATGTATGGAGTCACATCTCACACTTGTCTACTACCAGCAGATGTCGTTACTTGTATCAATTTCAAAGGTTTAAGATCTCTTATTTCCCTTTTTCTGAGCCTGGGGTGTGGCCGCTAAGGCTTAAGGATAACCACTGTACGATAATTTTTGGACTGGCTTTTGAAAAAGAAGCTAGAAGGGAATGGATCTTTGACATTGTCGAAGTTAAAATACCCCTTCGCGGCCGTATTGAAGTATGTTCGATGTCTTTAGCCGTGTTTATGTATGATCTGCAAAAATGTTTATCATACGCTTAATTAAATTTAATATTTAGTGTAACATACAGTAGTTCGCTACCCTATGACTTTTTGTCAATTGAACATTATTAATGTTTTTGTTTTCATATTTTTGTTTTTATCAATAAATATATAAAGTTAGGATTAATGGTCCATGAGAACTTTTGAAGCATAAATCAAACACACCTCATATATTTTGGAAGTCAGAAAACTCAATCTTAAGCCTTGAGACCGATGTTCTGTCGTTGGAGTAAAGAGTTACCCCAGTGTGTCATAAAAGTTACTGTTTTTAATTTCTAACATCTCCATAGTGTGGCATTTGTTTTTTTTTACATAAAACCATGCATAGTTTTTACTATCATTAGGAAAATTTAAATAACGAATTCTCCACCCGAAACACTTCAGCTGTAAAGGCATAGTTGGATTATGATTTTTAAAACTGAGATATAATTTTTAAAGAATATTTCTACTCCTTTTTTTAAGGCGTGCCCACGTCTTGCATGTTGCTTGCAACAAATCCTACTAAACCCTATGCCAAATGAATCTCAATATAAAAAAATTTAAGCACATGACCTTGTCGCGAAAGCCACTGTGCATAAGCAGACGTGCTTACAACATTTTTAATTTACACATTAGAATTTCAAGAGAGTTTTCATGATGTTGGAGTTACAATGGATGCTAAGCTAAGCATTCATATTCATAAAATAATAAATAGAGCAAATAGTACACTAAATGACTACACGATGGACGAAAGAGTTTAATTATCGATTTATAACAAAAACTTTGTTCAATTCTCTAGTGCGGCCTCTCTTAGAATATACTTCAATTTTATGGTGTTCACGATACGGTTGTTACATTGACGACATTGAATCGGCCACAGAAATAAATTATTTTGTTCTGCTCAAGCAATTTTTATTGCAGAACCAATTTTCATTTACCATCTTATGAATATCGGTTACAGCTTTGGAATCTTCCTACTTTAAAAAATCGGAAAATTATGCTTAAGATATGCTTAATAATTTTTGTTTTTCATTTTGTTTTCATTCTGTTTTCTAATTTTCTATGAGTTTTGACAGTTTTGAGCTTACGCTCTCTCCCTTGCATCTGCCTGGTTTTATTCTACCATGGCGCTCACGAAGAAGTTTGATGGTGAGTAATTTACTCTATATCTTCTTTTCGTTTTCATACTCCCTATCATCTTTTCTCTTTACTATCGGGGCATGGTGCAATGGACTACAGTCAGAGTGACTGGAGAAAAATTTTTTCTTTTTGTCACTTACCCAAACACCAATTCTAATCTAATCTAATAAACAGAAACAATTAAAGCAGCGTAGACGGTGTCGGACTGACTGAGGGTAGTAATTTAAGGAAGACTGCTGTACTGCTTATTGAAGGAGAAACTTATACCCAGAAGAAACTAATTTAGGAGTTATGGGGAATTTAAATTATATTTTTTTAACTTTATTTAACTTTATTTAACTTTATTTGTTCCGCAGTTTTAAACAAGTCTTATTTGTTATTATACATTCCAAAAAAATACCGGGAATTGGTCAATAAAAAACATGAAGTATTTATTATAATATTAATTCAAATTTATTTTATTGTCTTCAAACTAGGCGCCTATCAAAATATCACACTAATGCTAACGAATAATCCAATTATCAAAACATTTTCTAAGCGCATTTTCCTTAAGAGACCTTAGTTTTCGCCGCGACTTCTGTTTTGTGTCTTCTATCGACTGAAACGGGTGCCTCAAAGTGGAAACTTGAGTTTTGGAAAGTGAACTGGAAATGGAATGGAAAATGAAAAATGCTTTATATTGTTATATGTATTACTATATATTATTTAAAGGCTATTATAATACGAGTATATGTTATATAAATATTAATGTAGAATAAAATACGTGTCAACTGAAATTGTCGACAGTTTTGGTGTAGACAATGTCGACAATTTGTAGACAATGGGAGCATTCAGCGTAGTCAACAGTTGGCAACAGTTGTGTAAAAATTCGTTGAATGGTACAATTATTTGAGTGCTCACTAAAACTGATCAGGTAGCGGACTCCAGTTAATCGAGCAAAAATTCTATGCTACCTGAACTCAACTGTTGAATGCTTTAACCTTTAACTGGCACACCTCAAAATTGTGGATACAAGTTTATGTTTTTTTCAAATAACGCCTCGAAAAACAACACGACTGATCAATGCGAAAGCATGCACTCACCTGAATGCTTGAATGTACTGAGCGTTAGAGAATGAATGGTGAAATAATGAGATAGATTCAATCTTTTCTTTTTTTAAGGAAAGTTAGGGTTAACCTTTGATTCTAAACTTTGACAACTTTTCTGACGCTTAGAGTAACAACACATTCAGAGAAAAACATCGCTCACTAAAGTATCGCTACCATAATAATTCACAACAGTTGACTACGCTGAATGCGCCCATTGTCGACAATAATGTACGTAATGTAGACAATGGCAGTACTGCAGTCGACATCATCAGCATTGTTGGTTGAAAATATCTGCAAACTCCGCCCAGAGAGACTTTTTTTCAGCTGGGCCCATTCTTTTGCGAGAAACCGGTTGACGTTTCAAAAACCAAAAAACTTTTGCATATCATTTATAATTTAAGAATTGAAGGTGTTCCAAAAAAGACGAAAGTTTTGATATATGCCGTAGTTACATAAAAGTATTTGTGTGAATATTTGTGTAAAAAATAAAATAAAAAACATGCACTAAGAATAAAATACTCTTACGAAATACTTTGTACACAATTTCTCGATAGGTCTAAGATTGTCGAAGCGTAGTCAATTTAGTGTCGAAAATTCAAAATTGTCCGACACCATGTATCGGAGTAAATCAAGAGATTGTGTAATATAAATGCCCGTATTTCTCAATTTTTATGATATTGCTTCTTTTCTAATATTCTAGCCTATATTTCCTGAGAATCTTGTGTTGAGACTCATACGCTTTTTATGTACTTCTGGTCCAAGCAGTAAAATTTTATCCAGACTAACAGGCATTGAATAGACTGGACCAAAAACGTATTAAAACTAGTAAGGAATGGAGCTTCGGCAGAGTAACGAAGCTAAAATACCCCCCCCACGGCCGTATTGAAGTATATTCGAAGTCTTTAGCCAATGACGATGACATTAAGTTTTATATATTTACGATAGTTTCCTAATTTGATGACGTCACTTTATATGGGAGGTAGGCGTGGTTTTCATCCGATTTTGTCAAATATCATTGATTTTATATATTAAAGCTCATGTGAAAAATTTCAAAACATTTCTTGAATTTTTGTGGATTTTTAAGAGACTTAAGTTTAAAATAAAGTCATTTTGTGTAAGAAGTAGGTGTGGTTTTCATCTGATTTTGCCAAATATTATAAAAATGGTTAAAAGTTAATATTAAAGTTATGTGCAAAATGTCAGAACATTTCTTTAATTATTGCGGGCATTCAAGAGATTTTACGTTTAAAAAAATCCAATTTGGGAGTTAGACGTGGTTTTCATACGATTTTGTCAAATACGTATATCATAGTGATGATCCACATTAAATATCAAAGCGTATGTGGAAATTTCAAGACCTTTCTGTAATTTGAGCATATTTTTAAGAGATTTTACGGTTAATATATAGCCACTTTATATGGGAGGTAGGCGTAGTTTTCATGCGATTGTCAGGATTCGATCCGAAAGTTCCGATTCATATTGAAGATCAAAGTTTATATGCAAAATTTGAAGGCATTTCTTTAATTTATGTTGATTTTTAAGAGATTTTACTGTAAAAATAAAGTCACTCTGTATGGGAGGTGGGCGTGGCTTTCATCCGATTAAGCTCATTTTCGAACTTTATTTTAATTTTTTAAAAAAAAGCGTATATTTCTAATTTCATCACGATAACTTTAAAATTACGGCTTGAATCGTGTCGACAGACAGACAGACGGACAGACACACGGAAATAAGCTCAGGTAGTGATGCTGATCAAATATATATACACTTTTCAATAACTGCCACCTTATTGACGTATAAACAAGGTTAACATACCCCTCACGCAGTACACATATAAAAATCAATTTTAATATAAAATAAATTGATTGGAACAAAACAGCTACCACAGTAGTTTATTGCGGGCTTTAGTTGGTTTTTAATTTCTATAGGATTCATTATTTAGCCATGACCATTTCGGCAGCTCCATAGTGATAACGAATGTTCCACTCTTCTTGCGAGAGTGATCCCTTGAACTGTCAACCCATACAAAATCATCTTTTCTTTCAACTTCTTTCTCATTCGCATGTCACTGCTACACTTTGAATTAAACCATTGGACTAAACCCTTTTTTCAGTTACTGGAGATATCGCTCCTGACTACGAGCAGAAAAAGTAGTAGCATACAAATGATTCAAGAGCTTGAAATAATATTTGGAGCTGCAAATTGAAAAAAAGTAATTTGCAAGCAAACATTTGCATAGAAACTTTTTTAAGGTTTGAAAAAAAGATATACTATTTTTTTATTTCTGAAAAATGTCAAAAAATGTTACATATAGTATTGCCAAGAACCTTAACGGGTTACATGACATTGACAGTTTTTTTAAATCGAACTTTTTTTAATAACTTTGTATTTTAGTAAATATTCTTAAGATTCTAAGAAAAAAATTTCATGGAAAAATTCCTACGGGTTCAAAAGTTACAGCTGGATTAGTAAGAGCGCATTTTTAATTTTTGCGCTACCTACGTATGGCAGCTGGTATTTGCTTATTTTACTTGCTACCTGACTTTTGGTGGTTGTTATTTCTTACCTACTTGAAGGGTGAAACCCGAATTGCTAAACGATTGCAAAAAACTATAAGAAGCAGCACAACACCAGATAACGAAGGCATACATTACGAAGCAGGCATGGCAGATTGAAGGTAACCTTTTTTTTCTTTGTTCACAAACTTTGAACGCGTTTATCTCGAAACGACGTCTTTTGTACTGGTTGCGGCACTAGCGGGTTCATTTTTTTAAGAAATTTTTGTATTTTTTTAAACGTGATTTGCTATCGTATGACACGAGCTTTTTTTTAAATTTTTTTTCGATTTTTTATGAATTTTTAAAGTCAATATTTTTTTCGAAAAAACACTTTCAAATTTGGAACATCACCAAAAATAGAAAAAAAAATTAAAAAAAAAGCTCGTGTCATACGATATCCAATTTTGTTAAGATCTAAAAAAGTCATTTTTTTCCAGATCGGACAATGTTTGCAACTCCCAGCGCTGCAACCACGAGACCCCGTATTTTTCTCTGCCGCCAGTTTGGAGCTCTTTAAAACCATGTTGGAGTGAAAAATATATTTTTTTGAATTAATTTTTCTTGTAATTTTTCAATTTTCTACAATAATAAAAAAATTTTGTAAAAATGTTTATTTTTGACTGAGTTATGAATTTTTAAAACAAGGTCTGTTTTTTCTGCCGCGAATGTCTGCCACCTTAAGCAACGGCGAATAAAAATATATTTTCTGAACTTTTCCATAAAAGATTTGAGAATTGATCCAATCTTCGTTCTGAATCATTTCTTGTGTTCGTTTTCAGTGCAAGGTAAGATCTAGATGTAGATATGAGACCAAAGAATTGTGGTAATTAAATTAAAAAAATTAAAATTGATAAAACTTATTCACTGAATCAAGATAAACAATTTATGGTTCCAAATAACTGGTACAATGAATAAAAGCAAAAAATCTTAAATGTAGAAACTGAGAACCAACAAATACTTCCAACAAAAAATGAAAGCAATAAATATGGATTCTGGAAAGTATATGGCGATGAGAATTAAAAAGCAACATTTTATATAAAGGACTTAAGCTTTATTTATTTTATCTTGAGCGTTAGAATTCTATAAATGAACTTTCATTTTGTGAAAAAATACAATTCGCATTTTGACCACTAATGGGTTAAACAAGATCTAAGTAAAAATCTTATAAAAGTAAAAATAATAGTCCCATCGTGCTCGGCGAATTCGAGCTCGGCGAGTTAGATTGTAGGACAATAACTAAAATTGTAAGCAACCTTGTTTAATTTGTTTGATAATTATGGTTTGTAAATAAGTAATGTAAATGTATGGTTTGTAAGATAAGTAGGTTTGTAAAGTTTTTCTGAAGTTAACAAGAATACAAATCTGTGGCGATACTTTCAAATGCCTTTTATACCCTTTCTTGGCTTAACCATATTTTTAGCTGTTTTTTTTTTTTTTTTTGTTTGTTATCAGTTCATTTTATTTGGTACGTTTTCTTATTGATAAGAAAATGGAAGCAATATTTACAAAAAAATCCAATTTTAATTTCGAAAACTGAATTCTAAAATTTTGTTGTGACGTTATGCACGAGTTGAAGCAAATTTTTTGTGAGTTTTTGTTGGATAGCCAACACGCAATCCTCTATCTATTAATAGATTATGGTGCTATGCAGCAACAAATACTGAATTACCATGGCGAGTTAACTAGGTGCTTACTCGGGGTTAACTCGCTATGGAAACGCGAGGTGAGTTGAGTTTCGTTAAATCCACATAAACTCCACGAAACTTGTAGGATTTAACTCGATTCTTTCTTTCTGGAAAGTGAATTGCATTCATATATAAAAAGGAAATATGGCGAGTGGAAGAATGTTTTGGAACGGTGCAGAAAATCTTCTTTAAACAGAAATATTCAAAGAAAACATATTGACTTGTTAACATTTTTAACGTTTGCTGCATTTTATTTTTTTTTTTTGGAATTTACTCCTTTAGAATCGATTTCATATATTGCCAGCGGTAATCCCCACGGCGAGTGAAGGAATGTTTTTTAATAACTAGATTATAAACTTTCTTGTTGTGATGAACGCAAGCAAAAAAGAAAGATCAGTTTTAAGAAAGCAGTGTCGGAATAAAAAAATGTAATAAAATTTGCTGGTGTGAATATTAAATTGTTTTTTTTTATTGACATTAAATTGTGTTAAATTTTTAAATTTAAAAGATTATTTATTAAAACGAGAGAACTAATAAGCTATCAAATCTATATAACTGCCAAAGTGTCCAACGACATACTTGTGTTTTTTTGAACCAGCCTAGTGCTGCCATAATACACCAATTTGAGTTATAAGATAAAATCACTGGTTTTTAATTATTTATTACTAAGTGCAGATTGAGAGATATAATTCTCGCATTTCCTACGCAAGAAGTGAGACTCTTTGGTTAGGGAAAATTAATCTTTTGTTCTTTTGAAAAGAAAATATTCAGTCTAATAGAAATAAAATTTTTTTAACAAAATCAAAAAAATAAAACACAGGTAACAAAACAAATTTAACAAAACAAAACAATTTTAAGTGTCCTTTCCTGGTTCCTATCATCAGAAGCTTTAAAACAAGATACTTTTGAACAACATAGTTTTGTACTGGTTCTCTTTTTCTCTTTTTCTCTTTTCTCCCAATAAATTTCTAATAAAATTTGAAATCAGAAGCAAACATAAAAAAATATATATATCCATAATTTTTTTGCACAAATATTCATTATTAGAATATCGTTTGATTTGCTTTAAATGCAAAGTTTATTTAATTTATTAACAACTCCTTCATGAAAATTCAAGTTAAACAGAATAAGAAAAAACTGCAAAAATAAAAGGATAACGAATAAATATTCAAAACTTTGCCCACACTTTGGGAAAATTCCCTTGACAGCCACATTTAAGAGTATAACTGGAAAAACTTTTAATTTTTATGCAAATTTATTATAAAAACTCAAATTAATTGCAAACATTTCAAACAAAATGAAAAAAAAAATGCAGCAAATTCGATAGCATATTTTAAAAACTTGTTTGCATACTTGCTCTTCTATTACCAGAAATATTTGCCAATAACTCAAAGGCGACACAATTATAACTTTTTCTTTACGTATTCTTCAGCACTTGAAGTCATAAGTCATGGTCTTATAGTTTAATTTTATTTAGATCTTAAGTCGAATTTATTGGTTGCAGGCAGACGAAGACGACAACGACGACGACTTGACCAAAATAGCCAAATATTTGTAATAATTCTTAACGTTTATTACTGCACACAAATTGTGGCGCTTGCTGCAGACAGGATACCATAGAGCTTACGTGTGTAAGAACACATATGTATATGTACATGAGTACTATAACACACACACACACACAGACACACCAACCATGCATCCACATTACGTAGACATTCTTGGAGGAAATTAAATTTTATTTTTAAGAAATTCCATAAATTTTGACATTATTACGACTGCAGCAAGAAATGATATAGTTGCGGCATTTTTACAGATGGTTGCACTCCCGAACACTGGACACTAGACTCAAACTGAACTAAATAAAATAGCTCTGAGTATTGGCTGCGTTCATACTTACTTGGTTCTTTTATTTATAGGATTCAACAAAAATTCCAATTTTGTCTCATGGTATCGACGGTAGAAAACTAATATGTAGTATGCTTCAAATCCAAAACTTGAATAAATATTTAAAACCGAAAATATATATGCATATATATATTGAAAGACTTTTGCTTAAGCACAAAAACCACGATATCAACTTAATTTTAAATGAGTCAGTCCAAATGAACTGATCCAAAAAAACAAACATTTTTTTACTATCAGTGTCGCAGTTTTTTTGAATCTCAGAACTTCTTCCAAAATAATTTTTCTTTTTCTTCTTTCAAAATGGTGGCCATATTTTCTTTTCTTCCTATAGCGAATTATGTATTTGTTTTGACTTATATTTCTCAACTCCTATTATGCATAGAATGATGAATTAAAAACCATAATATTAGGCACACTTTGGTATTTATTCGACGTTAACAAGATGTATATAAAAAACTTTCTTCATTACTATTAAAATAAATATATTATGTTTTTGTGTTCAAAACGAAATACCTTGCAACTTTAAGAATTTTTTCATAGAAAGCAGTGAGTTGCAGTCATAAAATTTTGACGAAGCTTTTTACGCCTCGTACTGTGATTTGCTTGAGTGAAATCTCATAAACGACACTTTTTTTCGACAGAGTTTTTCTTAAAAATTGATGTTTCTTTGTTCCTTGCGTCGGATTTTCTTGTACGGCAAGGGTTCTGGCGCTTTCTCTTTTGCTCTGTCTCGAAAACTAGAGGGCGATGTTGTGCTAATGTACGTGTGTATGTTATCAAACTGTTTCCAAGCGTCTGCACCGATGTTGATGAACTTTTTTGTATAAGCTTAAATGGATTCCTGGATGGTTCAGACTCGCAATTGAGCCCGGTAGGTGGCGATGCGATCGGATTCCAGCTATTTTGCTTTTATTGCTTATCTCTGAAACCATTCTTCTGATTTGCATGAAAAATTGTATGTAGAGGTTTTCTGATACGATAAGTTTTAATGACTTATCTACTCTGTTCTATATTGAACACCAGAGGTCACTCCTAAGCCGCACATTCGAAATGTATCAACCTTTTTAAATAAGGGGTTTTCGGAAACGGTGAGTATTTTGAATATTTTTTCTGTGTTTTCGTGAACACCAGATTGCACTGTAGTACAAATCTCTGAAGAAATGGTAAAACACTCCAAAACCGCTCATCTGATTAGGATAAAAATTTGTATAAAGGGGTTTTCGAGTATAGAAAGGGACTTTGCGCTATTTTTTGTTCTATCTCAAAAACCAGAGGGCTCTGTTGTACAAACACTACAAAAGAAGTTCCAACCTACTCATCCGATAAGTATGATTTTTATAAGAGGTTTTGAATCATGGTGAGTTTTTTGCGCTATATATTTTGCTATATCTTGAACACCAGAGAGCGCTGAACTACAAAATACAGTAAGGCGTAGCAAAGCGCGAAGGGTGATAAATATCTTCTTTTCTTCTTTGTGTGTTCGTTCAACATTCTTATTTTCGCATATCAGAACAACTGATGCCGAATTCTGTGGTATTTAAGTTCGCATCAGCACATGTGCAAGTCAGTTGCGTCGAACATTGGCTTTGTTTTGATATTTCAATTTATATTTTTGGTGCTTAGTAAATTCTTATCCAGTAAAAAAATACTTAAAAAATAATGGCAAATTCGGAAAAAACTGAGAAAAAAAAATTGTCAAAAGCGTGGTAAAAATTTAAGGTACATAAAAATAAAGTACGAAAAAATTCTTGGCCATAAAAATATCTGCAAATATGACCTAAGCTCGCATTGGCAATCTTTAACAAACAGGCTAGAACTTGCATTCTTCTATTTAATATATGTAAATATGTACTGACTTTTAAAAATTTCTTAAGGTTAATTAATTTAAAAAATTTACCGTTAATTCAGCTTAGCATTAATTCCCAAACAATAGAAATTCTTAGTAAAATTAATTTTTGAATTTATCATTGTTACCTGAAGCAAGAAGAAATGATCAGAAATTTAAAGTTTTGACTTTCGATGCAAGTTACTCTGCTGTTTTTAAATACATTTAACTCAATTCTTTTTTGCCTGAAATGATAAAAAAGTACTTTACAAAAATAATAATAGCTATTAGTTGAGCATTTATATTTTTTGATTTTTTTCAAGAAAGGTCCATAATATTTAATGTTTTCTTAAAAAATGGCGCATAAGTTTTTTCAAAAATAGTTTAAATTACAAATTGCATTTTTGCCTCCCTCTTATGTGACATTACCTTGATTGGCAAAATTTGTTTCAGTTTAATAAAAAAATTAATTGTTTCTGTACTATCTACATTAATACAACTCATATTCTATTTAAAATTCCCTATTTCGAGCAGCCGCCTACCACTCCTACCTATTGTGCAAATCTTTGTGCCCATACGTTTTTTGAACAATTTTTGTTTATTAAAAGAATTTTTTAATTATTCTTAAGAAATACTTAGAATGTTTGGCTTTTTTTATAAGTATGTTCATTTCCTTAAAAAATATCTGTGATTTATAAATATTGTGAAGCTTTGAACACAACACACAAAGGCTACATCAACACTAATAACACATGAACTGTCTACAAGTTTAGTAGCTTGAACACATTAGATGCTACAGTAACATTACGACACCAGGTCAAAATAGAGCATTTACGTATTTACATAAATTTACATAAATGATTACCAAAAATTCATTTTTGCTCGGTTGCTTCAAAAATGTCCAATCTTCGTATAAAATATGAAATTTGAAAATTTACTTTTGCAAGTGATCGTCACGCACACAAAAATCACGATTTTCCTAACATTTTCTCATCATTTTCAGATGTTTAAGCTACATTTTGCTCATTTCCCCAAAGTTGCCAGTTACAAGTTTTTTTAAATCGACGAATGAATACAAAAATTATTTATATCAACTCCCGAGTAAAACCGGGTATTCAGCTAGTATCGAATATATTTAGCAGCTATCCAAAAATATCAAAAATATTTAGTATTTAGTAATTCTTAACAAAATAAATTTTTTAAGAATTACTAAATATGTGAGCTTTTTGCCAAGTAAATCATGAAGCAACAAATCGCCATAACAACAACGCTCTCTACAGAACAACCACAAACAGACTAGAGAGCTGTTCCGTTGGTTGCAACACCAACTCATCAGTAATCTTCTGTTGGTTATGCAGTCCATTTACTTTGAAAATCTTATAAGCATACCTTCCGCTAAAACCAAAGCGGAATTGTAGTTGTGTGCTTTCCAATTTAAAACGCAATATTTTTCTACTTTTTAGCACAAAGCAAAGGTTAAAAAAATTGACTACAATACTCTGCAAAGACTTGTTGTTGCGCTCTTTGCTTACTTCTTCTCACGATTCCATTCTTTGGCACCAACAATTCGTTGATATTAAACCATAGAAGGAGTGAAGAAGGCTCAGGCATTTTTTTAATTTGATATTAAGTTTTTAGTAATATTTTAATATATACATTTTTTAAGAATTACATATGTGAGCTTTATGCCAAGTGAATGCTCCAATACTTATGAGAGTCATAAAATTTTGTTGGTCTCGAATGCCTTAGGAGATAAAAATCTTGAAAGTTTAAAAATTCAGTGCAAATTTTTAAGTGCGTGCAAGCATATTTCACAAAATTTCACTATGATCAAATTTACTAGGAAAAACGCGGTTTGAAATTATCGTAAATTACAAAAGTTTTAACTCTGTTGAAGTTGAATTATGACAAAATTTTTACATTTGCAGGAACGGTCTTATTCTTTATGATATAACGCCCATTCCGCGCATAAAGCAAAACGAGTCCGTCTCATGCCTTTTAAATTGTGTAATTTTTTGACTGTAGGTTTCTATTAAACTTCTAAGAACACATGTTATTTTATTTTTTTTTGTTTTATCACCATCGTTGAATAGTTCATGACCATTAAATTTTTGCCATCATCTGAAAACGTCAGAATTGGGTAATTTTCAATAAATTGTATCTACGTCTTTTTTTATCCGCTTTTTTTAAATAAGGTACAGTTGGAAGGTATTGAATAAGTGATTTTTGGAAAATATATAATATTTTTGGATTTTCGATGTCAGGACTGCCAACATATTTCAAAAACTATATATTTGCTATTTTCTCAAAAAAAAAAAAATCACAATTTTTTTCTTTTTTTTTTTTCTTTAAATTTGAACAACAATATTGCCTTTTAATTAAAAAAAAATATAGGCTGGTACTTTCATAAGTTTTTTTACAATTCCAATTTTTATGCACATCAGGAGTGTTTTTCTTAAAGGCATTTTTTTAAGGCTTTTTTTTCAAATTAAACACAAGAGAATTAAGGGGGTCCTCTGGTAATCTATGCCAAATTTTAGCCTTTTTTCAAAATATTGTGGAAAGAGAACGAGTAAAGATATTTTAGTACCGTTTTTTGATTTGGGTAGCTTAATTTATTGAAAAAAATACAAAATTTTGAAAAAGTGAATTTATGGACCGTTCAGAAAGTTCTCGGCCTGGTAACGAGGTTCTCCGGAAAAAAGGTGGGTCCAAATTGCGCACGATTCCAAGTGTAAACATCGTCTGAAAAAAAAAAAAATATTCAGTTACTTAGAATGAATGTCCCTATAGCCCCTACCTTGGAAACAAAAATCGAAATTTTTTTAGGGGGGGAGCCGCCACTTTGAAAACGAAAAATCGAATTTCGACCTTTTTTTTTGTAGTCTAGTGTAGAAAAAAAATAGTAAACATTATTTTTTCGGCAAGTTTGAGGTAGGGGCTATAGCGGCGTAAATTCTGCGTCGTTTCATGCCTCATATATCAAAATCGGTCAAAAACTGTTTGAGTTATCGTGCGCAAAGTTTTGAAAAACATGGTTTCGAGAAAAACGCGTTTAAAGTTTTGACTTCAATTTTGAGGCACACAAATGACATTAACACATATTTTTTTAATACAATACTTACGAATATTAATCGGCAATTCCAGCCCCATAAAGTGTGCCTTCCTCCATCTCATAAAACGAGTTTTCCATGGCTTTTTGGGCTCTGCGGGCTGTGCGACCCTCTTTCGATGATGCGTACGTTTTTAGCTCTGAGCGTTGAAGTCGTTTTCCGTCGCGAGATTCAGCATACATCTCGGCTTGTGGGCCGATGACAATACCCATTGTTGACATTATTTTTAAAATACTTGTGAAGCCTTCGTTGAAAATGCAGGTTGCCAGAAAATTTGCGATTTCGACTGTGGTAGCACCACAGTGGATATGTTTCGGCGCAAAGGTCCACAAAAGCGAGTTGAACGATTCGTTACAATTTTGCGTTTCACCTCCAGTGCATCGGTTGAGTAGATCGTCGGATGATAACGCTTCGTATATGGGCTTCATTACTTGCAGAACCTTTCCATCAAGTTCGACAACGGGGTCGCCGTTATACGGATCAAGGTCTATAATGGCCTTGAAGGTTTTGCTGTCGCCATCGCCAATATATTTTTCATATTTTATGCCATTCGATGAGGCAAACATTTCCTTCACGGCATCTACCTCCATCTTGCCCGCACTCCCACTGTGGTTGTTTGTGCATGTTTTCTGGTGCGATTCGTACCATTCTTCGAAGTCTGCAGAGTCATTTTTTTTCCCCACATTTTGCATGCCTGGCAAAGGCTTGATTTGACAACGGAGTCAACCACTTTTTTGGTATGTTTACCGACGAGCGTAGTGACACCAAAAAGAGACGAGAATCCCCGTTTTTTCCAGGTGACATCCCCTGAAACGGTCAGCAATGAGGAGTCACAGTCAGGATTTTTTTCTTTCTGCTGTTCCTGCTCTTCTTTAACCGCATTCAACAGACACTGCTTGTAAACTGCTTTAGCAGACACATGCATGTTTTTCAAGGTGCCATAGTACGCATCAAGGCACAATCCTTGGCATATGTCCATTAATCCGCAGAACATATTAATACCTTCTCTCCCTATTCCAAGCAATCTCATGGCAAATATCAACCGGCGATTTACAACAAAAGATTTACCGACCACCGGCGAAGAATTAATATACTGTGTAGCTTTACATTGGCACTGCAGACTCACTTTGAAGCCGACTCCACGCATACATGTTTTTCCAAATCGAATTTTTTGTTTACATTGGGCGCAGATAACCAGAGCAGCAAGCGTTTGGAAAAATGAAAAAAATTCCAAGAAACAGAACTGGAGGTTGTTTTCGATGATGACTTCATTGTCTTGCGTTTTCTTCAATTTTTTGGCCGATGTGCTGGCAAAGTCGGTGTCCTCTACTTGGGAGTGCTGGTTTCCACGGAAATGCCTCTTTTTTGTTCGATACGCGTACTTACGCGGCGCGTTTGGGTGGCTTTTTTTATCCATAGCAAAAAAAAAAACACAAAACGATTTTTCTTTTATTTTACAACAGCAGTTATCGCGCACGCGTAGCTTTCAGCGTTCGAAAATAAACTGAATCTCGTTCGTTTGCTTCTTTCATGTGAACACCTGGGCTCAAAATCATTTCAACCCCTAAATCAAAACATGCATGTATACATACTGCATGTATACATACTGTGTGTGTATATTTTGTAATATCAATACATATTTTGGAAGAATTCCACAGAATTTTCGACTAATGACTGCAGGCAAATAAACAACTTTGCTGATGCGTTATTTTGACGAAAACATACCTACACAAAAATGCCTGTATCTCCTAAACTATTTCGAATTTTGAAAAATCCTTTTGGGAAAATGTTTTTGAGTATCTGAGCAATAGAAATATGATATCGAAAAAAAAATTTCGGATTACCAGAGGACCCCCTTAATAAAATGACTAATATTTTTGCTTTATTAGCTCACAAATTTTATATCATTTAGTGTTTTGATAAAATTTCGAGCAAAAAGGCACTGCGAGTGTGTTTTATGAAGAAGATCCTATCGGTTCAATATTTCAGCACTTTTTCCAGTATAGCCGGCTTGATCTCATTTATAACGCGCCGAATGTTGGTTTCCAACTGGTCGGTCCTACCTGGCTTATCAGCATAGACCAGTGACTTGAAATACCCCCACAGAAAGTAGACTAACGGAGTCAAATCGCATGACCTAGGTGGCCAATTGACAGGCCCACTTCTTGGTATGATTTGGTTACCAAAAGATAGCCTCAATAAAGTATGATTTCACGCGCTGTATGACATGTTGCACCGTTCTGCTGGAACCAATAAGCACTTAGACGATTGATATTGACGTGGGGAACCAAAAAGTCGCAAATCATTTGCTTCACCTTTGACAGTAACGTTGGCTCCATCATTAACTTTGAAAAAGTATGGACCAATGATGCCTTGAGCATGAAAACTACACCAGACAGTAACCTTTTTTGAATGTAAGGTAGCCTGAAGGGTCTCTTCAGGATTGTTACACTCCAAATACGGCAATTTAGGTTATTTATGTACCCGTTAAGCCAGAAATGTGCTTCATTGCTAACGATGATCTCACTGTAAAAATGCTCTGTAAGTTTCCCGCACAGAAAGCGAATTTTTGAAATAAATTTTCGCAATTTGTAAACGTTATTCCGGTGTAAATCTTTGCATGGTAAATTGCATGGTAAATGGTAAAAAAAATATATTAAACATAAATGTCAAACATATGTGTTTAATTTGAGAACGGGTTTGACAGCTATCACCTTAGGAAATACTATACTTCTAAAAAAGCACCCTTTACCTGATCATTATGAGGCACCTTATCGCCTATAACTTTCATACCGTTGAAGATATTTGTTTAAAATATCTTGAAATTACTTTTTTTATTAACTGGTAAAAATTTTTTTACATTTTTATCCACTTTTATTTGTATGAAGTTTAAGTTTAACTGCCGTATTAAAGATCATTAAATTTTAATTGATTTTGTTTACAAAAATTTTAAAATCGGACTTAAAACAAAAAAGTTACGATGGTTACATTGACGCTGAGATAGTAAGAGAACACAAATTGATATTGCGGTTAGTTGCAAGTAGCAGCAATACCACCTCATATTCTTACATAAAATACCTTTATCTTCCGATGTAATTAAAAAATTTCCTAAATATTCCAAATGGCATTTTTTATTAAAAAATACCCACGGTAATTGAAAAGATACCACCAAGCCAGTAAAAAAAAAAGAAAATCAACGGTAAGCCCAAGGGATTATTAGGTACTATGAACTTCAAATCGTTCATTTATTGCGTGGGCAAAAAACACCCACGCTGCTTATTAAAAATACCACGCAGAATTAAAATTTTCCACAAAAATTATTTTTCCCGCAACAATTAAAATTTTCCACAAATCGGAAATTTCCCACGAAACTGGCATTACTGGCTAGAATCAACATTATTTAAAAAACTAGCAACAAACTTTTCTCGACATAAAAGGTAAAAGGTCTTAAGCGCATTTAATCCTATGGCGAGGAAAGCAATTCGAAGCTTCTCCATACAAAAATTTTCAGAAAAATGCTTACAAAGTGAACAAGAATTCACTTCCTACCCTAAGAACACGTGCATTTTGTAGAGTTAAGAAAAATATTTCATGTAGTTGGAGTAACTCGAAAAAGGGCTTCAATGGCTTAAGCCCTTTTACATTTTTGGTATAAATTTTCGATATTAACGGTAAATTTTATGTAAAAATAATTTTTTTTTAGAATATTGCACTAAATGTTCATTTATAATTTAAAAGTTTATCACTACTAAAAAATATTCTAATTAGAATTTGTGAAAATCGGCTGTTCATTTTTACAAAAAAATGCACCCAAAATAATATTACAATTTATTCAGAAAACTAAATCATTATGTGCGCGATCGATTGCAATTTTTATACCAACAGCTTATCGAAGTATTTAAATAAAAGTAATTTAGTGGCTGGTGAAATGAGAACTTGCACAACTTCCCGTCTATTACTAACAAACAGAAGCAATCAAAAGGCAACTAGTGAAACTTTAATGTATGAAGTAATCCATACATATTATTATTGGTTGTAAAAATCTTGAAGAAGAAACTGAGAGCATTACTGATGAAGTGATTGACAGGGAACATTTCGTTCATGAGCTTAATTAGCTTCTGCCACAAATAGGAGTCCAATAACTAGAATATCGAAAAATTAATAGGTCAATGTCGTACTGCCGGAATATCATTGATGTATCATATGGCCTGCGGAATTTTTGCCTTGTCTTCATCCGCTCTGCATGAACCAAATACTTAAAGATCTAATACCGATGAAATGGTAAAACAACTAACTGAAAAATTTGCCGAAATTTCTGATAAGGAGGAGAAATAGAAAATTCTTTCAGTCCTTTCGGTGGAACTTTCAAACGAAATGCCATGAGAGCAGTCTACAAATACCCATTTGAAACCCAAATAACAAACTTAACAGAGCTTTAGGAATGGGAAATAGCAAAAGAATCAACAAGATCTTATCGTTTTTGCTCAAAAGAGTTTTAAAAAAAAAACAAGCTGAGGTGATGTCGAATTTAAAAATGTACAAGCTGGCACGCAAAAGTAACACAGTTTTATTGCTACCGACAATAGAGGCATAAAAGCTCGACGATATTGAAAATAAAAATTTTTATAATTATTGTTCTTTTATATATATTAAATCATATTTTCCAGACTCATTGTTACAAACAATAAGACTAGATTTCTTATAATTTTGTAAATACAGCGCTCAAACTCACCTATCTATAGGCATGCAAGAATGAATTCAATTGACAGACGTCAGTTTCTTGGTTTACCACACGTATAAAAGCGAAGCAGCCGAAAATATCATCATTTCGAGAAAAGCATACGAGAAAAGCATACGAGAAAATCATTCCAGAAAAGTAACAGAACAGAGGTAGTTAGTCTCATATCGTAGTAATTGGAGAGGGATATTTTTTAAAGTGTAGAGGCTTGACCTTGGCTGTAGGCGCAAATAATGCAAGTTTGTATTTTATTATAAAAATTTACCAATTTGAACCTTTAAGAATAAACGTTAAATTTCTTTTAGTAGTGTTTCTTATTTAGTGTTTATTTTATGTTATGTTATACAAATATATTGCAACAAAAACTACTTAATCTACCAACGTGTATAACAAAGAAATTCAAAGTTCATAAAATGTATCGTGATGGAGAAGCAAAAAGAAAATGGAAACAATCAGAGCCAGCCTTTGAACACAGTCTGTAGTGTTGGCAAAATGCGAAAAACACAAATGCACTGCTGTGGTTATATTAGCCACACCCGCATTTTTCATGGGAGTGATAGGGGCGCCGTAAGGGTTGCCTTAGAATTCTTTGCACTCAATCAACGTACGGATGGCTTCAGTTTTAAGCATAAATTTATAGACCAGCTGGTTGTGGTTTGGAAAGCCATTAAGTGCTGGTGGTTGATATTATTTACTTTCGTGACTTTATTTGACAAAGTTCAAACAACCATTAAAAAATGCACGCCAAAATGGTCGAAATGTTATCAGCAACGTAACGATATTTGCACATTTTAGACATATTTGTGGGAGGAGAGGGAGGGGTAGGGGAAAGCAAACAAAAGAGTTGTCAACTATTATTGGCTGAAAATGAATGACAATGACCAACACGTATGAAATTCAGACGCATGATGAGGTTCAACTGTAAACTGGCTGAGCAGAAAACTAAGAATTTTATTGTTACCTGAATGGAAGTCAAGTGATGGACGATCTGATGACTCTACGAGAGCAAACAAAATATTAAAACTTTTTAATAGACTTAAAAATTTTTATTAAAATAAGGAAATGAAAATTTCAACATTACATTTATGAAAATGGTTTCAGTATTTGAAGAATATGAGCAATAACAATTTACATTTTAACTCCATATTCATAACAGCAAAATTTACTGACTCAATAATAATAAAGTCCTCAAGTGCTTTATATCACTTCATAATTTAATTCATAAAATTTTATTTTTCATATCGCGCTATTCTGAACTAAAAAAAAAAAAATAAAACAACCCATCAACATTGTTAAGCTGCTGCCTGCAGCAATTGTTGCGCAAAATTTATAAAATTTATAGTTTGTAAAAAAAAATGATGAAAATCTTGCCTGCAGCACAAATGTTTCCATCCTTCCTGGTATGATAGAGCAGTCGAAATATGCCTGCATGAAAAAAAAGTGAAACATTTTTGTCGTTATGCTAAATTTAGTTACTTTAACTTAATTTAATCTTATTTGTATGCAGTTTTTATGGAACAACTTTTTAAGCGTTTACTTGAGCAAGTTGATGCCAAAAACATAATATTATGCAAGTAGCTGCAGGACAGTATGAGGCAGAGTTTTGAACGTGTTTTAAGTAGCAACAAATTTTATACGACAACAACAATTCAAAATTTGTGACATAACTGACTACTCAATGAATAACTAACTATCAGTGATTGTGATTTATTGTGCCCTTTCAGTTTTAATATAAGTTCATGAAGAACTTTCCAAAATTAATTTTTTAACTATTGGAAAGAGAGGTCAATCCGAAAGCTGGTGATTTCATAGGTCGAGACAAGAAAAAAAAAATCGTATGAAAGATTGGGGTTCATTTTTCACCCCTCTCCTAGTTAGAAACATAAGTATGTAAAAAGATAATTTTATGATAGCATCACTTTAACTCATTAACTTTGAAAATAATTAACAAAATTAATCTGTTCCAATAAAAATAAGAATCTATACTATTTTGGACCTATAAAGCAATTAGAGCTGTTCAATATTACATAACATTTCCTTTGACAAAACCTTTCAGTTCGAATGCTATTTTCCCCAAATTTTATTTAAAAACTTTTTTCTTTTTATTACACTGTTCTTAATCCGAAGTACTCTTTAAAATTGTAGAATAGAAAAATTGTACCTATGGTCAACAGATAATATGATATGAAAGCTTCAAATTATGCCTTACCCTAATCCTGTATTCATGGGTCAAAATTGAGCAGAAGATATTTAACATTGAATGTTGGCATTATTTTTTCCATAAAACTAAAAGCCCTACTCTGGTGATTGACAATTCTGAATTTATTGACAACTGTAAAAGTTTCTTATTCTAAAATGTAATAGCAGTTATATGTATCGATTTTTTTGAAACGAAATTTAGTGACGTACAGTATTGCCAGTGTTTTGGTATGCCAGACCACCATTTCTCTAAATTAAAACCGCCAAAAACCGCCAAAACTTTTTATGAAAAATAATTAGAAAACATAAAATTCACATAAAATACATTAACAGCAGTCTCCCAAAAAAATATTGTTATTTTGTATAAAAATATTACATAAGCATGTTATTGTATTCTTCCAATTCTTCACTGTCTTCAAGTTCAGAATCTTCAGCTTTTGGGTACATAATTTAGCATATCTTTTTAGGCTTAGAACTTTCGAGCACATACTGAAATTAGTCGTATAAATTGAAATTCTTAAGGCAGCCGTAAGTAGTTCAAATTGCATATTATATATTTGTTTGCTTTTTGTGTAATTTGTAATTGAAGGACTCTTCCTACACATGAATTATAGTTGGTAGCAAAATCATTTTTATTACCATTGCCACGATTTCTTTGAGAAAGTTGTTGCCTACAAGTATTTGTAGATATTTAACCAGAATTAAGTAAAATTTTTTGGGCCATTAGTATGAAAATATCAGGTTGGCAACTAAGTAAAGACAATTTTTTCATGGAACGAAATAATTCTATTCTGTAATGTATTGCCATTAACATTCAAGGAGTTTTGCAAAGATCGAAATTAAAAGTAATCAGATGGTGCAAGGTCAGGACTATATGGTGGATGTGGCAAAACATCCCAACAAAGCTCCAATAATTTTTGCCGAGTGACCAAAGATGTGTGTGGCCTTCTATTGTCATAGTGGAATACAACACCTTTTCGATTTGTCAATTCGAGCCGCTTTTCTTCAACTGCATTGTTCAATTTTGTTTTTTTATTAAATGTTGACATCTGAATTGATCGTTCGGTTGGGTGGTAAAAGTTCAAAGTAGACAATTCCTTTGTAATCCCACCAAACTGATAACATAACTTTCTTTTGATGAATATCAGCATTTGATGTTCTTTGAGCTGGTTCACCTGGCTTGCTCCACGATCTTTTTCGATTGACATTGTTGTAAACAACCCATTTTTCATCACCAGTTATCAATCGTTTTAAAAAGAATCATTTTCATTACGTTTCTTTAACAAATCGCAGATGTTAATGCGTTGTGTTAAATGATTTTCTTTCAGTTCATGAGGAACCCATTTATCGAGTTTTCGTACATAGCAAAGTTGTTGTAAGCGATTTTCAATGCATGTATGTGATACATGAAGTTTCTCTGCAATCTCACGTGTTTTACTGTGACGATCCAAATCGATTATTGCTTTGATTTGGCCGTCATCAACTTCAACTGGACGACCTGCTGTCGCGAAAGACATGCTGGAAATGGTCGAAAACGATGAATCATTTATCGAATCCATCATTACTGGTGATGAGACATGGATATACGGGTATGACACGCAAACCAGGCATCAGGCGAGTGAATGGCGGTCGCCAGACGAACCGAGACTGAAGAAACCACATCGTTTTCAGTCAAAAACGAATGCGATGCTCACTGTTTTCATGGACTACAATGGTGTAGCTCACCATGAATTTTTGCCAGATGGTCAAACGGTCAATAAACAGTAGTATTTGGGAGTTTGAGACGTTTACGTGAAGCACTTTACCAAAAAAGACCGCAGTTGTGGCAAAACAAATCATGGATTTTGCACCACGATAATGCACCATCGCACAATGCTCATCTTATTCGTGACTTTTTGGCCAAAAACAACACGATAACCATCCAGCAGCCAACAAATTCAGCTAACCTGGCACCGTGTGATTTTTTCCTGTTCGATCGAGTCAAAAAGCCGCTTCGAGGAAAGCGTTTCACCAGCCAAGAAGAGGTCATGGAAAAATCGGTGAACGCTCTGAAGGCCATACCAAAAACCGTGTTCGAGAGGGGTTTCCGTGGCTGGATCAAGTGCAGGCATAAGCGCGTTGCAGCCGACGGGGACTACTTTGAAGGCGATAATATTGATTTGGATGAATAAACTTGTGCTTTAATATTTTTCAATAAATGAACCTTTCTTTTTGAACAAGGCGGCATTCCTAGAAGAGCTTAGAATGGAACTCATCAATCAGGAAATTTCTCGCAGAATCATTCTTCTTCATAGCAGTCCAGAAAAAGCAGTTGAAAGCAGCCTACAAAATACTGCGGAAACAGTTTCACAAACTAAAAGCTTAAAACATGGACGTTGTTTCATTTGTCCAAGTCGATATAATAGGACACAATAGATGCCTGCCCGTGGCACTGGATCAGATCAAGTCTCAGTGGAACAATTTTAGTTCAACTGAATTACAAATTGGCATTACTGGCGATGAAGTGTCAAAATACACTCTAAAAAGTAAATTTTAAACACTGCCGTAAAACCATTCTTCGCTTGAACATAAGCATGATTTGCATTTAAATATCTTACATGTTTAAAAACCTAAAGAAACATATTTAAAATCAGTTTTGGAACGCTAGTTTTATGACAGGCTAGCTGAATTCTAACAAATGCATAGATCTTTTACAATGACAATGGCTACAGCGCAGCATATGCAATACCGGCAACGTTTGCTGCAGATTATTATGAGTTTGATATTGTAATACTAGATATATAACAATATATCAATTTATAACAGTTACATAAAAAGCTTAAAGGAATGTTTGTTTAAGTTCTTAATATTCTGTATTGGCACAGGTGGCGTTTTAAAAATACATAACCAAAAATCAATAAATGAGGAAAAAAATCCTTTTTTGTATTATTTCAACGCATCAAAGATCTTAATTAAGGCATTGCTTCTTTAAGTATTAAATTAAATCGTCTTTAATTAAGACACTTTTGAAGCAGCTTTTAAGCTAGAAACTTTATGGGTTAATTAAGCAATGGGTGTCTGAAAACTGTTGCAGCTCTCTTTAAGACAAATTTCAAGCTGTATTAAAGATTTTATTTTTACAATTTACGAATGCGAGCAAAGAGACAACTATGTTGGTTTTGAAAAAAATTCCAGCAGAAAATGTCATATCTGATCAAGCAAGAATTCAGGCCTGACAGGCATGACTGAAGTCCGACCTTTTCTACAAAAAAGCCTTGATTTTTTCACACAAGTGTCCACCTCTTCAGACCTGAAATTTGGTATTACTTTTTTAAAATGTTTATCTATGATTTCTGGTCTGAATATCAATTTTTATTTCAAATTTAGGTATGGAAATTGGCCTTAAATAAAAGCGGACTGATTTTTTTGTTTAAGTTCAGGCTGGAATTAAGTTCAAGCTAGGTGTGTAAAAAGGAAGCCAGAATTATATTTTAATTTCTTACTTACTTACTTACCTTGAAATCTGAACGAAATAATGGAGGCGTGATAATGTTTAGAAATTTAATCCTGAATTTCAGTCTGACTATTAGAGGCCTGAGCGAGTTTTCCGCTGGGATGCTTTAAGCTTGGCGGCATTTCAAGATCAGAAATAGAGCTAGGAAAAGAGCTGGTTCTGATTTTTGTTTGTGCATTGTGATTAAAATAGAGCCACGCCCTAGATAAGCGACCACGGGAATGCAGCTATTATCTTCTATATTAATACCCAAACAAAAAGCTTGTGATCTCTTTTTATCTGTGTTAACTTCGACATAACATATTCACATAAAACTTATATCGATGGGAAGATATTTTCGTGTAGATGTGCAAAACATAATTTTTATTCGAATATATTGTCACTGAGATAGGTAAAACTAAGCATATGTAAAAACTTTTTTTCCCAAAGGGACAATGAGAAAGCAACAACAAAATGCATAGCTCTGTTGAACATTGTTGCTGTAGCATACACTAGCAAGTGTAGAATGCGAGAGTGACGCAGAAACTTCAAAAAAGCTGTGCATCATTATTGTTGCTTGTGCTTTCTCTTAATTTCTCTCTCAACAAAATAAATCTGCCACCGTATCAATGTCAAAAAAACCGTTAAACTGATGCTTGCTTCGTATAACACATGCAAAGACATTTACAATTGTGTATTTTGTTCAATACTTCTGTTCAGACTATGGGTTGGTGCGTTCAGCAAAAAATCAAAAGAAAAATCTATTTTGATATGGGCGAATTTTGGCCACAGGTGATACTAATTCAAATAAATGTTCTAGCTGTAAGAAATTTATTTACAAAAAACTTTCTGGAACAACAATGAGCTGCATTAGTTCCTTAAAAGCCATTTAAGATATATAAATTTGAAATGTACTTGCATAAATCCATATCATATGCACTGAATAAAAATAAATTATGATACCATATAAGGACTCTTTTAATACTGTTCAAAATTGACCCACCAATGTCATATGCGCGTTTTTAAGTACAGGATAAGGGTTAAATCACTCACATTACACCACTAATCTCAGCGACCACTTGTTTTGGCCATAATTATGGAAAACTAAGAAGTTAATATTCGTGGTTGCTGATATTAGGTCATTATAGTACCTACTTACTCCAGCATAATAAACCTAATAAGAGAATTAATATAATTCAAGGAAAAACCACTCTTCTTTATAACATATTCGTTGTATGTACAAATAATTGCAAACAAGCAAATAAATAGAAATAATGCACACATATCTGTATATTCATCCTAAATCAACGCTGAAGTTCAGATATCCTTGTATTTAAGACCCTGAATAAAATTTCAGGAAATAATCTCTTTAGCATGTTTTACTTACTTTTATGGGTGTGTTCTCTTGCTTACTTTTTGAAGGTTTTTTTCTTGGTTTTACTAACTTCATAAACTATAGAAAATGTTCCTGCTTTTATTTCAATTTCACCATTTAATCTTTAGTGAATGATAGATATAGCAAAATTCAAAGAAATATTAGAAACTGGGTCGAAATTAAAATACTCTTCGCCACCGAATTGAAGTATATTCGAAGTCTTTAGCCATCTGTAAAATGTTTATTATTAATCCGAAAAAATATTTTCGAGTTAAATTTTTTTTTCATTTATCACAGCTTATGTGAAAAGTATCAATCAATAAATAAATTTGTGTGATATTTATAATGTTTTTTTTTTTATTCTCATAATGCTACTGGGTATGGGATGCAGGTTGAGTTTTTATTCGATTTTGTCATACTATGTCACATATGAAAAATCAAAGCAAATTTGCGAAAGTTTGAAAATATCAATAAACTCATTTTTGTTGAATTTGATCAGTTGCGTAGATGTGGGGGAACCCCCGAGTACGACCCCCCCTCCCCCCAACGCCATGAAACACATTACCAAATATCTCAAAGCACGATTCCACATGCAAAAATTGCAAAGATTGCAAAAAATGCATCTTTTTCTCAAGAAAGTTCTCAAAATTTAATTTAGTTCAGTGTTTAATTCTTCTTAATAGGTTAACAACAACAGGGTATATAGTGACATGTATAGTAGAAAAGTTAAATTTTCTACTAAAATCCAAAAGTATTTCTGAACCATAGGTATAAATTATGAAAGGTGGTGGTAAGAGAATGGAGAATCACGAAATTTCAGTTTAATATCTCAAAATGAGCTCAAAGCAAAAACCGTTATTTAATTTTATTTTTATAAGAGTCTCACGTTTAATTATAAAAAGGATATTAAAATTGGTTTTAAATCAGCTTTGTCAACCTTACATTTTAAATTAAAAGTCTTTACTGATTCAAACTAAATTTTTTTTACCCAAAACTCATCCTCAAATTCTATATTATTTTTTTTAATTGCCTACATAAAACTTACTGACCCCTTATATATTCCGGTTTTACTATATTATCTACGTCTACTTCATTTAGGGTTGCCAGGTGGTCTGGATTCGTCGGGATTGTCCAGTTATTGAAGTGCTTGTCCCGTGTCCCGTTATCTGCCAATTTGTCTGTCCCGGAATATTAAGAAAACTGAAATTGAAAAAATTACATTGAAACAATTTCTGTGGACTTTTGACAAAGAAACTAGGAAAATTAGAAAAGATAGGAAAATTCGCCAGGATTTTTGTTATGAAGACAACTTTTGATAAAGGTTATTTCTGTCTTATAAGGGTTTTGTTAAAAATGTATACATAGGATTTACACAGATTTATTGTACAAAAGCAATTGTTTGTTTCCTTTCAAACTTGAAATTGATTTCAAGTCTTGACCCATGTGAAAGAGTCTTTGGAGTAAAGCTTTTAGGCTCATTAAAAATAAGCTTTTAACAATTCTAAATATACAAAAATATTGTATAAATTCAAAGAACTTCTTCAATACACCAGATGGTGAAAAAATGCTCAAAACAATTCATGCACAAAATATGTTTAATAAATATATTTTATAAGTGAGGAACAGCAGAACAAAACAGGATAAGTCCACTTTGAACAAATGAGTTTTTTCGATTCGGCATTTTCCACTGATCCACTGACCAAAAATAACGGATTAAATATTATTTAAACTATTTTAAATATAATCTTAAAAACTTCTGTGGTAACAAAAACTTAGAAATTATATTTATATTTTGGCCTCTCCTTTAAAATTAAAAAAAAAACAAATGAACTTACGCGGTTTTGTTTTGCTGCTTCCGAATTTATACGGGATTTTAATTTTATGAAACATTAATGTCTGATTGTTGTGGATTCGTTTGTTTTTATTATCAAGTTTTAGTTAATGATCAAATAGCTCATTACTTAGTGAGGGTAGGGCAGGCAGGTGCAGTTCCCCCTTCTCCCCTGATCTTTAGAAAAATAAAAGTTTTGCAAGCTTACGGCTAGGCTAATACATTTTTTGAAGCGAAGCTTTTTACGCCTCGTTCTGTTATTTGCTTGTAGTGAAATCTGAAAAATTTTAAAAGAGAAAAGAAAATTTAATACTTTAATATTAAAAATGAAAATGATTTCTTTGACTCAGTGGGGATTTGAACACAGACGCAATTGATAACCTGTTATACACGCTTTACCCTAGGCCACTAAGGTGTGTTAGATATAGTTGTTGATTCAATGTTAATTGCAACTGATGCTATGTTGCAACAAATCCAATAATCTATTAATATATTTTTGTGGTTTGGGTAGCTGCTAAGCCACTTGCTACATGAGTTGATTAATAGATTTTTTTGGTTTGGGTAGCTGCTGCAGCAAGTGGTTTGCTACAAGAATTAAAGTGGTAAATCTACCACTTTTTGGTTTCTGCCACTTTTATCACCCACTATATGTATTTTTCTAAAGTTTACCACTTTTTTATATTTTTATATAAAAATTACTGCATAATAATTGAAGTTTTAGAAATTTTATTACAATTAATATTTTATTCCTTTTGGTATATAAAGAGTGGATACAGTACTGTTTCAAGGACATTATATGAGAATTATTTGCAATAACACTAATTAAGCGTGAAAAAACTTACTTTATGGTATACTTCTTATGGTTTTTTTTTTTTTTGTAGTGCTTCCGTCGAATTTTTTCATAACAAGAAAAATATATTTCAACTTTTTTTTTAAATCTACCACTCATTTTCGACTCATTATGCCACTATTTAAAACTTGCAAGTGACAACACTGGTCATCATCCTGTATTTGTCAACGCCATCTGTTAACAATTCTTTACATAGCTGCAGCTATATTTGGTGTGCAGTTATATTGAAAATCAATGTGTGATTTTAACAGTGGTGTTTGGATCTGTGGAAGTAGTGAAATACTTTTAATCGATGGAATACGAGATCGATCCTCACGTGGGGCAAAGCAGTCATTTTTTTTTTTTTTTTTGATGTGAATACGTTTTGTTCTTGTTGATACATG
Source organism: Coremacera marginata (assembly GCA_914767935.1). Taxonomy (NCBI): domain Eukaryota; kingdom Metazoa; phylum Arthropoda; class Insecta; order Diptera; family Sciomyzidae; genus Coremacera; species Coremacera marginata. Next base: position 67,880,318 of record OU612047.1, on the reverse strand, counting down.
CTTTTGTTTTGTTTTTGTATAATGCGAAAGGAAAATTAACAATTGCCCACAAGTGCAAAGTTGAAATATCAATGACTGTAACATGTAATAAAATAAATAAAATAATAATAAAATGTCATCAAATTTCCTGATAGGAATATTAACGTGTGTTTTTTTTTTCTTACTTTTAGTTATTTTAAATTTTTTGGAAAAAAAGCATTAAATTATCAAATCTATGAAACTGTGAAAAAGCTTCGCTTCTCTCGTCCAATGACGCACCTGTGTTTTTTTTTTTTAATTTATTTATCAGTCACATGAAAAAATAATTTTGATCCTCCCTGAACAAAATTCTGGCTATGCCCTTGTTACTTAGATTCACTTTATGTTCATATTGCTTATGCTTTAGTTTTATGTTTATGTTTTTGAAATACAAACACTGGCACACAGATGTGATTTTTTTCCCGATGACATATTAGAAATCCCGGAATTTTCTTGACTTGTCCAGACAACAAACTTTCAGGATCTTGCAAGCCTAACTTCGTTGGATGCGATGAAAACAAAACTTGCAAAAAAAAAAAACAAAATTTTAAAACTGAAGAGTTAAGTTTTCGCTATTATAATGATGGCATTCGATTCACCGGTAAATTTTGCATATAAAATGGCTCACCAAGTTGATTAAAAACTAGACGGCAGATCGTGCTGATTTATTATTTGTAAATAATTTATTTTTATTTACAAATATTTAAAAGAAGATATTGTCAAAAATCCTGATAGCCTGAATCAATTGCCTTTTCTTGTTCCGTGCTCGCATTGAACCGCGCACTATACGACTACAAGTTCAACAAGCAAAACAAAATATGAACAAAGCCGAAAGAAGAAAATTCGAAATCGATGGTTCAGCTCACAAAAGTGATTAGTGAAAAATTTAAAATTATTACCAAATTTTGACTTTGTTTTTGAATTTCAAACATTTTAGTACAAATCAATTATTTTAGCTTTGTACTAATCATCTTCCAATAAGATTTCACTTAATATAATTTTACACAATACAGTTTATATCTTGACGAGTTAAAAAATGCAGTTAACCCATTTTCGTCAAAAGAGCACTTATCACTTTTGTTTGCCTTCGATATATATGTAAATATAAGTACATTTTTTGACATATCATTTTCTTTCATACTTTTTCAACGTTTAAGCAAAGTTAGGCTGTGATAATGACATTCGGATTCACAAAACTCTCTGGAACTCAGGTATTCAAAAGAACATTTTTTTAAGGTAAATCTTTTTTTTAAGGACCCCCTAAGGATTTAAAGCTACCTACGCCACTGATAGTGATTACACACTAGTGCAATAAAGTAAGAAAAAATACACCACTCAATAGCCTACATTTTTTATTATTCCGTGCCTTCAAATCCGAGTTAAAGATTTACTGCCGTCTAAATAGGCCAAACGGCCATCTTTTTATACTAGATATAACATTAAAACAAATCAGGAGTGAATAAAAAACTTACATTTTTGCAAATACCTGGAAAGAAATCTATTATTAATCTCTGGAAATTTTTTTCAATTATCTTGCCTTTGCTATAGCTCCGCTTACCTTATTAACATAAATTCATTAACACGATTTAAGGTGTTTATAATGAGAACAAGTATCTGAGAATGATAATATAATTAAATTCTAAATTATTTTGGCAACAGTTTTAATGAGCACACATAATATTAATGATAAAAGCTGAAGCCTGAGGTTTTAACTGCCGAAATTTAATTATTTCTTAAGCAAATGAGTCCTGCTTTGAAACTAACATGTATTAACACAAAACTTATTAGTCAAAAATGCGGATTACAGTTTGCTTGGTTCAGGTTGTCGTAGCAATTAGGAATGCTGTGTCAAATATGAGGTTATTTGGAACGACTTAAAATTGTATTGTTCAAAAACGTCACAAATGCAGACCACAACAAAGTATATTCATGCAAATACATGCTATTGGGAGTAGAATGAGCTTCTTGTATTTTAGCTACACTTCCTAAAAACATCTAGGCGCAGCAATTGATAAATAATGCTTAGAGACTAGATTTTGTCCATTATTTGGTTTGAGCATACCAAGAGGTGAAAAACTTAATTTAAGATGTAGACAAAAGTTGATACTGAGTTTTGTTCAATCTTGGCATAAACTGTCATTGTATGTCAACGAAAAAACTTTTAACTCTATAATATGAAAAAAAACACACACACACAAAATCAACAACAAAAAACTTAGTTAACATTTTTCAGAGAAGTACCTAGATGACACATTTTCCGCCCGTACTGACTGCTTCGCCTCTTAGATTCGATTTTACGCCCATTTCATTGTCTGTTCGTACGTTCGCAATTTCCATATGAATGCTGCATAAATCCAGCAGTGAGTTCCAGGGGGAATGTGTTGATATTTATGGTTTTTTGCATATGTGCTACTTCAACTACTTCTTGCTATTTCACCAAACAATGGAGAATGCACGAGTGTATCTTATGTCTGCGTGTGTGTCCAAGAGTATTCGTGAGTTTGTGTGTCTAAATGGGCAAAAAACTTTATTGTTAAATGTTGTCTAAGCTGGTTTTTGTTCTTAAATCTTTATGCCTGCTTTTTAAACAAAACGAACCCTCTTCAGTATTAAAAAAAAAAAAAAAAAATCAAGCATCAAAACAGAGCCGAACAAATTTAAAAGCATACAAAAAAAATAATTTCTGAGCAACTAATGCGAAATTTTGGACAAAATATTAAATTCTTTGACTTATGTTTTTTAGACAACGTAAGACATAAAAAAACAATAAATAATTTATAAGCACTTGACAGATAATTTTACAAAAGCATCGAGAAAATCCAATAAAATATCGATGGTGGATTTTATATACAATTTATAAATGCAGTTAAAAGAAAAACAAAAATACGACGGTTAAAAAGTCAATCAAAATCAGATTGATATTAAGTTCAAGGTAATAAAATAATATTATTTATTTGTGTAATATCAAAAGAGTATGTAAGCAAATGAGGGCATGTCTTACTTTGTTTTGTGACAGTGTCAAACACAAAATTTAACTCTTTAAAATGCTCTCTTTATGATTAACATTCACTATTCATCACAATATTACAATATCACAATATTAAAGAGATAGTAGTGCAAGAATGATGAGATGGGAGTGTCATTATTCGTAACTCGTTATTCAAAATTTAAAATTCATTATTCATAATCATAATTCATTATTGTATTCATAATATGTGTTCATTATTCAAAATTTATAGTGTAAAATTGAAATTCATAATTCAGTACTCAAATTTATAACTCAAAGTTCATAATGTATTCTTCATAATTCATAATTTAAAATTCATATTTAATAACTTATAATTCATATTTTATATCTCGGAATTAATATTCATCTGCCATAATTTATACTTCATAGCTCATAATATGGCGGCCGTGGTGCAGTGGGTAGAGTGCAGGGTCCGTACGACAGAGAACCCTGGCTCAAATCCCACCTGACACAGAAAATTTTTTCAATTGAATTAATTTTTCTCTTCGGCCGTCAACTCTCTGAAGACAATGGCAAACCTCAGAGAGTAAAAATGCCATGAAAAGCTTCTTGAGAACATAAGCCGTTTGGAGTCGACATAAAACTTGTAAATAGGTCCAGTTCTTGATCATTTGTGTTCAAACATTTCACAACACACACAACATAATTGATCATAAGAAGCTCGGTAAAAGTCCTTTCAAGGGCTGAAATGGCCATTTCCTTTTTTTTTTTGTTTAGTTCATAATTTAAAATTCATAATTCAAAGCTTAAAATTGAAATTTTATAATATATTTTTCATAACTCAAATTTTATAATTCAAAATTCATCAGAATATTACAGTTTTATATAGTTACAGAAATTATTATAAGAATGATGAGATAAGAAATTCTTAGTTCAAATTTGAAAATATAAAAATCATTTTACATAAAGCATGCTTAAAAATTGATTTTACTTAGGTGATTTAGGCGTTTCTTTTATTATTTCTTTGAGTTGTCGTGTCAAGTTTTTAAACATTTATCTTGCATGACGACACTCAGATGCACAGATTTTTCAATTGACTCAAATGATTTTGTTCAAGAATAAATGTTTACATTTTTACGATTTCCTATACCCATCTCTTATCATTATGGCTTTACCGAACGTCGTTAACATACCCTCTACAGCCTCCAGGGGTTTCATTTTTCTTCGAGCAAAATCTCATTAAATTTGCTCTACAATTTTAAAAGTTTTGTGCTCCCCTGTGCTTACTGACCACAAAGCTGCTTCTATTGTGTAATCCAGCAATATATTTATTGGCAGAAATATTTCAAAGAGAAAAAAAAAGAATTAAGATAATCTCCAAATCGTTATTTCGCCTTTTGTTCTTGAATTGAGAGCAGTTTCTCTGACCACATCCTACATTCAACATTCCTGCACATTGTGTCTGTATGTGTTTTTTTTTCTACAATTATTCTTATGCCAATAACAAAGCATTTTTGAAATCATTATAATTAAAATTGCCGCTGCTTTGCTTATATAAGATATCCATGTTATCTTAAAAGTTTGCTCCGCAATGTGTGTGTGTGTAAGAATCTCTGTTTTAATATTGTATCCCTATAGGAACAAACTAACTTGTTTTTAAAAACAACAAATTGAAAAACTAATTTAAAATAAACTTGTATATGAACTACTTTGAATTATATTAAGGCGGCATCCACTGCAATTCTAAATAGTTTTTATTGCAATATATATGAAGTAATTGAAAAACTACTTAAAAACAAGTGATTGATAAACTACTTTGAATTATATTAAGGCGGCAACTACTCTGATTTTGACATCTTTTAATTGCAAACTTTTATTAGATTACGAGTTTATATATTTAACCATGTTTTTTCATCAAATATTATTAACTTTAGACCATCAGTAATTGTTTTCAATTGGTTATTTTAAAGTAATTAAAAAAATAATTTAAATATAACTAATTTAACAAGTAGTTGAAAATATATGCAGACGAAAGTCAATTGACTTATTTAGCGAACATCACCATACAAAATATGTTAGTTCGTTCTATGGAAAAAAGTCAGAATTTCAACTAGTTGTGGTTGACAAAAAAACTACTTTATCAACTACTTTTTAATTAGTTGATTTTCCTACAGGGATACTTGCCTTAATGTCTCTGTGTGTGTGTGTGTGTGTGTGTGTGTGTGTGTGTGTGTGTGTGTGTGTGTGTGTGTGTGTGTGTGTGTGTGTGTATGTGTGTTTCTTCTACTGCATCATTTTGTCGAACAGAACAAGACAAATAAATTGTCTGTGGACATCTATGCTCTGCTGTGTATGTAATTAAGTAATGCCTTCAGGGTCGTATAAAATCCCTTGGAATTCGATTGAATGTGCGGTCAACATGTACCGAACATACTACTGCACAAACGTAGTAGTGTTTTCTTATGTCAGAATATTACAGAATATATATATTGTGGATTTAGTTCTAACAATTGTGCGAATTAAAATAACATGTTTTACGCAAAGGCGACATGGGATGACAATCCTGCGGTTCAGCTCATTGTAGGATATGAAAACAGCAATTATATTTAAAAACATGTTTGTACGAGTGTTTTAAGCCAAATTTATTTTCTCTTTATTTTATCAAATGCGTACATACTATGTGGATCAAAAAGTTTGCAATACGTGTTAAACAAGAATAGTTTTTTTTTTGACCAAATTCGATTTTATTTTTCAAAATATATTTCTTTAAGGTCGATACGATGCGAGTCCAATGATTGTCTTACTTTTTTATCCTGTTCGAAAAGTAGTTTTTGGAAACTCTCCTCAAATAAGCCTCCGTTTCAGTTATGAGTTCCTCGTTTAAGCGCTTACCGGAGAGTAATCTCTTCCGGTTCGGAAACAGATAGAAGTCACTGGAGGCCATGTCTGGCGAATACGGTGCCTGAGGAACGAGTTAAAATCCAATTTCGTGCAATTTTGATTGCTTAACTAACGATAAATGAGCAGGCACATTGTTGTGATGATAGAGGATAATTTTCAATTTTTAATTTTCGAACGATCCATTGATGATAAATAATATTTCGCACAAATACATTTATGTATATAGTCTATCATATGCATGATATATGGGAGAGTGGCTAGTGTGGACAAATTAAAATTCTCGCAATGTTTTGCATATTTTTTTTTACTTAATTTTTTTTCAAGGTGTTTGCACTCTCCATCACCAAAAAAAATTCAATTGTTGAAAGTTCAGTGTTACGCGGTAAAGGGACCGGAAGTGTTTTTGGCACTTTTTGCTGCCCAAAGTTTTTATTTTTTCGTAATTTTATTTATACGTCTTAACTCATTACTGCCTAATGGATATATAAATACCCAAGAAAGTGTTGACACGTAAAAAATTCTAGCGCGGGCTAGATGAGAGATATTGCGCTAATTTTTTTTTTTTTATAATAAAAAGAAAAAATGGGTCTAGCAAAAAAAAATAAAATGGAACAGTCTAATTTTTCGCGGATTACCTTTAGTTTGACAGATGAAACATCACAGGTGAAAATCTGAGTTTTTTTGTGTAGGAAATTGCTCAGGAAAAGTGCTGCCAAAAATAGAAAACTGGAAAAAACAAACGCTGCACCCACCACTCGCAGAGCTTTTTTAGATTCAAAAAATTATGAAAGATATTGAACACACTGCTTTTTGTGACATCTTTGTCGTTCAACATAATATCATGGATTTTTGTTTTTCGTCTTTTCTGCTGTACTCATGTATTTTATACATACAGATCGTTCGGCGTCATCGGTGCTTGCACGACCACAACGAAAATCAGAAAAACTCTTTTGAATCATCTTCATCGACAGAGCAGAGTCTGCATAATACTTATCTAGCTTATCTAGAACACGAAACTCATGTTTTTCCATTTTTAAAAAACATGGACGTTGGTTGCTTCTAATTGCTGCGTTTTGTAAATACGTCCAAAAAATTCAAACTTTTAAATGTAGTTGAAAACATATCGAAACTTTGATTTTGCAATAAATTTTTTATTTATTTTTTTTTTTTTTTTGTTCAATATCTTTTTTTACAAATCAACTTCTTTTGTACAATCAAAATACATTATGTCGATTTTTGCTATAAATAAAGCAGTGCGTAAAAAGTGTTTCCAAACGTGCCTTAGATAACTATAAACAAATATGACTATATAATAATATTAAATAAACTAATGCTATAAAAATCTTCGGCAAAACGTTCACTCAAAAGCAATAAAGTTGAAAATTGAGTCTTTATGTATATGTGCATAAATAAGCCATGGTCTATTTTACGGTGCTATGGTAAATTCTTTTAATTTTTTTTACATTATTGAATTGTTGTTTACGTGAAAAAGAACTCTTCAAACTGTTGTTTTTGACAGTTGATACACGTATTGAGGTTTACATTGATGTTTTGACTGTTCATTTCATTCATATGGAAAGTAAACATTCTTAAAGGGGGAAAAAATGTATACACAAAATGACTATAAAACAACATTGTACCCTGTGCTTCAAAGTTAAGCTCTCAGCTATTAACAGCAGAATCTTACGTTAATTGTAGATTACAAGTTGACCATTTTTCATATAGCAAAACACAAAAAAAAAACATTTAAACATAGAATCATACTACCCAATATAAAATGTTCGAGTTCATTAAAATTTTTCAAGCTTATTGCTTAGTGCTTGGTATACGCGTTGCTTAAAAATTTTACTCAAAATGACATCCATTAAATAGTATCACGTAATATTTGTGTACGTTAAGCACGTTCATTGTTGTAACCTAACTTCAACGTATACCATAAAATCAACGAACGATGGCGCCGGAGTGTCATCCAACAAATAACTCAGGTTTAACCAAAAATATGTGACCGCTGCTGAGGGATTATTTCGTCAAGGTGAAATATTGTGGTTGTAAAAATTTGTAAAAATTTTTTAAAAAAATGATATGTCGCAAGCTACTCTGTGAGTAAACTTTTTTATACACATCCACACGTTACAAAAATGCACACACATTACAAAAATGTATAAATTTAACATATAAAACTTTAAGAGTTCATGTGATTATTTAACGTAAAGCATATTGATTTATTCTATTTTATATTGTAGAAGATATTCAAATATCAAATTCGGTTTATGTTTATGTTAATGTTTATGTTTATGTTTATGTTTATGTTTATGTTTATGTTTACGTTTATGTTTATGTTTATGTTTATGTTAATGTTTATGTTTATGTTTATGTTTATGTTTATGTTTATGTTTATGTTTATGTTTATGTTTATGTTTATGTTTATGTTTATGTTAATGTTAATGTTAATGTTAATGTTTATGTTTATGTTTATGTTTATGTTTATGTTTATGTTTATGTTTATGTTTATGTTTATGTTTATGTTTATGTTTATGTTTATGTTTATGTTTATGTTTATGTTTATGTTTATGTTTATGTTTATGTTTATGTTTATGTTTATGTTTATGTTTATGTTTATGTTTATGTTTATGTTTATGTTTATGTTTATGTTTATGTTTATGTTTATGTTTATGTTTATGTTTATGTTTATGTTTATGTTTATGTTTATGTTTATGTTTATGTTTATGTTTATGTTTATGTTTATGTTTATGTTTATGTTTATGTTTATGTTTATGTTTATGTTTATGTTTATGTTTATGTTTATGTTTATGTTTATGTTTATGTTTATGTTTATGTTTATGTTTATGTTTATGTTAGTTATGTTTATGTTTATGTTTATGTTTATGTTTATGTTTATGTTTATGTTTATGTTTATGTTTATGTTTATGTTTATGTTTATGTTTATGTTTATGTTTATGTTTATGTTTATGTTTATGTTTATGTTTATGTTTATGTTTATGTTTATGTTTATGTTTATGTTTATGTTTATGTTTATGTTTATGTTTATGTTTATGTTTATGTTTATGTTTATGTTTATGTTTATGTTTATGTTTATGTTTATGTTTATGTTATGTTTATGTTTATGTTTATGTTTATGTTTATGTTTATGTTTATGTTTATGTTTATGTTTATGTTTATGTTTATGTTTATGTTTATGTTTATGTTTATGTTTATGTTTATGTTTATGTTTATGTTTATGTTTATGTTTATGTTTATGTTTATGTTTATGTTTATGTTTATGTTTATGTTTATGTTTATGTTTATGTTTATGTTTATGTTTATGTTTATGTTTATGTTTATGTTTATGTTTATGTTTATGTTTATGTTTATGTTATGTTTATGTTTATGTTTATGTTTATGTTTATGTTTATGTTTATGTTTATGTTTATGTTTATGTTTATGTTTATGTTTATGTTTATGTTTATGTTTATGTTTATGTTTATGTTTATGTTATGTTTATGTTTATGTTTATGTTTATGTTTATGTTTATGTTTATGTTTATGTTTATGTTTATGTTTATGTTTATGTTTATGTTTATGTTTATGTTTATGTTTATGTTTATGTTTATGTTTTATGTTTATGTTTATGTTTATGTTTATGTTTATGTTTATGTTTATGTTTATGTTTATGTTTATGTTTATGTTTATGTTTATGTTTATGTTTATGTTTATGTTTATGTTTATGTTTATGTTTATGTTTATGTTTATGTTTATGTTTATGTTTATGTTTATGTTTATGTTTATGTTTATGTGTTTATGTTTATGTTTATGTTTATGTTTATGTTTATGTTTGTGTTTATGTTTATGTTTATGTTTATGTTTATGTTTATGTTTATGTTTTATGTTTATGTTTATGTTTATGTTTATGTTTATGTTTATGTTTATGTTTATGTTTATGTTTATGTTTATGTTTATGTTTATGTTTATGTTTATGTTTATGTTTATGTTTATGTTTATGTTTATGTTTATGTTATGTTTATGTTTATGTTTATGTTTATGTTTATGTTATGTTTATGTTTATGTTTATGTTTATGTTTATGTTTATGTTTATGTTTATGTTTATGTTTATGTTTATGTTTATGTTTATGTTTATGTTTATGTTTATGTTTATGTTTATGTTTATGTTTATGTTTATGTTTATGTTTATGTTTATGTTTATGTTTATGTTTATGTTTATGTTTATGTTTATGTTTATGTTTATGTTTATGTTTATGTTTATGTTTATGTTTATGTTTATGTTTATGTTTATGTTTATGTTTATGTTTATGTTTATGTTATGTTTATGTTTATGTTTATGTTTATGTTTATGTTTATGTTTATGTTTATGTTTATGTTTATGTTTATGTTTATGTTTATGTTTATGTTTATGTTTATGTTTATGTTTATGTTTATGTTTATGTTTATGTTTATGTTTATGTTTATGTTTTATGTTTATGTTTATGTTTATGTTTTATGTTTATGTTTATGTTTATGTTTATGTTTATGTTTATGTTTATGTTTATGTTTATGTTTATGTTTATGTTTATGTTTATGTTTATGTTTATGTTTATGTTTATGTTATGTTTATGTTTATGTTATGTTTATGTTTATGTTTATGTTTATGTTTATGTTTATGTTTATGTTTATGTTTATGTTTATGTTTATGTTTATGTTTATGGTTTATGTTTATGTTTATGTTTATGTTTGTTTATGTTTATGTTTATGTTTATGTTTATGTTTATGTTTATGTTTATGTTTATGTTTATGTTTATGTTTATGTTATGTTTATGTTTATGTTTATGTTTTATGTTTATGTTTATGTTATGTTATGTTTATGTTTATGTTTATGTTTATGTTTATGTTTATGTTTATGTTTATGTTTATGTTTATGTTATGTTTATGTTTATGTTTATGTTTATGTTTATGTTTATGTTATGTTTATGTTTATGTTTATGTTTATGTTTATGTTTATGTTTATGTTTATGTTTATGTTTATGTTTATGTTTATGTTTATGTTTATGTTTATGTTTATGTTTATGTTTATGTTTATGTTTATGTTTATGTTTATGTTTATGTTTTATGTTTATGTTTATGTTTATGTTTATGTTTATGTTATGTTTATGTTTATGTTTATGTTTATGTTTATGTTTTTGTTTATGTTTATGTTTATGTTTATGTTTATGTTTATGTTTATGTTTATGTTTATGTTTATGTTTATGTTTATGTTATGTTTATGTTTATGTTTATGTTTATGTTTATGTTTATGTTTAGTTAGTTTATGTTTATGTTTATGTTTATGTGTATGTTTATGTTTATGTTTATGTTTATGTTTATGTTTATGTTTATGTATATGTTTTGCTGACACAGAAAGTTTTTTCAATCGAATTAATTTTTCTGTTCGGCTGTCGCCTCTCTGCAGACAATGGAAAACCTCAGAGTGTCAAAACTGCCATGAAAAGTTTCTTGAGAATATAAGCCGTTCGTAGTCGGCATAAAACGTGTAGGTCCAGTTCTCGATCATTTGTGTTCAAACATTTCACAACACACACAAAACAATTGATCATAAGAAGCTCGGTCAAAGTCCTTTCAAGGGCTGAAATGGGCTTTTCTTTTTTTTTCGTTTGATATTTATCAGCAAACTGTCCAGTCATTATTTTAATCGGGTGTATAGAGAGAATATAATGACGAATTATACATGCATACTGAGTAAGGAGTAAATGATCTTTGTCACTCCGTTTATAACAGGAGACTTTGAATGTTTTAATCTGCATCACCACATGAGTGGATCGAGCCATGTCCGTCTGTATCCGTTAGTTCGTATTTGATCGATCGTATTTGAAATATTATTAATTTTAAAGCTATCGTGATGAAATTCTTATTTTCTTTCCTTCTCACACTATGTCTACATATAAAGAGATGGGTTTTATTTTCGATTTAAAATTTTATTTTCTTGACCATGTCATATCCTTAGGCCTACTAAGATTACTAGCGTTAATTGGGAGAAATGGCAAAGACCTTTGAGCCCGTTTTTTAAGTCGACCTCTTTTAGACTGAAAAAAATTCAATAAAGTTTCTCTTAGTTTCCCTTGCAGAGACGCAAGATTGCATCCTATCAGTGATCTCTGGAATAATATACTGTCAATAACTTCTGGAGTTTATATCTTTTAACACTTCGTTATGAAATTAGAGAAATTTCAAATTATTTTATGCAAAATATATTAGAACTAGTTATGCCCTAAATTATCCGATAACTAGAGTGTTGTTACTATTTAATAAGTTGATGAGTTATCGATAAGCATATTCAAGAATTTTGTTAATAGAATCTTCCTAACAAACACTGAGAAAAAAGGAAAAGTTAAATCACTTAAGTGTACTTTTGTAAGGAGATTTGTATGGGAATTATAAACTTATGCTTATTCACCCAAGCAATTTATTGTTTTGAAAACACATGCTTCGATATACTGCCGAAAAAAATAAATATTTGATTCACATAAGCCCAAAATCCAAAAATACAAATTAAAAAAAAAAACTTGCATAGATGGCTTAAGCATAATTTTAAGCTATTTTCTGCAAAAAAAAAAAGAAAAAAAAAACACAGTGGACACATGTGAGAGGCGATAGAGTTGAAAATTTAATTGGTTTTTTTGTAATAAAATAACTTTCAAACTCAAAAACTTAAAATAACATAAAGAAAATTAAAAAACAGACTTTAATATTCAAACCAGTAAATTTTATTACATTTCATCAACAAAAAGTAAATAAAAACAGAAAAAATTTTTTGACCGCCGTGGGAATCGATCGAGGAAGTTTCGATGCCCAGTCCATCGCTCTACCCACTGATACAAACAGTCTTGCTAATGGTTGCTGATATAACTGCAGCTACAACAGATGCTATATTAACATATGCAGTATATCACAGTAATGTGTTGATATCCACACAACAAAAACCTATTAATAGACTATTGTGTTGTGCTGCAGCCTAGCTTGAGTTGTAATAAATATTGAATCAATGACTGCGTAACGAAAGAGTTTGGCTCCATGCGTAGTGTAGTGAACTCTTAATCGGTGGGTGTAGGTTCAAATCCCCACGGCTGGCGAAGGAAAGATTTTTATATTTGATTTTTATTTTAATGTTCTGGTTATAATAAACGCAAGCAGCAAAGAAACCATAAATTTCTTAGAAAAACGGTGTCGAAAAAAGAAAAGTGAAAGAAAAGAAAACGGTGTCAAGCACATATAATTGCCGCAGATTTACAACATCTTGTAATTTCTTTGGATATTCGTTGAACATTTTTATGCTCATTCAGTTTAAATGCAAATGTAAAAAAATAGTATTTATATTTTATTTAATAAACAGTTTGCATATTCTTCTATAACCGCAATCATGGCAATTTTGTTTTTCTTAAGAGTTCATTGTTTAAATTCAGATTAGGGTTATTTTAAGATTGAGGGTTAATTTTAAGGCAGAAGGTGCGAAACTGAAACTATGGCCCAAATTGTTTACCTCTGGATATCTTTAACCTGTAAATAAAGTACTGAATTTTCAAGTGTGATCTAACAGCCACTGGTTAAAGATATCCAGAGGTCAACAATTTATAGTTGTACTTAAATGTCAACGCAACTTACAGTCAAAATTTTTTACTAGTCTTACTAGTTGAGCAAGTTTTTAGTTTTGATAATATCTAAACTTGTTGAGTTTGGTTAGTTTTGCAACTCGTTTATTGTGACTTGCAATAAACTAGTTAGGTTTCAACTATTTTGCAGGTAGTAAATTGTGACAAAATATGATAGTATAAAAACTATTCATGATTTACTGCAGATAAGTCTTACACTGCAGGGAATTAACATATATTTTAGGATTTTTCACACTAAATGGAAATTTAAAATTATTAAATACTTGTATTAAACTTTTTTTCGAAATAACTAATTAGAAATAAGACATAAAAAAAAGCAGAGCATATAGAAGGAATTAAAGTTAATATATTAAAAAAAAAGAAAATTCTTTCAAAATTCTTTATAAAAATAATGTTTAAAATGCGCATTTTTCGACTATTGCTACTTAATATACATCTTTTCCGCTACATCTTTCGCCACAGATATATATTGTTATTTTATATTGTTTAAGATAAGAAAATAGCATTTGTTTCCTCCAATGTATTGAAATTATTCGAGATAAATTTATGACATCTTAAAATATCATTATATATTTGAAGTCCTTTCATTTCCGTCAGTTAAAATTATGCTGACTCCATAAATAATTCTGTCCCTGACCCTTTTAAGTCTTTATGGAAACTTATGCGCACCACTGAACCGCACCACTGCCTTCATAAGAATGTTTGATTTGAATGATGCTTTTACTTTATGCATTCTTTAAGCTTTCTGCTACATTAACAACATTTAACTGTCGTTTTGTAAAGGTTTTTTTTTTAATATCCTTCGTCTGTGAAGTCAAGTAGTTTGACGTTTTGATTTTCTTTCACTGACCATTATTATTTGTTGCTATCCTTCTGATATGTATACAAATTTTTGTTAAGCTTTTTGTTTAAATGTACTTCGGGACTTTTTTCCCCTTCTTTTTTTTTTTTTTTTGATTTGTGAATGTATGAGTTGAAAATATCATAACGTGAGATTCAAGTTCATGCTATCATACTTTATATGATTTTGTTGAATATTAATACATGTCCACAACTCCTACTTGTAAAAGACTGTTTGAACCCTTCTTATGGAATGGTTATTATCGAGTTTTAAAAACAGCTGCGTTACTTGCCAACAAATATTTTTCTCAGTTGCCGACTTAGTCTTTATATAGTACAAAACATATAAATAAAAAGTTTTCTTAAGTATCGCATAAAAACGCAAGAACTCAAGGAAAGATTTTATTGTGCATTATTTATATGAGTAAAGTTTTTATGAAGTTTCCTCAAAGTTTTTGCTTTCGGCCAAAATTGCTTACAAATTATTTGCTATGGTCATAAATCATTGCTAAATATTTTAAAATAGTTTTTCCTATGCTTTTAAAATGTACTCTAGTAAGAAAACTCTTAACACTTCATTGTTTTCTTGGGATTTGTATGAAGTAACAAGTATTGCCAGATTTTTCAATGACCCAGAAAAATAATGGTTGCTGCAGTTGCTGAAAGTGCATTCCGCGTCGTAAAATCGCAGCTATAATGCAAACACTTAGCTTGTTGAAAATGAGGAAAATGCATTAAAGAGGATAAGAAAAATAAAACAACATAAAAACCAAAGAGAAAAAAGAGTAAAAGTTAAGCTGAAGTGTCCCACACATTTTAAAAATGTATTTAAAAACATGACTTAAAGCATAAAAATCGATAAACTTAAAAATGCAGTGAAGAGTCTATGAAAAGAAAAAATACCAAAGGTTCACAAAAAATATATGTAAAAATCACCGCAAGGCTTCTGAGATACATGATTTCGATGCTATATCCATATTAAAATTTAAATAATGCAACTTATTTCGTATGTATATAAGGGTGTCCCAATAAACATTGAAGTTGTTATGTTTTATGTGGTACCCACTTAATTTTTTCAAATGATGTTGAAATAAATGTAAATAAAATTTGGACATGCATCGGTACCTGTCAGTACTTGGCGATATGGGAAAAAAGTGCTAATTTTTTCAAAAAACCCAAATAACTTGTGTGTAAGCGTAAATTTTCAAAAAGCTGGTTCACAGCTCGTTTTGTGTTTAATATTTCTTTAAAATAAGCTATCAAACATGGAAATAGGATGTAAATAACCGTAGTTGTGATTTTTTTACTTTTCCAAAAAAAAATTATTGTTGTTCTTATTGTATTAAAATGGCGGCCGTGGTACAGTGGGTAGAGCGCGTGGCCTGTATGCCAGAGAGCCCTGGTTCGATTCCCACCTGACACAGAAAGGTTTCTTAATTGAATTAATTTTCCTGTTCAGCCGTTACCTCCCTGCAGACAATAGCAAACCTCAGAGAGCAAAAACTGCCAGCTTCTTGAGAACGCAAGCCGTTCGGACTCGGCATAAAACTTGTTGGTCAAGTTCTCGATCATTTGTGTTTAAGCATTTCACAACACACACAACACAGTTGACCAAAAGAAGCTCGGTCAAAGTCGTTTCAAGGGCTGAAATGGCCATTTCTTTTTTTTTTTCGTATTAAAAAAAATCGGAAAATACGAATTTTAGATAATTTATTTGAAATCTTGTGGAAATATTTTCTTAACCTAAACCTAACGGAGATGCTAAAACTTGTGTATAAATGTTGAATAACTTGGTCGTTATGAAATTTCGAGTTTGAGTATTTTTACAAAAAAAAAAAAAAAAAATTCCAAAAATCCAAAAATGCAAAATTTGAAAAACAAACAGCATGAATGATATAAGCATGGGTTTGAGATATTTTTTGAATGAAATTGAATAAACCGAAACTCGTGGAAAAAATTTATTACTGTTGAAACTTGATGTTTTTTTCAAAAACACTTTAAATGTCTTTTTCTAGCATTTACTCCGAGTAACTTAAATAATTCTATAAAAATATATTTGATTTTTATTTAACATATTTTTAAATTCCATGGCTACCAACATGCAGTTTTTCATTCCGTTTTTTTTTTTAAGTTGGAGTTAAGTAATTTAACGCATTTTACCACTTACGCACTAATTTCGCTTATTTATCCCTAAAACATACGAAAACTAAATTTCTGCCCATTTTGGCACGTGGCTTCTACGTAACTTGTATGAAGATTCTTAGATTAATGTTCGCCATGGATTATCGTGCTCCAAATGAGCAGGAATTTAGTTTTTGTCTATTTTAAAGAAAAATGAGTGAAATAGTGCTTAAGTGTTAAGAATTAAGAACATTTTCCGACTTTTGGGGACTTTTTCGTTAAAATGCATACGTCCAACCTAAATAAAATGAAATGGAAAAAACGTTATGTTGACAACCCTGGACTTCAAAAATTTTTCGAAATAAAATCAAATCTCGATCTCTTATATTTTTTTTTTTTTTTTTTTTGTGTGGAAATGCTAGAAAAGGCCAATTTGGAGTTTGTATTTTTGAACAACAGTTGTAACTTTGTTTCCAAATTTTGGGTTTTTTTTTATTTAATTGCTAAACAGATCAAGATTATGCTTAAGCTACTCATGCTATTGTTTTTTAAGACTTTGTACCTTTGAATTTTTAGGGATTTTTATCATACAAATACTCAAACTCGAAAATTTTAAACAGGTTCACTTCTAGCATAAAAATTAATAACGACTAGGTTATTACTACACATTTTCTTGCATCTGCATTAGATATAGTATTAAAAAATTATTCCAAATGATTTAATTTAAATTTTTTCAAATTTGAATTTTTTGTTTTCCTTTTTTTAGTACAACAAGAACAAACAGTAGTTTTTTTTTGAAAAGCAAAAGATCACAACTCTGGTAGTTTTCATCTTATTTGCATTTTTGGTGACTTATTTTAAAGAAATATTAAATAGAAATCGAGCTGTGCACCAGCTTGTTGAAAATTTACACTTATACAAAAGTTATTTGGGGGTTTTTAAAAAATTTGCGCTTTTTCCCCATATCTAACTAACATGTATCGATGCAAGTCGGCGCGGGTGCCCGTGGTCCTAGCTACATAAAATTTGATTAACATTTATTTCAACATCATACGAAAAAATTAAGAGGGTACCACATAAAAAAAAAAACTTTAATTTTTTTGGGACATAAAAGTGGTGCTTCCTTATAAATAAAAATACTTCTTTATTTCGCTTGTATTTTTCTTTTTTTTATTGTTTATGAGCAACAATTAGGTCTGAAATTATATTTATGGAAATAATAATAAATAAATTATTATTGAAGCAATAACAAATAAAGCAGAATTCGTTGCTCTTGGTGGCTACTCTACTCAGCTTGTGGCAACCACTCTTCAAATAAATTATCAATAAAATTATAAACATTTATATTCTTATATTCATTATCCTTAATTTATATTCAGTTAGCATACGACGTCTTATGCCTTCTAATGGCTGCCACGCAGTTTTTAATATCTATGCAAATTAACAAAATTTTGAAGTTGTGCAAATGTTTGCCCTTCACAATGATTGTTTTTTCTGTTCATCGGTGGTTGTTGTAGTTGTTGTTGTTCGACGGCTTATTTTTGCCCAAACCTTGTGCGTGAATGCAGGATAATTTGTGCTCCATAACTTTTGTCTCTTTGGTAATGTTATCGGTACAGTTGGGTGATGGAAGGAGGCTGTAAACTTCCTCAAATTTGGTTAATTAAAAACTTTTTTACATGTCTATTTGGGGGAGTATTTTTGGTATAATTTTGTTTTGTTAGTAATTATAAAAAGTTAGGTTGATGCTTTGATTCAGAACTACTTCAGTTCTAAGAAAATAATGACGTCTTATTGTTTTGAGTGGTAGGGGACATTAAACACCTCTGAGCTTAACAAAATTCCTTAGGAGCTTTTCAAATATACTCTTGAGGCATATTTGAAGAAAAAACAATTCTGAGAACTGACAGTCTGAATGCTTTACGAAGCCAAACATTTAAGTTATCGCGATTTGAAGATTGAAAAAATTCTCAGGCGATTCTTAAATATCCTCTAGAGGCAAGTTTTAAAGGTATTTTAAAGACCATTGACTTCAACTGGTATTTTTTATGTGAAAGATCCTGAAAGTTCTTAGATTAAATTTTCGGTAATATTGTTGGAATTTTTTTTTTATCTATCATATGTTGAATAAACTTAAAAATAAAATTACACAACCTTTCAAATATGTCTTGTTACTCTGTCCACAGAAAACACAATTTAAAACCGTTCTCTGATTTAAAAAATGAACACTAATTTATATTCTGACTGTTTGTTTTGGGGGTATTTGTGAGATTTGCTTTTTTTTTTTTTGTTTATTTAAATAAGGACGTTCCAACAAATACCATACTAAAATTAAAGGCTTAAATAATCAAAATTTTTTACAATCCGCTTATACAAAACATCTCAATGGAATCATCAGTTGTTATGCAATTCTCTAAACTGTCGAAAAAGGACTGTAAAAAGAAGAAAAATATTAGGAAAAAAAAGTAAAGAAAAACATTTTTTTCTGAAGACCTGCAATTTTACGGATCGAAACTATGCATGTTTATTGTTGATGCCTTATATCTAAAGCAAAAGTAAAAGTATATATTATAACTTTTGTACGCTAAAGGATCTCTTGAATCTTATTGTAGAAATAAAAAATTTGCAAATAAATACAAATAACAAAATAACTTAGGTACGTTTTTGAACATACGAGTAAAGTGAAGCTTTTGCACAGTTTCATAGATCCAATAAATCAATAGCTTTTTAAAAATTCAAAAATTTAAAATAGCATAAAGTAAATTAAAAAACACACGTTAATATTCATACCAGAAAATTTTATTACATTTCATTATTATGTTATTTTATTTATTTTATTACATGTTACATTCATTGTTATTTCAAAACACTTTTGAGCAAAGTTAATTTTTCCTACGCACTATGCAAAAACAAAACAAAAGCATGTACCAACAACAACATAAACGCATTCCATAAAAAAAAAAAAAATATTTCTTTGCACACGTAAAAATTTGACTCAAGTCCTATAGCAAGACATAAAAGAAACTCATATGATGTATACCATAAAAGTATTTTTGAAGCGAAGCTTTTTACGCCTCATACTGTGATTTGCTTGAGTGAAATTTCAAAACCGACACTTATTTTTCGACAGCGTTTTCTTTGAAATTTATGTTTCTTTGTTCTTTGCATCTATTATAAAAAGAAAATGTTATTTCAATATATTAAAAATACTTCGTCGATCCTCCACGGGAAATTGAACCCGCACCGTTGTGAGTAGGAGTACACTACTATATCCACTGATCCAAAAGCCTCTGTTAAGCAGAGTTGTTGATTCAAGATCAAGTATGTATTACTACAGCTATGTTGCAGTACATCACAATAATCTCTTAATAGATAGAGAATTGTGTATTTGCTATAAAAACATTCCACAAAAAAGTAATTTTACTTGCTACAAGATGTCACAGCATCGGCAAAAATTAACAATTGCTCACAAGTGTGTTGAAAAAACGATAAATGTAGCACGTAATAAAATAAATAAAATAATAATGCAATGTAATATAATTTACTGGTGCGAATATTACTTGTTTTTTTTTTACTAACTCTTTGCTATTTCAAATTTTTCAATTTGAAAGCAGTTTTATTAAAAGAAATCCAATAAATTATTAAATCTATGAAACTGCAAAAAAGTTTGTTTCTCTCGTGTGTCCAGCGACGCACCTGTGTTTTTGTTTTCACTCTTGCTTAGTTTTATTGCAAATAATTCTCATAATAATAATTAATTTTGTATTTTAGTAATTTTAGTAATTTATATACAACAACCGTTAAATTAAGTCTGAAATAAAAAAGTGGTAGATTTTGGCAAAATGCAGATAGTGGGTGGTAAAATTGGTAGAAACCTAAAAATTAAAAAAGAAATAGCTTAGCACAATTGTGGTAAAGTGACAACACTGCTGATCACTATTGTAGCCAGCAGTTTAGCAGCTTTCCAAACAACAAAAATCTATTAATAGATTATTGTGATGTGCTGCAACATAACGTCAGTTGTAGTTAATAATGAATCAACGACTCTAGGTAACGAAGATGTTTGGATCGATGGGTAGTGTATAGAACTCTAAGTCGGTTGTTAACGAGTTTCGATCCCCACGGCGGATCAAGAAATGTTTTTAATATAATTTTTAATATAATTTAATATTAATTAATATAATATTATTTATTTATATTTTATTATTTAATAATTGTTATATAATTAAATACAACAAAGAAACTATAAATTTCTTTAAAAAAATTATGTCAAAAAAAGTGTCGTTTTTGAGATTCACTCAAGCTAATCAGAGAACTAGGCGCAAAAAGCCTCGCTTCAAAAAAAATCTATAAATAAATAAATTTTATATAAGCTGTGTTTTCTTTTCGAGTTGTTAAAGCGTGTTGTTAAAGACTTGTTAGCATTATTTTATTAATAACTAGCAGGAATACCCGGCGTTGCTCGGGGGTAGTGTAGTACGTATATTCATAGTGTGTAATGTATGGAACGTAATGCAATTCTTAATGCACAACGATCAATAGTCCAATCTCAACCACATATTTTTGTCTTTATTTCTGTTTATAAAATTTCCAATTTTAGGGCTAAACCTTGAGTTCTTATGAAAAAATAGCTCTTTAATTTTAATTGCATTAAATTGTCAAAAAAAAAACCTTTTTTGTCTCTTCTAACTTAGATATCAATTCCACAAAGTCCCTGGCCCAAATTACCAATTTTGAAAAATTTTTTTTATTTTTACATATCTTTCTATAAAACGCGTTATCCTTGACCAGGAAAGCTAAAAAACAATTTTTCCATCTTTAGGTTTTTAGCTGTCATAATTGAATTATGATTTTTAAAACCTTGTGCCAAATAAAAATATAATGTGCCATTTGAAGCAAAATAGAGTCAAATCAAGCACGTTTAGTGCCGAAATGGCAACCCTGATGGCACATATTAGGTATTTATATGATATAAATTATTAAAATTAAATTGGTCTTATCTAAATCCGATAAATTTCCTAAGCTACGGTCTGCTCCTTACACTATACGGCGTAGAAGGAGTTTGATTAAAATTAAAGTGATTGCACAAAATATAAAAAAATTTTGGTTGAAGTCGGACAAATAGTGTAAAAGGAGTTCGAATAAAATTGATACGCCCCTCTGTCAAATACCACCAACTTTTCCAGACTGACTGACTGTTCATTATACCAAAGAATTTATGTGTGAAATTTAGATGAAGTCGGACAAACGGTGTAAGGGAAGTTCGATTAAAATTAAAGCAGCACGCCCGCCTGTATAATATCGCCCACTTTTCTGGACTAAGGACTGCTTATTATACCAAGAATATGTGCGCAATATTTAGTTGAAGTCTAAAAAATGGCGTAGGATTTCGATTAGACCTATATTGACACGCCCTTCTTTAAAACATTTGTACTTCAGCGCCCTATTGTCTTCAAAATAGAATACATAAGTTATCAACACTCAACGTACACGAAAATCTCTATGTACAAATTTTATGCAAGCCGGATGAGAGCTTCGAAAAAAAATTTCCTGTAACTCGATCGCAGCGCCACCTACCGGGTCTATCAAAACGGACAGATTTAACACTTGAATGTGAAAAATCAACTTTTTTCATCTGCGACTATTTATTTTCTGGCTTAGTAGCCTTTTCTCACGTTTTCAATTGATGTATGTTGCTAAAATTGTGGTTTTTTCTGCAACCAAAAATTGAATTTTTTTTTTATATTTTTTTATTTATTTTTAACTCTTGGAGTGCATGCGTTGCGAAACGCATTGAAATAAAGTTAAGCATATCCGAAGGACTCGGACTTTCTGAAAATCCTTGCATACATACGCTGTAGTAATTTTTCACGAATTTTTATGATTAGTACTGCAGCGCCCTCTGATCAATATGAGGTTAAAGAAAATCGCCATAACAATCGCCGTACCCTAAAACCACTTTATTCTAATATTTATGCTAATTGGATGAGCGGTTTCAGAGTCTTCAGTGAATTTCAACACAGTTTGTAGTACAGCGTTCAAAGATAGAGTAAAATATATCTCTATTAAATACTTACCGTATCTCATAACCCCCATATATAAAATTTTGTGCAAATCGGTCAGATATCGGCTAAGATATGACGTGTAAGGTGTTTGATTTATATGGGAGATGCCACGCCCAATTATTTAATACTAAATTCCTTTTTTGTAAACCATCTATGATAGCACACGAAACATATTTACTGCAAAAATTTGAGCTTAATCTACCCACAGCAATTAATTTTTATATATGTTACACTATAGATTAAAGAAAGTTTCACTAAAATGCCCATAACTCATGAATTAATAAACATACAAGGACTGTATGGACATATAAACCTTGGAATTGATGTCACCTTTCATGGGAAATATGCAGAAACAAAATCGATTCAAGCACTACAGAGATAACACAAAATGCAACTTAGTTTTATATTTATAATAAGATGATATATAATCATATTATACATTATTTGATATTTATTTAAGACAAATATTTTAAAAAGCTTTTTTTTTAAATTGTGGCTGTTAAAAGGTTATAATTCATTAACTTGATAAGCTTAAGGCGAAAAAAATATATATAAAAAAAAAAACAGAATTAGATTTAAAGACCTTTTTTTTTTAATATATTGTTAAAACACGATTTTAAGCTGCATCGTTTAAACTTCGAGAGAAGCTACAAAAAAAAAAACAACTACTAAATTTTCCAAATAATTTTCATATTGACAAGTGTAATTTTAGTATTCTATCGAATTTGGTTATTCTGTAATATTTGATTACAGCCGATGCTAGAGTTTTGAGCTCCTTAGTTCCTTCTGGGTGAAGTTCTAAACAAATATAGATTAATGAAACTGCTTGAGTTTAATAATGGTTATAAATGGCTTGGAAAGAAAACCATTTCCCACCCCCTCTCTTCCCCCTCTCCCCGCCACCCCCCACCTTTTGACGAAACAACGTTATTATACTTTTATACTATATTTTTTATGTATATTTTTTTTCTTTGCTATTTCAAACCCGAACATTTGTAATGTTCCAGGTTAAATATTTTTAATTTCTCTCTTTGTTATCATTCTCATTATTATTTTATCCTAATTGTATCCAACCCATTCTGAGACTTTTATATAATACCTTGCTATCGCCCAAATAGCTATTATTCATATTAACATCCCATTTGCTTGCCTTAAGGAAGGATATTTTCATTAACACATTTACACCATAGTTCGTTACTTAATTTTGGGTTACAGGGAAACTTTAGCAGAACAATTAATTTATAAACAGCTTAAAAAAAAACCAACTTTCAACAACAATTTCTACCTTAAATCAGAAGCACGTTTAACTGTGTTTCGTCTAGCACAATCTTACTGGAAGAAAATCGAAAATTGATCCTTATTAAAATTTTAAAGGAGACGTATTAAAAACTGTCTAATTAGCAGAAATTATTAAGTAATTTGTTTGTTGACAGGTCAGTCCTCAAGCTAAGGTATGGGTTGAAAGTTCGTATGTGAATTTCTAAATAAAAATTTGGGAGACAAATAGGTATGTTTTTACTAAGTTTTGTAAAAAATTCTAATATTTTATTAGTAATTGACTGATTACGATTGTTTATACATTTAAAAATATTGAATTTTTAAAACTTCTCGATGTTTTTGTAAGATAAAAAATGATCCCAATAAATAAATCGTAATCAAAATAATAAACAAAAATGTATTCATTCCAACATTTCACAACACACACAACACAATTGATTACAACTGATCATAAGAAGCTATCTAATTTTTTTTTTTTTTTTTGTTCCCAACAATTTTTTTTTTTTTGTTATTTAGGTTTTTTTTAAGATTTGGCTTTTCAAAAGTTCGAAATTATTTTTTTTATCATTTTTTGACCAACTTTTTTTCGGCTTCGTTATACATTGGTCAAAACCGAAAAAAGCCATTGGTTAACGAGTCGCCAAAACTATGAAAAAGCAATTCGTTAACGAGTCGCCAAAACTAAAAAAAGCAATTTGTTAACGAGTCGCCAAAAACTATAAAAAGCAATCGTTAACTAGTCACCACAACTATAAAAAGCAATTGGTTAACGAGTCACCAAAACAACAAAAAGCAATTTGTTAACGACAACTTATTCATATGAAAATCTTGAACAAATTTTAAGCGGAAATTATATATATAAAGAATAAGCACGAAATAACATAACAGAAGAAAAAATATTTCTCAAAATTTTTTTCATATAAAAATTTATGAAAATTTATGTCTTTTTTTCACTTAAAATTAAAAAACAAATATTCGCTTAAATGACGTATTAACAATAGAAAGTTAATAACAAATAATTTTCTTAAAAAAATTTGAATACTGTAAAGTCGGAAAAAATTGTTTATTTTTCAAATCATCTAAAATGGAGTTAAGGAAAGTCATGATTTCAAACGGTGCTTTCTTTAAGCATCAAGCCAACCTCTGATGAAGTCGGTATGAAACTAAATATACGAAAAATTAAAAAAAAAACGATTCACAAGCGATTCGTTAACTAATCACCCCTCGCCACAATGTTTATTGGGTTTAAAATGAAAGTGTGTTTTTATGTGTAGGTCTATCTGATTTGTTGACGTAGGTGTAATTATTTTGCTCGGCTATTTATAACACTTACATTAAACACAAATAAAATGATTCAGTTTTTTCTGCTTTTCTTTGTTTTAATAGTCATGTTTTAATAAAGAAGACCTTTGATGAGCGTTTGTTTGATGAACAATACTTTGCTCTTTTACTTCCAAAAAACCAAAAGCAATGGTGAAAAAACTCAAAACAAATTTATTACAATTTACAGCCTTATCAAAAATTATAGAAGTCGTTCCATACACTAAAAATTAAATATACTAAAATCTAGGAAAATTTCTTTATTTAAAAAAAAAAATATATGGGAACAAAATTGCACTAAAGACATCATCACTTTGGATAGTTTGGAAAGTAATATGTTACTTATTACATATTACTGACTCTTTAAAGTAATTTAAAGTATATTACTTATTACTTGAAAATTGGAGTAACGAAATACTAACTACTGTATTACTTTTTTACTAAGAATTAAAATAAATGAAAGACAGAGTACAAAAACCCAAAATTGCGAGTTTTTTATACGTGAAAATACATTTAATTAAATTTTTAAAGTTCCCTTCTATTATGTTAACGAAACTGCAGCCCTTATTACATTTTTACTTTCTTCGAAATTCGAACATATGTATGGAAAATGAGAAATTCTCTCGGATACCTCGATTACGTTTTTCTTTACGTCATAAGCAATGATTTCCGTCAAACGCAAAATGCGACCCATGGTTTGCATGTTGCTTGGAACAGTTCACATTAAATCCTATGCAAAATATTAATACCACGATGCAGATATTTACTGAGACAAAGTATTCAAAATAAAGTTACACGCCCCTTGTCTAATAGACTTTTATAGTCTACTTGGTAGAAGTCGAAAAAACGGTGATAGCTTGGATGAAAAAGGTTGTAGAAGGGGTTTGATTAAAACTAACGCGCCACGTCCTTTGCCTTATCCCTCCTACTTTTCTGGACTAAGGTTTGCATATTATTCCAAAAACTTTTAGGAAAAATTTCTTTGAAGTCGAAAAAACTTAAGAAGTTCATTTTAAATTAAAGTGTCACGCCCTTGTCTAATCCCGCCCAATTATCTAGAATACAGACCACTCATTATACCAACATTTGGTTGAAGTCGGAAAATCGATGTAAGTGTTCAAATAACATTAAAGAGTCACGTCCCCCTGTCTTATGCCGACTACTTTTCTAAACTCATGGCTGCTCATTATGATAAAGAATATGTGTGCAAAAGTTGGTTGAAGTCATACCAACGGTGTAAAAGAATTTCACCTAAAATTAAATCGCCACGCCCCTGTTCAATTATACACAAGTTTTAAGATAACTGTCTGCTCATTATTCCAAAGAATATGTGTGGAAAATTTGTTTAAAGTCGGACAAAGGCGGTAGAAGAAAAAAAAAAAAAACGAAATGGCCATTTCAGCCCTTGAAAGGACTTTGACCGAGCTTCTTATGATCAATTGTGTTGTGTGTGATGTGAAATGTTTGCACACAAATGATCGAGAACTGGACCTACATGTTTTACGCCGACTCCGAACGGCTTATGTTCTCAAGAAGCCTTTCATGGCAGTTTGTACTCTCTGAGGTTTGCTATTGTCTGCAGAGAGGTGACGGCCGAACAGAAAAATTAATTCAATTGAAAAAACTTTCTGTGTCGGATGGAGGATTAGAACCTGGGTTCTCTGGCGTAAGAGTCACACACTATACCCACTACACCACGGCCGCCACAGGCTGTAGAAGAAGTTCGCTTAAAATCAAAGTGCTACTTCCCTGCCTCCAAAATTTCAGACTGTGAACTACTCATTACACCAAAGAACATATTCACAAAATTTGGTTGAAGTAAGAAAAACGGTGCAGATTTAAATTAAAGTGTCACGTCTCCTGTCTTATTCAGCCCAATTTTTTAGACTTATTACTGCTCATTATTCCCAACAATATATTTGCAATATTTGGATTAAGTTGGACAAACAATGTAGAATAAGTTAGTTTTGTAGTAAAGTGGCACACCCCCAGTTTTATAAACTTACATACACCTTGGACTGCTCATTATGCCAAGAATACATGTATACAATATGCCTTAAATCGGACATACGGCGATCTTGGAGTTCGATTAGAATAAAATTGACACGCTCTCTTGTCCAATTTCACCCACTTTCGTAGGCTTAAAACTGCTCATTGTACTAATGAAAATATATGTGCGAAATTTGGTTAAAATCGGAAACACGGTGTAGATGGAGCTAATTTAAAAATATAGTTCCACACCCCTGTCTAATACTTTCAAATTTTATAAACTTAAGACTGCTCAAATTACCAAGGATTCTATGTGCAAAATTTCTTTGAAGTCAGGCACTCGGTGTAACAGAAGTTCGATTAAAAAAGTAAATTCCACGCCCACTTTTCTAGTTTAATAGTACCTTTACCTTTAATAGTAAAGGTAACGGTTCATATTTCAAGACATTCTTTGATTTTCTCAGATTTTTAAGAGATTTTACGGTTAAAATAAAGTCTCTTTGTATGGGAGGTAGGCATGGTTTTCATCCGATTTAGCTCATTTTCGAACTTGATCTGTATGTTTTAGAAAAAGCTTATATTTTTAATGTCATCGTGATAGCTTTAAAAATGCGGCTGCAATCGTGTCCACAGACGGAAGGACGGAAATCGACTCAGATGGTAAGGCTGATCAAAAATAATTCTACTTTTCAATACCTGCCTCACCTCCTTATTGACGTTACAAACGGACTGCCAATGTTAATATAGGTGATAAATCTTATTGAATTTATTTGATAGTTTTTGGCGCTGTACATACTTGCACAAAATTTGCGTTTTGTACATTAAAAGGCGATTGTGCGATTTGAATTAGTTTGGACATTTTATCCCACCATACGTCTTATGAATTTGTCTTTACATTTAAACGAATTTTGTAGAGGACTGCGACCTATTCGTATCAAACTCATGGACTAAAAGTCCAATTATTGACTGCCGACCCCAGAACTAATTCCAATTGAGGCTTACACCAGATATTTTAACTTAGATATTTTAACTTAACGAATTATTCTTTAGACACACTTCTTTCTAGCTCTACCGTACCTAACAAGAATTTTAATAACGTCGACTTTCTATTCAAAGGTCTAATTTAAACACTTAACATTTTTTTTAATCCTGTTCGTATTAGATTATGAACATACTTGTTCCAAGTCCATTTTTGATTACCAAGGTCAGTTGTTCGTAAAAAAATATCAAGCTTGTTATCACTTCAACACTTATGGCCGTATTTTATAAAACGCAAGCAGGCAGGGGTTTTTTTGTCTGGCAATAAATTTTTGTAGAAAATTTCAGTGAGAGAAAGAGAGTTTGTTTTAGTTCATATGAAAATGGAACTGCCAGACAAAAAAGCCCCAAGTGAAGTTGATCGCTTGAGTTTTATAAAATACGGCTATTAATGGTACATAAATTGAAAGCACGTGCTTACTTAATTTTGTTTGGAGTAACTACTCCAGTGTATCCAAGTCTTAAGTTAACGTTATTTTATTTAGGAAACGCTTTAGAAGAACAGTTATCTGTTAGTCCAAAATGACGTAGAGAAATAACTGAACTTAAAAAAAACAAAAGATGTAATCATTTTATTTGCAAAAACTGTTAAGATTAAGTTAATAGTTAACAGGGTCAAATAAATCTTCATAGACAAATTATGCCATCTTTTAATATACTTGAATCAAACTGTGGCTGCTCAAATTTAAATAACCTAGAATTGCATTTATGATAATGACACTCAGGGGCTTGAAAATTTTAACCAAAATCTCAATAAGTACTCTTAAGACTTCTTTGGTATTAAGAATATTGGAAGTAAGAACATTGTTGTTGAGCTCTAAGTTAAATACCATGAAACATATCTTAATTACTTAGACATTATTTTCCATTCCCATTAAACAGCTGCTTCATGCTAGCAAAAGGCGTTGAGGTATGATTTTACCAAAGCTGGCAAAATAAACTTTCCCTCTTTGCCACAAGAAGCAAGCAACAGTATTCTAGCAGTATTAAATGCCATAAATTGCTATTAATATTATAATTTCATTAATGAAGATGAAAGTCCTGGCCATTTTATAAGCAATTAAGTACTGTCATTGTTTCTAATATTGTTGTTGTTGCTCTTGTTTTGCTATTGTTGTTAACCAAGAAGAACCTTTGTTCTGGTTTATGTTTTCTTGTTAACACAATTGTTGTTTTGCCTGAAGTCAAGTCAAACTAAAACTAGGTCTGCAACTAACGGTATTAACTTATTTCCAAAACGTTGACCTTCTTCAGAAATAATTGAACACAAAGCGACAAAGAAAAAAACAAACAACATCAACAAAAATAAAAGTAAATTAATGGCAACAATTTTTGATGTATGCGTGAATTTCAGCTTCAAGGCTGTTAAAGTTCATGTCATGCGTTACATAAAACAGTGCTTATAATATTTCAAATTATTATGGCTATATTTTATATAAATTTTGTAGATTGAAGATTTACTGGACTCATTTAAAACAGTGAGAATGGAACCAAGTTCTTCGATGTCCTTCTTTTTAGCACAAAACATCTTCGTTTGTATTAACTAGTGTGTTCAATCTTCAGAATTATTTAAACACTTAATGCTTAGCAATTTAGTGAACCGCTCTATTCGGTTATTCGCGAGAAACCACAAAACCAACTTCGCCGTTTTAATCAAGTAAGCTTTTAAGTGCTTAAAGTCATGCATGATGATGCAGGCAGGAGCAAAGACAGCGGATGTGGTAGCAACTGCGATGGATGTGTGTGTGTGTGTGTGTTCTTGCAAAGGCATTTACGTTTCTAAGTCAACGCACAAAAACACACACAAACACATACATCTGTAGTGGCTCTCGAATTCGCAATTTCAAATTCGAACCCTTGGTTAAGCCAAATGAAAAGCTGCGTTTCTATGGAAGTGTATTTCTAAGCACGGTTTTGTGTGTGTGTGTGTGTATGCGCGTGTCTATATATTGGACTTAATGCCTGCTTGTTTGTTTGTCAAGTCGGATGTGCATATGTGCCTGACGTGAATGTGGGTGTTTCACTGATTGTTGCTGCTCTAACAGTGCTGTCGGTGTTCAGTTTCTTTGCAATTAAGTTGTTTCACTGGCTAAAATTTCCACAAGTTACACCAACTATAGCACTTGTGTGTGTGTTGTATTTTTACCATGTAGGAAAATCAACTAATTTAAAAGTAGTTGATAAAGTAGTTTTTTGTCAACCACAACTAGTTGAAATTCTGACTTTTTTCCATAGAACGAACTAACTTATTTTCTATGGTGATGTCCGCTAAATAAGTCAATTGACTTTCGTCTGCATATATTTTCAACTACTTGTTAAATTAGTTACATTTAAATTATTTTTTTAATTGCTTTTAAATAACCAATTGAAAACTATTACTGATGGCCTAAAGTTAATAATATTTGATGAAATAACATGGTTAAATATATATAAACTTGTAATCTAATAAAAATTTGCAATTAAAACATGTCAACATCAGAGTAGTTGCCGCCTTAATATAATTAAAAGTAGTTCATATACTGGTTTATTTTAAACTAGTTTTTTAATTAGTTGTTTTTAAAAACAAGTTAGTTTGTTCCTATAGGGTAGCTACTCCCTAACATGCTTAGAGTTGCCAATGCTGTTAGAAGCACTTCACAAATATTGCTAGGAATGATGCATGATGTATTTAATGCTTCTGGTGAAAGAGCTCAAATGATTGCCACTTGTTTTGATTCCACATCTGGTCACAAGTGAATTGAGGGCAAACATCTATACACCAGATTTTTTTTTTTTAATGAATTAAAAACAACAAAACGGTTTTTGACGAATATGATTAATATATTTATTTTAAAACTGTAAACTGTGCTATTTTACATAGCACTTCTCTACTATTCTGAATGGCGATGATGACAACAATCCCGCCAATAGAGATGTTATCCTGGATAACCACACTATGGCTGACAGCTTTGAAATTCGGCTGCCCGACTATTATGAAGTTTTGACAGCCATAACTCGGCACCGCGGGAGGCGATGGTCTACCCCCTGAGCTATTTAAGAACGGACGCGAAGCCCTGTTTAATGCATTCACGAGATTTTATACAGAATATCGTCAGAAGAATGCATTTCAAATGATTGGAACCTCAGTGTTCTCTGGCCAATCCACAAGAAAGGCGATATCACCATTTGTGTCAACTACCATGGAATAAGCTTTCTAAATACGTATATCGCATATAACGTCCTGCCAAGAGTATTATGTGAAAGACTGAAGCCCATCGTAAGCCAACTGATTGGGCCTTATCAGTCCCAATATAATAAAATATTGATATTTAAACGTGCCTGTAGCGACGTTTATATTTATATATAGGATTTATTGACTATATATGTATGGCAAAATAGTGCTGTCTTTCAAAAAGAAAAAGAAATCCCAATTACATTTTTTGAAACCCAAATTTTCTAAAAACTGGTACGCCCTTCGTTTTTTTTTTAATTTTTCTTTTAAATGATTAATGAATAAATGATTAAATGAAGACCAGAGTTATGATTTTTTTACTTTTTGAAAAAAATCGCATTATTTTTTCTTGTTGTATTAAAAAAATCGCCAAAATCCAAATTTTAAAAAATTCAGTGAAATGCCATGAAAATATTTTTTAAAACTATACCTAATACAGATACAAAAAATGGTGCGATTACGTTAAATAATTTGGTCATTACGAAATATTTTGCTTGAAGTTTGCCTTTTTGGATATATTGAGTTTGAGAATTTTTATGAAAAAAGTTCCCAAAAACCCAAAAATACAAATTTTGAAAAATCAATCCAAAATTAACTAAATATATTTTTGAGCTATTTATGAAAACAATTATAAAAACCAAAAATCGGATAAAAAATTGCTGAAACTTGACTTTTTGTTCAAAAATCCCAGTTTTTAGACAATTTGATCTTAAAAAATGTAATTGGAATTTTTTTGGAAGAACAGCTTTCCAATATCAATATTTTTTTCTGAAAATTACACAATTTACTTTTTACATGTAAAGGTACAATCGAGGGTCATGCACATTTTGAATTTGTTAAAAAAAAATTTGTTCCATACAGCTATGAGCCACTTTAATACATATATACATAACGAACATTTAAATTTTTAAAAGTTCCCCCTGAAATGTTTTCTTGGATCCGCCCCTGGCGGCGTACAGACGTTATATGCGCCACCACGGAAACGCCCATGTATACATATTTTTATATGACAACGCGTACTCCGTAACGAGAATATTAACTTTGTCATTCCGGTTGTAACGACAATAAGAAGGCGTGGCAGGTATGGGAAAGTATATATATATATGTATATATTTTTGGTGATCATCACGTTCTGAGTCAATTTCCGTGTGTCCGTCTCTCTGTCTGCCCGTCTGTGAACTCCGCTAGGTTACCAACTTAGTTAGTTAGTTAGTTAATTAAGTGAGGAGGCAGCAAGTCACCTAGTTACTGCGGCCTCAAGGGCCTATTGTAACAAACCTCTATAAGTTATAGTTCATCCTTAATCGTTGAGTGCGTTAGGAACCGAGCGATGTCCTTGGGTGAACTATCCGCTATTAGATGCGGTTCTAGGTACAATGCACCTAAGTAACGAAGACGGGGCCTGATTAGACCGTTACAGTGACACAAGATGTGCTCTGCTGTTTCTTCATCTTCATTACATAGTCTACACAGATCTTCCTGGACTATACCCATGGTTGATAACTGTTTATTTACCTTACAATGTCCAGTTAGGAAACCTGTGACAAGTCTGATAGATCTTCCACTTAGAGTCAGTAATTGTTTCGTTCTTTGGAGCGAAGTGGTTGGCATGAATGTTTTTGCCTGTCTGTTACCTTCAGTTTCCCTCCAGCAATGAAGTGCCTCTCTGTTTAGCCACATTTTAATGTTATGGCGCATAGTGCCCCATGGTATCCCGCAGAATGGTTCTGGGCCTATGAAGGATCTTGCAGCCCCTTTCCTGGCTAGTTCGTCCGCGATTTCGTTACCTAAATAGCCGCTATGACCTGGTACCCATATGAGATGGACTCTGTTATGGGTAGATACCTTGATAAGTAGCTGTAGGCAATCCCATACGAGTTTGGACGTGATTTTATATGCGCTACCTGCAAGTAGAGCTGCTTTACTATCAGAGTGAATGTAAATGTTTTTGTTCCTAGTGGGACTGTTTGCATACTCTCTTGGGCAGATCTCAATGACGTGGACTTCAGCTTGGAAGACTGAATTACCTGTGCCCATGCTGGCATATACAGATTTTCCCCGCCTTATGCCAAAAACTCCAGCTCCCAATAATTCATCTGTCTTTGAGCCGTCAGTATACCAGGCTTGAAAGTCACCAGTGAACCGTGGCCTCTCTTTTCCCATGTGGTTCTGTTTGGGAAGGAGACTTGGAAGTTTTTGTAGAAGTTGTTAGCAACTTAGGTGCGCCTGCCTGTCCAAGGCCAGGATAAAGGAGGATATTTTCACTCACATCGCCCTGTAGGAAAATCGACTAATTAAAAAGTAGTTGATAAAGTAGTTAACTAAGTAAACTACAACTAGTTGAAACTCTGACTTTTTTCCATAGAACGAACTTACATACGAGTATGTCCGCTAAATAAGTCAATTGACTTTCGCCTGCATATATTTTCAACTACTTGTTAAATTAGTATATTTCATTTAATTATTTTTTTAATTACTTTAAAATAACCCATTAAAAACTATTACTGATGACCTAAAGTTAATAATATTTGATCAAATAAAATGGTTTAATATATATAAACTTGTAATCTAATAAGAATTTGCAATTAAAATATGTCAAAATCAGAGTAGTTGCCGCCTTAATATAATTCAAAGTAGTTCATATACTCGCTTATTTTAAACTAGTTTTTTAATTAGTTGTTTTTAAAAACAAGTTATTTTGTTTCCATAGGGCGCTTATCCAACCCATACATATATTCTTTGGAATAATGTGGTGTATTTAGACGAGAAAAGTGGTTGTGGCATTTTACTTTTAATCGAATTTCTGTAACACCGTGTGTCTGACTTCAACCAAATTTTGCACACATAGTCCTTGGTCATTTGAGCAGTCTTCAGTTTATAAAATTTCTAGGTAATAGGCAGTGGCCGTGACACCTTATTTTTAAACTAGCTCCAGCTACACAGTTTGTCTGATTTCAACCAAATTCCATACATATATTCTTAAGTATAATGAGAAGTTTTAAGCGTACAAAAGTGGGTGGGATTAGACAATAGGCGTGTCAATTTAGTGCTAATCGAACTCCCTCTATACTATTTGTCCGATTTTAACTAAATTTTGTATATATATTCCTTACCATAAGGATCAGTCCGTAGTTTATAAAAGTGAGCGAAATTAGACAGGGGCCGTGATACTCTAATTTTATGGAAATAATTCTACACAATTTTTCTGGCTTCAACCAAATTTTGTAAATATATTCTTGGGAATAATGAGCTGAGTTTAGTTAAAAAAAATTTGGCGGAATTAGACAGGGTGAAGCCGCTTTAATTTTATTCAAACTATTGACTTTGTCCGACTTCTAAATTTTTCACACATAATCTTTGGAATAATGAGCAGTCAATTGGGTGGCATTGAACGCGGGGCAAGGCACTTCAATTTTAAACGAAATTATTATATACCGATGGTATGAATTTGCACATACCAATCAAATTTTGCACATGTGTTCTTTAGCATAAGGAGCAGTCCACAAATTACTATATGTGGCATTTTACTCTAAGGGTAATACTACGTTCACACTGAGAGTTAAATGCGCATTTATAAAATCGAATGTATATATTTGTCTCTTTTACTCCTACAAGGAGCATACGGCCACGCATTCTTAATTGCTAATGCGCATTTCGTTAAATGCGCATTTAGCTCTCAGTGTGAACGTAGTATAAAATTAAATTAAGCATATGACACAAATATGTTTGTAGATTATACACAAATATTTTTTAGACGACTAAAACTACGAATTTACTTCAATACGGCCGCAGGGGGTATTTTAGATTCGGTACCCTCCGAAGATCTTTTTGATAGAAAGAATTCGAAGAAATTTCGAAGAAGTTTTTGATAAATTTGAAATTGTAGTCAACATTTCCCAAACCTTAAAAATAGTATTTTTTGTCATAATTTTTTAAAATCATTCTTTCCCCACCTACAAAGGAATGCACTTTTTTTTATTTAATGCTGTTTGTAGGTAACTTAATGTAGTTGATTAAAAAAATTAGAGTCAGAATATTTTTGGATAAGAATTAATATTTTTCTGTGAAGTCGGATATTTGACTCTTTTATTTTGGCTTAGCAAATATGCAATGAAATCCTTTTTCCCACAATTTTCTCGAAGCGCGATTGATAATCCAGCGGGTTGTACTTACAAACCAACCTTTACTTTAAATATTCGTAAAGGAGTAATGATAATAAAAAAAGTTTATGAAAAACATGATCTTTTCTTTTAGTTACTGAATTCATTTAATATTCATTGAATATTATAATTTTTTTTTAATTAAGTACTGTCAATATTTCAATATATATTAAATTTTTCTTTTGCTTTTCTTACTTTTTCTGAAGGCTTATTCGATGGTGTCTGATAGTTTTAAGATCGAGTCACGACTCACCTATATTCCTTCTGCGATCCACTAGTGGTGCGTCCCACCGAGCTTCTTATGACCAGCTGTGTTGTGCGTGCTGTGAACTGTTTGAACACAAATGATCGAGAACTGGATCTACAATCTTTGTGCTGACTCTGAACGGGTTATATTCTCAAGAAGATTTTCATTGCAATTTTCACTCTCTGAGGCTTGCCATTGACTGCAGATAGGTGATGTCCGTACAGGCAATTCAATTGATAAAACGATTTGTGTCAGATGCGTCTTGAAGCTGAGTTCTATCGAATACAAGCCACACACCTCAAAATTGTTTTGCAAATTTTTATTCAAATAACATGAAATGAAATAAAATTATTTCGATAAATTGAAATGAAATATTTTACTTAATACTCGTATGTTAAAACATAAAAATCGAACGCATCCAACCAAGTGTAATATATTAATTAAACAAGAAATTTCATAGAATACGATTTCTGCACTATTTAAATAAAAATTTTGAAAAATCAGCCAATGGATTTGTGTTTCTAGCAACAATATTTACCGGAAACAAATATTATGTTGTCTTTCTCCCATTATACCAACCTTGCTGGTTAGAGGGTTAAACCAAATATTTATGGTTTCAAATTTAATGATACACATAAAAATAAAAGGCAACAATATTGTTTGAAGACTCGAGTAGTTAACGCTTTATTTATTGTGTGATTGATCAAAACTAATGTAAATAGACAAGCCATCAAGCAGCAAATAAAAACAAAAACAATAACAAAGACTAAAAATAAACTTTAACATGCAACAGACTTTTGACAATTTACAGACTTGATCGAGCGGAAACGGAAGCGGACACGAGTAAACAAAATTTTATTAATTTTATT
This sequence comes from Coremacera marginata, assembly GCA_914767935.1. Lineage (NCBI taxonomy): Eukaryota > Metazoa > Arthropoda > Insecta > Diptera > Sciomyzidae > Coremacera > Coremacera marginata. The sequence continues at coordinate 67,843,639 of OU612047.1, read as the reverse complement.
TTTGCATGTTGTACAACAATCAGCGAATTTTATGCTCTGTAAATTTAACGCTGCCAACACTTCCTGAAACAAAAAACAAAAACAAAAAGAAAAAATAAAAAAAAACAACAAAAATGTCAATAAAATCACAAAATAATTGCCAAATATGTATGTTAAATCAATAAATAAAAAAAAAGCAATAGCAAGCAACTTAAAACAAATATATAAAACGATTTGGCAAAAAATGAAGTGATGTGTAAGGAAATAAAAAATAAAATAATACATTTATTGCAGCTTTTTGGAGCATACTTTATGAACAGCTGTAAGCTTTTAGTTTTTGTGTTTAAGTGTCTGTGCAATATTATCCAAATATTGTGGAGATTTTCATTTAATGCCTCAGAAAATTCATTAAATGTAAAATATGTCAAAAATTTCTACCAGAGTTCTGAACAGTTCAAAAAATGCCATATATTCTAATTTTCATATTATTTTGCACTCAATTGAAACTGCACCCTTGGCAAGCTCTGCCTGCCATGCTACTGGCTGCAATCTAAATCTTATGCTTACAATCATAACTACGAGAAGTACTCAATTGAATTTGTGGCACTCGCACACACAATATTTCAACCACTCTAATGAAGCTTGACACTGGGTTGGGTGAAAAAATATACCCAACCGGACGCAATGAAAAACTGTATAATCTGCAATTTTTCTTCAGAAATTTGCAGAAAATAAAATGATTATCACTGCAACGCATATATTTCTTAGTTGTCAACCGAAAATAAGTCAGGTACATGGGGGGAAAAAATGTCACAGAACCATTTGTGGCCGTAAAAAGACCAACAAAAAAGTCAACATAGAAATATGCGCACGTCAAGGGCCATTAAGTTGGTCGACGACAATTTTTTGGCAACAAAATAAATGTGTTTTTTTGGTGTTTTATTTATTTCTAGTGTAATAAAAAACATTTCCATTAGGAGCAGAGAAATGGTAAAGTGGTTGGTTACATTTTGTATGAAAAAGGTTGTGTTGAAATTTATGTCGAGTTTTTTTTTCAATTTTTTAATAGAAAATTGAATAAATATTTGTAGATTGGTAATAAATAAGACTTTGAGTGTTTCAAGTATCTCTAGCACAAACTCAATTAAAATTTATTTCAAATAAATTGTTGAACTTATTTTATGAGCACTTTAGAGCAGTCATCATCAACTCCAAGCTGCCAAAGTTATAAGTTGTTGTTTGTGCTAATGTTGCAATAAATTGGCAATGACAAGCTTGTGAGCTTAAAAAAAAAATTATTGTAAATTGAGTGCATGAAGCTGGCAAATATTTGATTTAATATCAGGAATATGCTTTTATGGTATTTTAGTATATCTAAAATGAAACAAAAACTGATATTTTCACTGACTATCTGTTAAATTGTCTAAAATGATTCTTATAAAAAAACTTACTTTGTAGTATTATATAATATTTAAAATTTCAAAATTATTATTATCAATATCTATCATACTTTTTTGATAGATTTATTTTAAAATGTTTTAAATTCGCAATATGCTGTCAGAATTTAGTATAAGTTTATATTTGAATATATTTATTGGATATAACAGATTATATCCTTATGGTTATTGCACTGGTATTATGGGGTTTTCCTCATTATGTTACTTAGAATATTAACCGGTATAATATTATATTATTGTTATATTATTTTAAAAAACAGTTTCTTCTCTTAACAAAACCACATTTTGTGTAATAGTTTAATTGACAATGATATGAAAAAATTTCCAAAATAATTTAAGAAAACAAAATATTAAAAAAAACTAGCATTCTAACCCCTCAACAAAAATTATTGCAACCAAGAAAAATGAACACTGGTCTCATAGCCAGGATCTTTCATGGATTTTTGATCAAAAAAATCTGTAAGTAACATTACAAGATTAAAAACAAGAATGTAGGACTTTTTTCCAAGTAAAATCTTAATAACAAAAAGAAAAATCACAAAAAGATTGTTCATTTTTTAATCGAATTTATTTTCAGAGATTTTTGGGAAAATGGTACGCACTGAGATTTTCTAATTGCCTTTTAATAAAAAAAAAAAAAAAAAAAACTCCTCACAAAATTTCACTTATACAAAAGAAAAGGAAATATTTGAAAAGAAAATGTTTATAAAAAATGTATTTACCTTTAAAAATTTCAAAAAATTTCACTTATACAACAGAATAGGAAATATTTGAAAAGAAAAAGTTAATTAAAAATGTATTTGCCTCTAAAGAAATATCTTAATTTTTTATCCAAATAAAAAAATTAAAAATGTGTCAAATATTTTTTTTTTTATTTATTTAATATGCAATAACAATTGAGTTCAGCTCCCTACATCTTTAACCCATTTAAAGCCATGACCCAGAAATCATTGAAAAATATAATTGTTATGGATATCAGTGATCCCAATAAAATTAATATGGGGAACATTTAGCCACCAAAGAATGGGTTAGGTTCAGGGACAATATAAGGTGTTAAAACTTACCATACATATTAGGGTGTCCCAAAAATATCGAAGTTGTTTCTTTTTTAAATGGTCCCTCCCGTTTATGGACTTTCGTCGGTACATGTCAGTTCTTGCTAATATGGGAAAAAAGTCGTAATTTTTTCAAAAAACCCAAATAACTTTTGTATAAGAATAATATTTGAAAAAGCTGGTTCACAGATCAATAAATTGAGATCATGAAATGAGCTATCAAACATAAAAATTGGAAGAAAACCTCTAAAGTTGTGATTTTGTTTCTTTTCGAAAAAAACTCCTATTTGTTCTTGTTGTATTAAAAAAAAAATCGGGAAAAAACCAAATTTAAAAAAATTTCAATAAAATGTTATGGAATTATTTTCTAGATTTTGTAATTTTGTTGAATAACCTGGTCGTTATGAATTTTTTGCTAGAAGTGTGCATTTTTGAAAATTTCGAGCTTAAGTATTTTTACAAAAAAATTTCCAAAAATCCAAAAAATAGCAAAATTGGGAAAAAACAGCACGGATGATTTAAACATTGTCTTAAACTATTTGCTCCAAGAAATTGAAGAAACCGAAATTCGGAAAAAAGCACACCTGTCAAGATTGCCAGTTCAAATTCGGAACTATTAAATACCACCAAAACTACCATGGTAAAGGTAAACAAAAAAAATTCCCATCGCAATAAAAAATAACACAAAAAATCCTACAATCATTAAAACTTACCACAAAAATACCACGCTTTTAACAAATACCACCAAAAATCCCTAATGCATTCAAAAATTCCAAAAAATATCACTAGCGAATAAAAAAACACCACAAAAGTAACAAAAATTTAAGTGATTTTACATACGTAACTTACGACATAAAATCGTGAAAACATAGCGTTTAATGCGTATAATGGCAAGATTACATATGAAATTTTTGCTTAACAAATTTGAAAAAATCATTTGAAGAAACAAATTCCCAAATTCCCACTACAACAAAAAAAATACCACACTGAATTCCCACGCTAATTCAAAAATACCACGATAATTAAAAAGTACCACGCTGAATTAAAAAATACCATGGCAATTTAAAAAAATAAATGCCAGGGGCAATTAAATATTACCACGAATGGGATTTTTCCCACATAACTGGCAACCTAGATACCTGTTGAAATTTTACTTTTTTTTTAAAAAAATACTTAAAGTGCCCTTCTCTAGCATTTCGATCACATAAAATATTATAAAAAAATCGAAAAACATATACTTCTCACTCAAAGTCACTTTAATAATTGCAGAAAAATATTTCTGATTTTCATTCGAAAAATTTTTGAATTGCAGGCTTACCAACATACGGTTTTTTCTATTCCGTATTTTTTTTTTTGTTGTGTTTAGGTGTTTTAATGAAAAAGTCCCCAAAAGCCGAAAAATGCACTTACTTCTAACACTTATGCACTGATTTTACTAGTTATTATTTAATATACCATACACAAAAACTAAATTTCTGCTCGTTTGGAGCACGACAAACCGTGCCGACATTCGTTACGTAGGAACAACTTTTAATTTTAAGAAATTTAATTTTCGAATATTTTAGAGATAAATAAATGAAATTATCCCTAGTTTTTATTATTTATTATTTTTATATGAATAAAAAGGCATAGCTGTTACAAAATGACAGCATTTCTCGACTTTTGGGGACTTTTTTGTTAAAATACCTAAATACAAACAATTTTGCCGTGGCCGAAAAATTTCTTCCAGCAAAAAATTTTAAGAACTTCAAAAAAGTTACCAAAAGCTACCAAAATTTTTTAAAATTTAAAAAAAAAGAAATTATTTTTTTTAGCTTAACAAATTAAGTTTGCGCTTTTAGCAATATCACATTTCATTAGACGTAAAGCAAACAATAGTGTAGATAAACATATATATATGTATATTTTAATAACGAAAAAATTAAGAAAATCTGGCATTATTTAAATTCTTTCCTGGCAGACAAAACATAGTAAGCTTCTCTTTTATTAAGCAATTATTTTGCTAGTATTATATTATTAATAGTAGAAAATTGTAATTTATATCCCAGTTTGGTCTTAATTAATCCCTAATCAGAAAAATTGCGTTCAACAGCTGCAGAACTGTTTGGCAAAGACATAAGATTAAAAACAAAATCAGATAACTCCTTAAAACGCGTCTCCCTTTCCATTTTTTATATAACTCATTTTTTTCCGAAAAATATTAATGCAAAATTACTTATTGAATATCTAACAAACTTCCATTGTCTTATATTTATTTCAAAATCATAACCAACTAAGTTTTGGAAACTCTTAAGGCGACTGTTCCGGGTTGAGGTGTGTTTGTAAAGGCGACTTTTAAGGGCTGATTAAAAAAAGAACTACTGCAGATATTTCTAAAAACTTTTTATTATTTCAATGAAGTATTCAAGAATACAAAAAAAAATTATTGTAATTCATGTACATGTGAGCCCACAGGAGGCGTTGCAAGATGACGTCGAAAAAAATGTACTTTTCCGGTGGGACAAATAAATTCATGCTGGGTCATCTAAAAAAAAAAAGGCTTGTAGTTAATGTAAGGACCTAACTCTTGGGATCGCCATGGCCCGATTTTTAAATTTTTGATTAAAAAAAAAAAATATTTGAGCTCAAAGTTGAAATATTTTTTTCCTTGTGAATGAAAAAAATGAAAATCGACCCACGGCGATCCGAAAAGTTAGACCTTTAAATTAACCACAAGCTTTTTTTTTTTGTTAGATAACCCAGTATGGATTTGTTTGCCCCAGCGGAATTTTTGAACGCCAATTTGCAACGCCACCTGTGGGCTTACATGTATATGAAATTTAAAGTATATAATTTTTTTGTATTCTTGTATACTTGAATAAAATAATAAAAAAGTTTTTATAAATATCTGCAGTGGTTTTTTTTTTTAAACAGCCTATAAAAAAAAGGAAATGGCCATTTGAGCCCTTGAACGGACTTTGACCGAGCTTCTTATGATCAATTTGTGCTGTGTGCGTTGTGAAATGTTTGAACACAAGTGATCGAGAACTGGACCTACTCTTTTTATGCCGACTCCGAATGGCTTATGTTCTCAATAAGCTTTTCATGGCAGTTTTTACTCTCTGAGGTTTGCCATTGTCTGCAGAGAGGAGACGGCCGAACAGACAAATTAATTCAATTGTGTCAAATGGGCGTATGGGCTACACACTCTAGCCACACACTAAAACACGCATCAACCCGGAACAGTCGCCATAAGATGTGGTTTTATAAAAAATTCACAGTCCGACAAAACAGTTCATTGTGTTTTTTTGCAAAAAAGCATTTTGCGCTTAAAATAATTTGTTATGTAATTGCAAAAATATAAAAGAGATGCGTACGGTAAATGAAAAAATTTAAACTTCGAAATGCGCTGGTCCAGTGCAAAAGGAAACACGCTGTGCTAAACGGAATATTTTACTGGGCAAAATAGTGAGCAAAATTTTATCACACGGTATTTGTGAAATTTTACCATTCTATTGATTTATCTGAAAAGTTACCAAAATATAAATCTTCCTACCATCCTATCACACCAAAAAAAAAAGTACCTACCATTTTTGGTAGAGGTGTACCAAGACGGCAACACTGAATACAACTTAAAAAAACGTATGTTGGTAGTCACTTCGAGTGAGAACTATATGTTTTTCGATATTTTATAATGTTGTTATGATAGAAATGCTAGAGAAGGGCACATTAAGTATTTTTTAAATAAAGCCAAGTTTCAACAGGTATAACTTTATTTCCGAATTTCAGTCTTTTTAATTTCTCGAAGAAAATAGCTTAAGGCTATGTTTAAATCATCCGTGGTGTTTTTTTCCAAATTTTGCATTTTCTTTGGATTTTTGGAAATTTTTTTCATAAAAATACTCAAACTCAAAATTATCAAAATGGTACACTTCTGGCAAAAAACAAATCATAACGACCAGGTTTTGCAATACAATTACACAATTTTTTGTTTCTCCATTTGGTATAGTTTAAAAAAATATTTCCCACAAGATTTCATTGAAACTTTTCGGAACTTAATTTTTAGATTTTTTTTTTTTTTAAAGTAAAAACACACATCTCTGGAGGTTTCTTCAAATTATCGTGTTTGGTAGCTCATTTTAAAGAAAAATTAAATAGAAAACGAACTGCGAACCAGTTTTTTTTTAAATTTACACCTGTGCAAAAGTTATTTGGGTTTTTTTAAAAAATTACCACTTTCTCCCATATAACCAAGAACTGACATGTACCGATGCAAGTCATCACGGGCTCCAGTGGTCCTAGGTACAACAAATTTTTTTTACATTTATTTCAACATCATACAAAAAAATTGAGGGGGTACCACATAAAAAAAACAGCTTCGACTTTTTTAGAACACCCTAATACATATACGTAAATCTAGTTTTGTAGTTATTACCTAGTTGCCCTTTTGACAAATTAACATCAAAAACTATACCAGTGTTAACAAAGGTACTCATGCGGTCAATTTTCAATTAAATTTTCAGAATTTCTACTGCTTCTATGGTTAGAGTAAAAATTTATAAGATAAAGAAGGTCTGGAGAATCGAGCGCACCCGCTATGATTTGGAGTAAGTAGACAATATCGGCAGATTTCCTTCGCTCTCTTAATTACAGCCTCAAACGACCCTTATGAGGAAGATGGTCTAATATGTCAGTTCTTCTTAAGCCTTAGACCCTTTTGACTCAACCAACATGCACATTGTAACTTGGGCACCAAACATGTGAGAACGCACAACAACGTTGTATTTGTAATCATGCTATTAAATTCTTTGACCCAAATTTTTATAAATCCCAGCAGTGATGATTCGTTTTTACATATACAATCAATATGAATGCTAAACGACCTAGGTCTTCGACAGTATCCACACGAATTAGAACAGAACTTATAATCAAAAATAAAACTATGCATTTTACATAAAAATGTCATAGGCGTTTATTTGGATTAAAAAACATATAGAACACCAAACTTCAAAGGATTTTAGATCAAACTGGAGCAGATCTGAATTGAACGGTAAATTCGTTCGTTATTTTCATATCATAAGTATAGATAAGCAGATTAGAGTGTACCATGATGATAGTAGAATTGATTGCTAAAACAAACAGAAGTGTTCCACCCTGAAGAACACCTGATTCAGCCATAAATTCAGAAGACAATACGCCTCGAAAACATATTCAATAAGGTCGCTCCACCAAATGCGATTTAATCCAGCACACAATATCAATTCCTATTAACTTGAGTTTAAATAAAATTGTATGGATTGTGTGGTAACTTATCAAAAATTGTTCTAAAGTCAGTGTAAACACAGCTAACCTGGTCTCCAGAATCAATCGAATTTAATCAAAATATTATAAAATCGAGAAAATTAGACACAGTGGATCTGCCAAAAAGACAAAACAAATAAAAATCGCCAAAAAAATAATCGATTCGTGGATATCCTCAAAAGACGTTTTCTTTTTTTTTGGAACAGAACCTGCAAATTACCAGAGAGATGGGGAAAGAAGTGAGCAGCGATGGACTATATAGTAAAGCCCCCATTTGAGCAAAAAGTAAGCGATTTTTAATGCATACTCCTAATATAAATAGAACTTATAAATTACTTTTTTCAAAAAAGTGGAAAATTATTGGTTTATTTATTTTTATTTTTTATTATTTATTGAATAATAAAGAAAGTGGCTGATTCAAAAAGGAAATGGACTCTATTAACACTTCGGCTGGAATTTTGTAGGGCCCAGCGCCAAAATCCTTATTGTGCGATGTAATATACTTTAAATTATCTTCTCCGTTCAAAAACATAGAAACCCTGGGTGCAAAATTCATACATTCAACGTACTTCCATTAGGATTGAAAGGATCTAAAGAGAATGATCCTTTAAAAAGATAGTGAAGGGATCGTCAGTAAATCCATCAAGACGTCTGTATGAGAAGGGCATCTATCGGATTTCTTCTTTGTATTTATAAATCCCGAAATATGTATGGTGGTGGCCGTGGCACAGTGGGTAGTGTAAGTGGCCTATATGCAAGAGAATACTGGTTCAAATCCCACCTGACACAGAAAGTTTTTTCAATTGAATTAATTTTTCTGCTCAGAGAGAAATCTCAGAGAGTACAAACTGTCATGAAAAGCTTCTTGAGAACATAAGCCGTTTGGAGTCGGAATAAAATAGTAGGCCCAGTTCTCGATTATTTGTGTTCGAACATTTCACAACACACACAATACAATTGATCATAAGAAGCTCGGTCAAAGGCCTTTCAAGGGCTGAAGTGGCCATTTCGTTTCTTTTTTTAGTGCGTGCCAGCACCACTTCAGCCCTTGAAAGCACTGCGCTACGGCGCTATTTGAGATACTGTAATTTAAAGTAAAAGCAGCGGTTCTTCCTTTGTATTTCTTATTATATCTTGTAATATTGCAGTCATTTTTCCTCAATTATTCCTTAACAATTAATTATTCCTTAAAAAATCATATTCTTGAAGAATAACATTTTTAATAAGCTCATCGCGGCACGGCAGATCGCACGGCGGATCGTATACGCCACCCATTGCCCAGCCCCGCCCATCACCACCGTAGTTTTTGAAGCGAAGCTATTTACTCCTCGTTCTGTGATTTACTTAGAGTGAAATCTGAAAAATTTTCGACAGATTTTTTCTTGGAATTTTGATGGTTTCTCTGTTGCTAGCGCTTATTACAACAAGAAAATTTAATATTTTAATATCAAATACTAAAAATATTTTTGTCCTGCCCGTGGGGATCGAACCCGTGTGTTCTTATACGACAGTCGAATGTACCACCCACTAGGCCACAAAGACATTTTAGAAACAGTTGTTAATTCAATTGTATTTATAACAGAAGCTATGCTGCAGTAGATCGTCACCATCTATCAATAGATAGAGGATTGTGTATTTGCTATGCTACAAAAATTTGCTCTTACTTGCCACAAGGTATCTCCAGCATCGATGTTTTTGTATTGTGAATGCGTTTGTGGTGTTGTTGGCATAGAGTATAAATTATTATGTAGAGATTGCATCATCTCTGCTAAATCTCTGGCATGTGTTAACAGAGGTTAACAGAGTGTTTTTTCTTCATGTTTTTAAGTGAATTAACTCTGTTAACACTGTTAGCAGAGTTGATACAATCTCTAGATAATAAATTACACTCTATATTTTAAGCGTCAAAAAAATACATGATATCAATAAATATGGAAATAACAAACGCATGCATGAAATCGGCAAGGTATCTAAAATGTTTGTTAAATTTTGTTTCGTGTGCGTTCTTTAATATATATTTTTGAAGCGAAGTTTTTTAATCCTCGTTCTGTGATTTGCTTGGAGTGAAATCTGAAAAATTTTCGACAGATTTTTCGCTACGCAGTAAGCTGTTGAAGGAAAAAATTTGTTCAGCGCAGCCAAGTTAACAACCATGTGTGGAGAGTTAAAATGGAGAGGCGCTGGCATTATATGCCCGTATATGTCATTGGCGTGGAAATTTGAGATTCAACAATAAAAAATAAGCAGTAAATATGTTTTCTGTATATTTGTAATAAATTTTATGTTATTTTAAATTTTTGAATTTAAAAGTAAATTTATTAAAAAGAAAAAAATTATTAAGCTATCAAATCTATGTAACTGCGAAAAAGCTTCGCTTCTCTCGTGTGTCCAACGACGCACCTGTGTTTGTTTTTTTTTAAATGTTTTGCTTAAAGTGCCCCCACACTGTATATTTTATATATATGACATGCTAAATTATATAGAAGGCTTTGACATACATACATATAGTGTGGATACATATGGAATTAAAGTTTTGACAAGTTGTTTCTATTTCCATATAAACAAACGTGAATTTGAACTGTTTCTAATTTTATCTGTTTTTCATATGAAAAGTTGGAAGTTTGAAAAATTAAGAAGAATCGCTACGGCGAATGAAAAGGTAAATTTTAGTTATTTATTAATAAAATTAATACTTTTTAATATTTATATAGATTGATTGGACAAAAGAAATCATTTCGCAAGTTGCAAATTGCAACTCATTGAGCACTGGAGTGGCTTCGAGTGCTTGTACAATACAAAACACAAGTTTTACCACAGTAGGTATGCAAGATTCGACTGAACCAAATGGCTGGAAAACTCAAAAACTTTTCAGAAGCTTTTGATGCAATCAAACTGTTTATTACTTCGTTAAATATATTTTTATCAATAGCTTAAAACTAACTATGTACGTGGTCAATACAGTCTCGAGCTTGCAAAGCCAAAAGAATGCATAAATGGATCTCGTGCTGACGATTTGCATAAGTCAACCGTTTACTAGTTTAAAGAGCACATCCATTTCTTGAAGGAATATTTGAAGGTTCGCAAAGGAACAAGTAAATTTTCATACCTCAATAACTTTATTCAATTTGTGATTTAGCTAGAAACATACCCTCAACTAATATTTTAAAACACTTCCAAAAGTGTGCACTTTTTTTTGGTATAGGAAATGAGATTTGGGGCCAGATTTTCAGTGATATTTTAACCATGTTTGAAGTTTCAACTTAGCTTAAAGCAGGGCTATTAGTTTTGCTCATTTTTTGAGCCGCTCACGTTTAATGAAATTTACTCATTCAGTAGCCAGTATAATAGAATCAGTATAAAGAAAATTAATAAATAAATAGAAAGAATATAAACAGAAAAAGAAGCAATAGCAATTATAGATTACAGAGTAAAACGATGCACAAGCATAGACAAGAGTACAGCACTTGTGCAGCAGCAGGGGTAAAATAAAGAAACAAAATCAAATTAAACAATTTTTAAGCCAGCACTGAAACACTGGCCCTTAATTTCATAGTCTCGCCAATATTTCTATGAAAAATGTTGTTAAGGGTATGCTTTCGATACCAAGTCCTATACTTTAAGTAATGTCTTATCTTTTGATTTTCTATTATAAAGCCACAATCTCAGTCGTTTTGCGATTCTTCAAATTCACTAGATAGTGACGCATTCGGCGAAACTCAACATTAAACTCCAATTCCAACAAAAAGGAAAACAAATTAAAATGAGAAATCGTCAACGTCAAGCAAAAAAGCATACAGCTCATGTTCGCAAGAAGACAGTTGCAGCTGTAATAGAATCAATTGCAAATACAGCTGAAAACACTGATCATTCTGATGATGAAGCTTTTGCAAATTATATTAAGGAGAAGATGATTTTTATTACAAATGCAGACCTTAACCCTAGAAAGATAATCATATTGTGATGTACGCTAAAGATAATCATGCGTAAAATTGACGCATGAGTTTTAACTTCACGCTGAAAAATAACAGGCCTTCCCAAACATAATTTCCAGGAAGTATTGGTTTCCACATGTTTCTTGATTAATTAATGCCCTTTTTCTTTATTATCTTTACATTATTTAATTGTACTTGTTGACTTCTTAGCACTTGTTGTTTGGAAACAATCAACTTGTTGTTTAGATTTAAAAATAATTTGTTTTGTTTTAAGCAAAACGTGTTTTTATTTCAGTATATTGTAATTATAAATGGACTTAGAACACTTTTAGTCTAATACTTTTTATTTGCCTTTACATACAATTTCATTTAGAATAACATGAAATACTCACGGACAATTGCTTACCAAAAATATATTAATTGGAGGATATATAATTTGGTTTCAGTCAAACAATAATTTTCAAAACGTTTATTAGGAATATCATTATACATTTACCGATGATTACATTATATTTACTTGGAAACATATTTTAGCAAAAGACATGCGAAAAGTTTTTTACTTTTTATAAATTTTTATTAACTTATAATCGAACACTATTTAACACACAGTTCTTAATATTATATCAAATGTTATAATATATTAAAATATTTGTATTTCATTAACACTCCCTTTACATTCACTTTTAACAAACATTTTAGCCTGCTTGCAACTTGAAAATATAAAAACGCGGCAATTTCTTCAACAACAGCTAAACTTGGCAACAGTTAAGAGCTAATAAAGTAAGCGCATAAGGTAAGAAAGTTTTCTCTATTTTTTGTCCAAGTGCGAAAGAAACAGATATATGTGTGTCGAGGCAGAACACATAAAAGAACGGAGTTCTTTTGAGCTCTTTTTGAGTTCAAATGTGTTGGAAATATATTTTCATTGGGCAGAAGCACACAATTCTATTTTCTCATGAGCATATTATTGTAGATTTCTTTTTTTTAGCTAGGACAATTATATTGTCTTGGACACAACTAATATCTTCTTATATCAAAAAGAATGCATTTGTTGAAAGTTCTTAATCACTAGTGGTTCCCTTTAAATATTTTGTTCTTGAAACCAAACATATGTAAACATATTTTTTCTATGCGTGTAGCTGTAACGTCAAGTTTTATTAATTGATTTGAATAAACCTAACATTTTTATAAATTTGCATATAGGTGAAATAATAAATTCCACAATTTATGTATTTATGTTTACTTATTTATATAAAAAAAAAAACAAAAACTTCAAACCTCGCCTATAAATAAACCAAATAAAATTTTTAAAGTAAATTTTACGCCGATTATCTGACCTACTTTCACGAATTTCATTTCTTGTTTAAGAATGGAAGAAAAAGCAAAGAAGTTTATTTAATTTAGTTTTTCCATCGTGCTTCGTGTCATTTTTCCGAATCCAATAATCTTTTTTTCAAATCCATATCTCTTGTGAATAAAATAGTGCAAAGAACAAGCTGCTAAAGTTAAGATTTCGACTTTATCGAGAGGTAGATCTATGCCCCTTTTTGAAAGGCTTGAAACTTATTAGCTAAAATACCAAAAACATTTTCAACCACACAGCGAGCCATGCTAAGTCGGTAGTGGAATATTTTTTCATAGTCACTGCTTCTTTGCCCATGTGATTTTAAAATTCTTTATGTTAGTCTAGGATATTTTTGTTAGACCTTTACAAAGTGAAGATTCGTTAAAATCAGCAGTATCATTTGCTCTGCCATTAGTCCCTACTTCCACGTACGAAAACATATAACTTGCGTCGACCACCGCCATTAGAATTAATCTATTGAACCTTTGTAATTGTAATATGATCCATATTCTTTATTGTTAGAAATAGCATTATGCTTTCCGTGTTAAATACAAATATTAAAATGTAAAAACAAATAAAAAACGTTTGTGATCTACCAATTGCACCAAGGCATTGCGGAAAATTCCATTTTCTTTCAAAATCTAGTGATATTTTTTTCCACTGGTGTAAACAAAGAAAATTATCTTCTTATATAGATATATTAAAAGTAAAGGACCGTTAAAAATGCATGCTTTAAGACACTATATATCGCTTGGAGCGTTTCTGGCACAAACAACCCGATTGCTTGTGAAGACGTCCTAAGGCCATATGCCAAATCGGCAAATTTTGCTCCAGTGCACAATAGGATCAGTTTTGCTGTTCGAATGCCACATTTTGCAAATGCCGTAATATAATTTTATTTCCTGTCACCATGTTAAAAATACTCGAACCCTTTGAGACCCAAGTTAAGCGATTGTGAGATGTGATTTCAAAGTAAATTTTTGAGTGATTTATACAAAATTTGAAGTAAAGACTCAGTAAAGTAAAGTAAAGTAAAGTAAAAACTGCTGAATAAAATTATCAAGAAGACAGATTGCATAACGCTCGTAAGAACAGCCGCACTAATAATCTTCTAGGTGTATTTAGTAGAGCTGTTGATACTTCTGATCCCCTCATTTAATAAAATCACAACTTTCACCTGAAGTTATAACGTTGTTAAATTTGGATGACTCGCCAAAGGGTATTAACGAAGACGATGAGTCATTTCTCTCAACATTTTGAAGGAGTTATGCTTAGATAATGAACTAAACTTGACTGATTAAACTGAAAATTAATATTGAAACATATGTTTAAGAACAAAAAACACTGATTTTTTGTTTTGATCTGAAAAGAGTTAGTGGTTGAGAAAAAGTTATTTTTTTTTTAATTATTTGACGTTATACTTTTCTTTGAAGGCTTTAAATTGTAGTCACTAACAATCTACAAGATAAAATAAACTATTCGGTAGTTAAAAAAAAAACATTTAAAATTGTAACATGAAACATAACAATCACGTCATAATATGTTTAACTTAAGGAATCACTCAAGATCATCTATGAATTGTGACTATGAAATTACCTTGTAGTAAGGGAAATAGCATGTCGGAGTACTTTATCTTCTTTTTGAAGTGAAACTTTTATAGCCCCATATACAACAATACGGCGAGCAAGATGGGGGTAAAACCAACGTATCGAAATGGTTCTTATGAAAATAACAACACACCAATTCTATTGCTAGTTAAAATTGCTAGTTAATTTTTTTTTATATTCTTGCTTCCACTGAGGATTGAACACAGATCCTTTGCATCCATAGCCGGATGTTTTAACCACTGGACATATTTAGATGACGTAGACATATTTAGATGAATAGCACATACTTATGTTAAATCAACAATCAGTACTTCTCTCTTTCTTCTATGATTGAATTGAGTCTTTCGCTTAATACTCTGGAAATATAGTACGGTCTAAAAATTTGGATACGAACGTAGTTTTTTTTAAGAACATTAGCATACCTTTAGGCATTTCTCAAATTGAGTTTTCATAAATTCAGATTGATTGCATTGATTGATTTGGAAACAGCAGATCCTGCAATATTAACGAATGCAGCTTTGAATCTAAAATTTGTTTTACTTTTAAATCTGTAAATTTCCATATAAATGTTGTATCATTTATATAATTCAAATAAAGTTTTTAACTCACATTTATATCGAAATAAAAAAATATTCTCATGCTGCGGTATTTAAGCACACAAAATACTGGTTACTTCCATTACCATCTGTGCTGTCAGATTACCTACGTTATGTTGGTCGAAACTACGTAAGAAGGATATGTTACTAAAATATTGCGCCGAAAATTAACACTTGCTAATGCATATGTAAACCACCCGGCGAAATAAGTAATAATAAAAGTAAGTCTGAAAGTGCCAAAAAAGTTATCCGAAAGTATCCACCTTACAGTAAAAAGAAGAAAATATAGTTATCTTCGCACTTGTGTTGAAGAATTAATCGCTTTGGAAGTGTAAACGAATAATTTTTCGAAGCATAAGTGAACCTTCGTTTACGAAGTAATCGTTACGTCTTTAAAACAAATCTTTTTCGAATCGTAATCGATATCGAATTCGATTGTTATCATCGCAAAATAATCGTAAATTTTTATATTTTTTATATCGAAGTCGGATTTTGTGGCGTGTGGGAAATAGCACAATTTTTGTGATAATGTTGGAGTTTCTTCTATATATATACATGTATGCATCATTTAGCATTAAATATCGTCGCAAATACAACATAAAATACGATGCAAATCTTGTAACGAAAACCCATCAACATTTTTAACTGTGTGGACACGTTAAAATAAACCCAAACAAGTATGCGTAGTAGCATAAGGTTACAGCTGCAGACCACGAAGCAAAGGTTAAGTGGTCCTTACTGCAGTTGAAATTTTGTGTTTTTTTTTTAAATTCAAATTATCTACAATCGTACACGCAGTTTCTGTTTTTTTTTTTAAGAAATTGAAATTAAATTATATTATAAAGGCCAAATAATATAATTGATTGATGTTTATTTTGGATACACAATAAATTCTTTTTGGATTGCTATCAAGTTTGTTCGTATTTTGTTCGGTTTGATGCAAGGGAAGCAATGGCGAGATGGTAGCATGTTCAACTTGCATTCGAATTGTGCACGGTTCGATGCGGGTACAAAAAGGGAAATGCATTATTCCCGACACAGGTTTTTCGACAAAATTTTATAAAATAAAATTTACAAAAAAAAAAAAAAAAAAACAGCAAGATCTGTCGTCTGTGCTATAAGGGTCGAGCCATGGATGACTTAAGTCATCAAATTAAAATAAAAAATCCTCTTGATAACCAACAGTATCACGAAAGTAAAAAACAACAGTGATCTAATTCTGAACGTGAATATTGCACTTTTCAGTAACTGTCCATAAACAAAAGGGACATTCGATATTTCCCATGATATCACTATGTTAAATATATATGAAACAAGATAGTTCTTGAACTACCACTGGTATGAAGGTAGATTGCTTTTTAATCATTTGGTTGCATTGAAAGAGGGAATGTTAACAAAGTTAATTAGAAATCTTCCCAGAAATTCAATTTTTGAGTAAAAGTTTAACTTCTACCTTGCGTGGCGGCCACACACATATATTTTTCTCAAATTTCAGGCTTTATGATACAGATGAAGAAACATAATAAACAGTGTCAAATCAAAAAAGAAAAAAATAAAAAAATATTAATGGAATGGATGATTCTATTATTCCACTCTATTCATTTAAGTATTCTAAAATTATATTAAGCTTTCCATTAATTAAATGATTATGAACTTTAAAAAGTCTGCTAGTTTGAAATTGAATTCATAAACTTTTTCTACTGAAGTAGAATTTAATACATTTTTCCTATTATATTTGTATCAAATACTCAATGGTGGATAATATTAAAGAAGTCAGAGCATGAAAGGCCCTCTTAACAATAAGGGGCTAATATTAATAAAACTAGGCTATTAAAAATACAACTAACTTGTTTGTAGAACAAATATTATCAACAAATACATGTTCCTGGCATTCCTTCGAATTAGCTACACTAAAATAAGTATCATCCTCTGAAGAATGCCATTTAAAATGCAATGAAAAATGCAATGAAGAAGATTAAAGAATGCAGATTAAAATTGCCCAGCAATAATATGTTAATAATGACAAAATATTTGAAAAACGTTTGCCCTGAATAATCTAAAATTAAAGTATTAAAAGAAATTGAAACGGTAAAAGCAGACTTGAATTTAACTAAATTTTGTTGAAAAAACCCAAACAAAATTGTTCAATTTAATTATTCTTAAGTTTATTCACAATTGACTTGCATTTTTTCTCCAAATTATGTAATCTACATAAAATCCTTAAATCGATTTGCCAGCTTAAGTCAAATCAATTTTAAACAAAAACTCAACCGCCAAATTAATACGCAGCACGCTTTGCACAATTCCAGAGATAAAAATAACACACTTGTGCTGTGCCTGCATCCTGACCTCGAACAACATAAATTTTGGCCATATTGTGGTCCTGTTTGACCGAGCGTGTGCACCGAGCCGCAATGGCAAAGAGTTGCAATGGAGTCGAGTCACAAATATTCATTATAAAATATCGCATGAAACTGAATTTGCATTTCATGCATTTGCATAAGTGTTGGTTGGAGGGAGGATCAAGAATTAAACTGTATAATACTTAATTTAAGCTGCTGCACTTTAGATATTCTAACAAACAATTGAAATTCAAAAAAATTAAATTCGAGCGAACAGAAAGTTGCCAGAGGCAGAGATTTTAGCATCAATTGATACAGTACTATTTATGTATATATCTTAAGGGGAATAAAAATATTAGTGGTAAAGATATTTTATATACATAGGCTTAAACTTTTTTTATTATTAAGATTAAACTTTGAGTATAGCACAAGAGCTTCTCATTAATATTTTCAGAACTGGTCACTTACAAACTTTATAGAAAAAAACGTCGAAATTTCATTCACTTTACATGAAGTCTTGCTAAAAAAAAATGACTGATTTTCTTTTATGACACATAAATTTATTGCACCAATTCAATCCATCGGTGTTGATCGCAAAAAAAATTAATAAAAAAAAAACAATTTTGACACATAGAACAATGAAATATGGCAGTATGTTAGTGAATGTGTGCTGTCAACTAAGCAATAAGCATAAAAACAACAACGCAAGTGAACGCAGTCAAAAATGAATGCGCTACAATGCGTTGTTTTTCCGCCTATAGGGAAAACTATGCCAGAACACAAACAACATTCACGCAAACAGAGCAGCATAAAAATCACATAAGCTTAGTTCAAACAAGCAGTATGTTGCCTATGCGTGTGTGTATATATATGAGTGTGTCGTGCGATTGTGCGCTTGTGCGTCTGTCAGTGTGTTGCTCTAATACATCCATTATTTTATGTCATGCTCTGCGCGGTGCACACTTTGCTAAATTCTCTGTGGAACATAAAACAATAAACCATCATATCAATGAATAATAGTGGAGGATAATTCAAGTGGAACGATAAAAAGAACAAGCACAAGGACATTGCGATATACATTCTAACAAGACAAACATTCACAGGCACATATGTGTTGAGTGCGACAATTCAAATCGAAAAATGTAAGTAATTAGAAAAAAAAACACTGAAAATATTAAGAGTTAGCCGCAAACTTTAGTTAAAAGAGTAAAATACACAAGTTTGAATTAAAAACAAATTAACGCTTTAACTGCTACTTTCCTTATACACACGTATACGTATAATAAATAGCAAAACAGCTCAGAGATCTTTCTTACCTCTAATATCTTTTCAGATCATTGCGATGTAGTGAGTCTTAAGTTCCCACAAATTTATATGAAAAACTACAAATTTATTTACTTAGAAAAACTACAAATTTATTTACTTATTTATTAATCTATATATTGGAGTCTCACTTAAAGATTGAAGTTCCATTTTTTGTGTCTTACCCTCTTAATATTTTCGTATGATGTTAATAAATAAATAATAAATAAATATACGTAATAAATATAAATAAAATTTCATGTATCGAGGACCACGGGAACCCGTGCCGACATACATCGGCACATGTTCGTACTTGGCGATATGGGAAAAAAGTGCTCATTTTTTCAAAAAACCCAAATACCTTTTGTATATATGTAAATTTTAAAAAAAATGGTTCGCAGCTCGCTTTCTTTTTAATTTTACGAACAAAAACTACCAGATTTGTGATTTTTTAATTTAAAAATAAACTCCTTTTTGTTCTTGTTATATTAAAAAAATCGAAAAAAATCCAAATTTTTTTTGAAATAAGTGAACCAACTTAAAAATTTCGAGATTGATTATTTTTACGAAAAAAATTTAAAAAAATACAAAAATACAAAATTTACAAAAATAATAGCATGGATGAAAAAAATTACATTCGAAAAAAAAGTTATAACTGCCGAAACTTGACTTTTTTTCAAAAATACATTAAATGCGCTTTTCTAGCATTTCCATCACAAAAAAAAAAAATTATAAAAATTTAAAAACAATTATTTCTTACTCAGAGTAACGTAATAATTCTAAAAAGATATTTCTAATTTTCATTCGAAAATTTTTTAATTTTCATGGTTGTCAACATACCGTTTTTTTAGGTTAGATTTAGGTATTTGAACGAAAAAATCCCCAAAAATCGTAAAATACTCTAATACTCTAATACTCTAAATATATGCTCTAATTTCATAAATTTTTTTTCTAAACTACACGAAAACTAAGTTTCTGTTCATTTGGAGCACAACAACCTGTGCTGACATTCATCAAAACATATTCATGCTTCTACAAGTTTCGTAGAAGCCACGTGCCAAAATGAACAAAAATTTGGTTTTCGTGTGTTAAGGTCTAAGTGAATACAAGTTAGTGTGCCCAATGAATGATATTAGGGCCTAAGTATTGAAAAATAAGAGCATTTTTCGCCATTAGAATACTTTTTCGTAAAATACCTAAATTCAACCTAAAAAAAACGGAATAAAAAAAAAACCGGAATGAAAAAAACGGTATGTTAAATGATGATGAAACTCTTAAAAATACATTTTAGTAGGTGGCAACACTGTTATAAAAAAATCTTACAATTTTGAAATGCTGGCAATGAATTCGGATTCAGAGACCCATTTTTACCTAGTGTTCGCTTCATCACCGAATTCGTAAAAATAAAAAAAAATCAGGACGCAATACTATTCACCATCTAGAATTTTAAAATTCTGATATCAGATTCAAAGTCAGCGACCCCATAGCACTATTAAACGATGTTTAAAACGCTTAAAAATATATTTTAGTAGGTGGCAAGACTGTTATAAGAAAATTACATAATTTTGAAATTCTAGCAACGGATTCGAATTCAGCGACCCATTCTAATGTAGTGTTCGCTCTAGCACCAAATTCTTAAAAATAAAAAAATTGTAGGTGGCAACACTATTAACCATCGTGAATTTAAAATTCTGACATCATATTCGAAGTCAGCGACCCCCTAACACTCTTAATTGATGTTTAGAACTCTAAATAATACATTTTATTTGATGGCAATACAGTGGTAAAAACCCCATCAACTATCTTAAAACTTTAAACTGTGACACGAGATTTGAAATCTAATCCATTGTCAGAATTTAAAAATTATAAGAATTCTCAAAAATACAAGAAGATTTAAGTGGCAACACTTTTCGCCATCTTGAAATTTAAATTCTTACATCAGATCCAAAATCATTTACCCCCTTAATCTTCCAACCACGGAGTCTAGAGAACCCTAAAAGCTTAAGCTTTTCCTACACAAGCTCATTGAATTTTTTGAATACTTGCTTCAAATTCAATTAATTGGATACTTCCGAGCTTACAAGCTTTTGGTGATCGTTTCAAGCTGTTCAACTTTCTTACCCGACAAAGTAAGCCTCAACAAGCCAAGCCAACGAGAAAGCAGGGATATGATTTGTATCTGTTTAGAATTTTTGTGCGTAGGCTAAAGCCTGCTTTCTCAAGTTTGAATACATACTTGAATTAAAGTGCTTAAAAAGCTTGAACTTCAAATAGGCTTATACAGTTCTCTGGTCTGAATGTAAAACAAAATAAAAAAACATTTTTCTTTTGTTTTATTTTCCAGCGCAGCACTGCATATATATGTATCTCACTTCTCACCTTGCTTGTGCTAGCTGAGCATAAAAAGAGAAGAGTAGAGAGTAACCTGGAGTTTGTTGAGACTCTCGCAACACAGACGTGTGAAAATAAAACGATCAAGCAATGCGTACGATTGGGAATGATTTTTAAAAACTTAACACTTTTATTATATATGCTTATTATTAAAATGTCGAAATAAAAATACCACTATGCTGTGCTGTAATACAAATATGACATTTTGAAACTTTTTTCATAAAAATCGGCCCAGTACTTTTGGAATTTACCTCAAAACAAAAATTTGCACTTCAATTATATATAATAGCATAGATAGATATTTATTTAAAACCATACAGTCCTTATTTAAATGATTAAATGAAATCATATTGCTTTAAATCGGAAAATTGTGGCATTTTTATTTCATAATTTCTAGAATTGGGAGCTTAATAGTAATTTATTCAATTTTATATTTAAACATGTATTTACCTTAAAAAAGAAAAATTGTATATTTGGTTTTGCAATTAAAATGCATTATATAGCAAAAAATTAAAATTAAATTTAAAAATATTTTTAAACAGATACATTTAAACTGGGGTACTCTTAACTGTGATGTGTTTTTTCTCTTTGAGCCCATCTTTAAAAATATAATGAATTTTATTATGTATGCAAGCATGTGTCGAACGCACAATATGCATATGTACGCATTTAGATTACATTTTTTGTTAAGTTTGAGTGCCGTAAATATTCTATACAAGAAATTGAGCTGCTATTTTTTGCAACTTTTAAAATATTTGCATTATATGAAAGTTCTTAATATCTCAAAAATTGTACGATTTCCTATAAAATGATAATAGCTCACATGATATTATAATACAATTTTGTGTTTCAATGTTGGAAACTTTAATATACAATTTTGTGTTTCAAGGTTGAAAACTTAAAAAAAAATTATGATTAAATATTTTAGATTGTATTTTGTACATCCTGCATAAAAGAGGATATTTCAGATACACCCGAACTTCTGAATAATTTTTTTTTTTTTAAATGAACAAAGGAATCATCTTATAGAAATTTCGAATTTTATCTTGATATTGCAGTCAAATCTCACATAGTCGAACTGTGTTAATTGCGACTTTGTTGACAAAATTTTCACCAAACATCTCAGAAAATATAATTCCAAATGTAATCTTTTTTAATGAGCATTCCAGAATAATTCTAAATTACGTGAACTTTCTTGTAGATATTTGGATTCCCCTTGGAAAAATCCTGTGGACGCCCATGTCTGGATCTAAGTTAAAGCAAGACTTTATTCTCTCTTATCCATCGGGAAATAACTTGTTATACTTATACGATGGTCATTTCTTATTTTTATACACCAACGCGTACTGCGTAAGGGGTATATTGACTTTGTCATTCCATTTGTAACGCCAATAAGGAGGCGTAGGCAGGTATAGAAAAGTATTTATATATTTGATAAGCATTACCACCTTAGTCGATTTGCGTGTGTCCTTCTGTGTGTCCTGTCCTGTCCGTCTATGAACACAATTACAGCCGTAATTTAAAAGCTTTCTTTTTAAAAAATGAAGATCAAGATCGAAAATGGACCAAATCGGATGAAAACCATGCCTACCTCCCATACAAAGTCTCATACAAAGTCTCATACAAAGTCGAAATCTCTTAAAAATCTGCTCAAATAAAAGAAATGTCTTGAAATTTTAAGCATATACTTTGATATTCAATGTAGATCATCACTATGATATTTGACAAAATCGGATGGAAACCACGCCTACTTCCAATACAAATTGGCTTCTTTTTAAACGTAAAATCTTTTAAAAATCTAGCACAAATAATGGAAATGTCTTGAAGTTTTGCACATAAGCTTTGATATTGTATATAAACCACCTCTTTGATATTTGGCAAAATCTGATGAAAATCACGCCTACCTCCTATACAAAGTGACGTCATCAAAATGTCATCGTGTCTGTCGTGGCTAAAGACTTTAAATATACTTCAATACGGCCGCGTGGTGGTATTTTAGCCGAAGCTCCATTCCTTACTAGTTTTTTTTTTTTTTTTAAAAAAAAAAATCTAAGGTAAGTCTTCTCAATTTTTGTAGACGAGCGGTGAATTTTGGCAAAATATTTCCTTTTAAAAACAAATATGATCTTAAGCCGGTTTCCGGTAGCAACTGCTCCGATATATTTGCTTGTATTCCCTTCAATCTTTTTAAATATAATATTATGATGTATCTTAACTACATTTTTGAACTGTTATTAATTGTATCTTTTATTATTGTTATTTTTTTTAATAATTTTATTTGCACCATTTTTTTCCCCAGATTCCAAAGTTTGGTGGACCAGAACTAAGTTATCGACAGTTTCTAACTATAAAACTCCTAAACTTTAGGCATTTAAAAAAATGGCTGCATTTCATGAACAAAAGAGTGAATGCATATTACTATCCATATGCTTCTGCACACATTGTCATAAAGTAAATGTAAATTTTTCTTTTTGTTCTTCCTTTTTCTTGTTTTAATTCTGAAAGAAATTCCCAAATGTTACGAAATATTTAGGAAAAAATTTGTAGTTATCTAATTAAAAAAATTAAAAAAAAAAAATGTGCACATGCCAGGTATTTATCTCGCTACCTGGCTAATAAAGAATGACGGCAATACTGCTCGAAGATTTTTTTAGAACCCTGATGTCACAGTGGTTATTTAGGTGTCGATGACTTAATCGATCGATTTATTAGTGTATTAAACACTATAAATAGTTGTGCATCAGTTGATTCGTAAGAATTTCAATGTTAGTGTATGGACACTGCAGATTTGTATGTGAAATTATATAGTTGATATAATACGCCGGTTACTGTACATAAAGTTTTATTGCATGGTGGTTCGATCATACCATGACCGAGCTTTTGGCGAATTGCAAAATATTATTGCATGTGTTATAATAGAGCTAATTTCAACTGACACACCAACTTTTATTAGTCTCCTAATGACTCCTTCAATTTTATTCCAAACGTTGTATGAGATGAAACCACTGTGTGCTGATTGTAACGAAATTTTAATGAATGAAATAGTTTATAGCAATTTTTCGAGATTTAATGGGTGAGGGTAATTTACAATGGTAAATTTTTCGAGTTCAAAATTTCATTTTTGTGTAAAGGGTAATTTTAGGCAAAAGCAAATAAAATTAAGGCAAATTTTGGAAGATGTTTTTTAAGAAAGTTTATTATATATCTTATACTCTTATTATTTATTTTTTATATTTTTGGTTTATTACAACCACGTAAGTTGCAATATTATTATTAACCGATCAGTAAAATACAAATTTTTAAATACACACACACAAAACACAAAAAATATATTTTAACATACAAAGTCAACACCACTTCGACATATCGAGTGATGGCAAATATTGTCATGACCTACTAAAGATTTTAAATACATAAAAATAAAATTCTTTTGTAATCAGTGTCAAAAGTTTTGAATTTCTTTTTTTTTAGTATATGTCCAAATTCGCAACCATTGGGGACATCGTACGCAGCCGATTTTCTGTATATAATTTTGAATTTATTTGGAATAACCCTGTAGTTCGGTGGACCTACCACTTGGTATGCGAATTCTCATACCCTTAGTGGAATGGGCATGCCCACGCAGTGAAGTCATTGACAGGGCCGAACAGACCCAACGCGCATTACCATGGGCATAAGAATTCTCCTGTCTCAGTTGACCTACGAATTCTCCGGTCACAAAAGGCATGCGAATTCTTAAGTCCTTATGGGTTTGTGAATTTTCAGACTGTTTTGCGCTTATGATTTCTGCGTATTCTTTCTATCTTTTGTATAATTATATTATTGCTATAATCACAAACACAATCAAAACAAAATTAAAAATATCTTGCAAAGTGAACGAAACGTAAAGTTTGTATTCTTGTAAAGTGAATACAAAAGTTAGAAGTAGTGAGCAAAAACCAAATGCTTCGTCTCATGAAAGTTGAACCGCTGCTGTCGCTTCGACTTTCGATTTGGCCAACATCTTCTGTCAATCAAATGACGACTCCTGAAGCTGTCGATTGCCGAAGCACTTTGTAAGCTATTCAAACTAGTTTCTGCTTATGCTTATGCTGCGACTGTTTGATTCGCTAGCACAAATTAAAGCGGAAGCAGGAGCCTTGAAAAAAACTAATAGTTTTTAAACGCTGAAAAGAAATGTAACGTTATACGACGCGTCACTTTCATTGCCTCAAACAAAAGAGAAATTTACTGCAAGTCTACATTGTTCTTTGCCTAATTTGTCGCATGGTACAAAAAAATGCTCAAAAAACAATTGAGAGTATTAAGAGCCAATCTTTTCGCTTAATTATTATTTGTGGTATGGAAAGGAGGCATACCAGTAATGGCTTGAAAAATAGCATGCCCAACGGGATACACACCCACCAGCCGAACTACAGGAAAAATAGTGAATTCTACACTATTAAACTTCTTATACAAATAAAATGTTTTTGAAATTTCAACACATTTTACTGATTTATTGATTTTTTTAATCGAACTAAAACTGCGGTCTTCTTGGTGTCCTCCGTACACAGCCTAGTAGATAATTTATATTTTGGTTAAGTTTTTAATAAATCGATTAAACCAAATTTTAATTTAAAGATACACATATACTGAACAAAACAGAATTGAAGAAAGAAAAATTTAAATTCGTTTATCACTAAAATGCACTAAAATATACTGAAAAATGTCTCCTAACGCAACACGGGATGCGTGATATACAAACAATTCCATTTGAATGTTAATTTTACATCATTAGTATAAGTAAAAAAATATTTTTGTTTGCTTACACATATTTTTTATATATAAAAATGGCGCTGAAATTGACACTCGTAACCTTAAAAATAAAGATGAAAATCGATCCACATCATAGAGCGACTCCAAATTGTCTGAAAAAATGACTGCATTCGAAAATAGACCCCTTAATGCACATATTTCACCAAAATTACATGAAGATATGCAAAATTGAGATAATAAATTGAAAAGACATTTTTGACCATATTGTTGCGTGTAAGAACTAGACAAATTTTTCAAGGACGCTCATTTTTGTAAAAGATGTGTAGAATAACATGATAAACAGATTAGAGCTTCCAGTTTTACGTGAAAAAATCGTGAAAAAGTCTTTTAAAAAAATCAAGTGTTAACACGAACTTCGGGTTCAATACTATTCACGTGAATGCAGAAATCACGTGAATACGAACTGCACTTGTAGTTCGTGAATGAAATACACGTGTAGTTCAAGTTCGTGTTTTAAAAAGCAAAGTACACGGAGTTCGAACATCCGTGAACACGTGTAAATTTAAACAAGTAAATTAAAAAAATTTAAAATAGCATAAAGTAAATAAGAAAACACACGTTAATATTCACTCCAGTAAATTTTATTGCATTACATTGTTATTTCATTTATTTTATTATGTGCTACATTCATTGTTGTTTCAACGACCTTGTGGGCAATTGCTAATTTTTGCCGATGGCGAGATATCTTGTAGCAAGTAGAAGCACTTTTTTGTGAAATCTTTTTAACATATGTGGAATATATTCATAGCAAATACACAATTCTCTATCTATTAAGAGATTATTGTGATCTACTGCAACATAGCTTTAGTAATACATACTTGATGTTGAATCAACAACTCTGCTTAACAGAGGCTTTTGGTTTAGTGGATAGTGTAGTGAACTACTACTCACAACGGTGCGAGTTCAATTCGCCGCAGAGGATTGATGAAATATTTTTAATATATTGAAAACGCATTTTCTTGTTATATTAGACGCAAGGAACAAAGGAACATCAATTTCTAAGAAAAACGAAAAATAAAAGTGTCGTTTTTGAGATTTTAACCAAGCAAATCAGAGAACGCTTCAAAAAAATAAAAATCGGTCGAGCAATTTTTCGAGAAAAACGCATTTAAAGCTTTAATCGTTGAAAGCATAAATTCAAAACTATAATTAAATATTTTTTTTTACAGGGTACAGTACCCAGGTTCGAATCCTATCTGACACAGAATACTTTTTTCAATTAAATGCATTTTTCTTTTCTGCCGTCACCTCTCTGCAGTTAATGGTAAGCCACAGAAAGTAAAACCGCCATGTTCAATTTCTTGAGAACATAAGAAGTACGGAGTCGGCATAAAGCTTTGTGGGCCCAGTTCTCGATCATTTGTATTCCAACATTTCACAACATGCACGGAACAATTGATCATAAAAAGCTCGGTCAAAGTTTTTTCAAGGGCTGAAACGGCCATTTCCTTTTTTTATTTGAATCATGTTTAAGCAATTATCATTTTCATTTCATTTAGCTCTACAACTCACAAAAGTTGAATAAAAAATTCTGCATGCCAAGTTCTAGTGAGCATATTGTTCAGTCGGCCATCATTTCTTAGATACTCATAGTAGAGAAAAACTCTCATCATGTGCGCAGCATTGTTTTAAACGTAATTCACACACATTCGTCCCTCAATTCCAGTGCGATTGCTTTCTAGTAAGCTTCTTATATGTATATCAATATCATGGTCTGTATTTTTTTTGTTTTTATTTTACTTTGTTTTCGATTAAAGCAAAATTGAATTGAAATCAAGATTAAACTTAGAAAATATAGCAAGAATTCGAGGAATTATTGCTATTTATATTTACGAGTTTGAGAAAATCCAATTTTCCAATTTTAGTTTTGCATTTCTTTTTGTTCACTTTATTTTGTTCTTTTGCTGCCAACTTCAGCAAATATACCGAATAAATGTATGTAGCTATGTGTAGAATAGAGAAGAGTTTTGCAATAGATACTGATGGCAGCGTAGGAAGCATAAAGTTCAGTACATTATTTGAATTAAGTTTTAAGGATACGATGGTTCGATAGTTATTCAAATGTTAGGAATACGTAAATTTTTTAATCTTCTCAAAATCTTAAATAAACTTATCAATAGAATAAACAGAATGGCTTATTTGGCTTGGATTTTAGTTTAATTTACAAAATCATCCTGCAGCCAATTTGAGTCGAAAGGCAGGCAGAGTAAAAATACTGGTCAATTATGGAGCAGCTAGATTGTTAGGGTAAACATTTCTTTTCGTTTTTCTATACCTTTACTAATCATATTCTTGCTATCTTTTTCATCTCATACATATTTTTGTTTCTTTTCTTTTTTTTTTTGCTGCAAAAATGGTGTTTAAATAAAATGTAGAGCATGAGAAGGAGGAAAAAAAATTGTTTTTGTTCGGTCCATTTGTCGACGTTGTCCATGTCCTTGAGCAGTATTGTGTGAAATCATGTAAAGAACCAAAGACAATAAAGCGCAAATTGACTTTATGCAAATGTTATTATGATGATGTACAGGGTGTTGTTTGGAAATCCCAACTACTTTATTTCAAAATTTGTACCGATTTACATATTTTTTATTTTTTTTTTTTTCTTTTTGCTATATAACCGTTTTGGCTGTTTTAACTTCTTTCCACAACTACTGTCTTGCTAAATTGAAGGACCTGCAGAAAAATTCCCTTTTTACTCACATGCACACAAACTGCTTAACAATATTCAATTACTCACTCACACAAACAGCCAGAATCACGTCATGAGTGCTGCTCGAGTCACTCAAGCGGCAGTGCATAAACAACGTTAAATACATGCATATACAAAAATATCTATCGAAAGGCAGACAGACAGACTTCAAACCAGTCAAACAGACAGACATACATTAAATTTGCATAGCGTAGAGTGCATGGAAAATTGAAAATAATCTCATTAGAATTGCTTTCGATGATATTTTGCCGCTTATGGATGCTTATGGATGCTCTTCGCTGCTGTATTTTTAGCTCCATGTTGTTGCTCCTGCATATTTGCTGTAATTGCGCCTTTGTTTTTCCATAAATACCTGCAGTAGATTTAAATTCAATTGTTTTCATGTCTATCTCAGCGATGAATGTTAAAAAAACGTTGCTTGCAGCATCATTTGAAAGGAAGCTTGAAATGAACACTTGTAAGGACAACAAAATCCAAGTGTCTTAGAGAGAGTGCAAAGATGGTGATTATATAGCGTGCTTTAAAACAGAGCAAATGAGACACATGGGATTGAATTTTAAGAACATATAATTAACTATAAATAATTCTTAGTCTTAGTTACAGCAAAATGTAAAGAGCTTCTAATTAAATGTGAAGTGAAATTTATCAGAAGATCAAAATCTTGTAATAATAACTAGTTTTGAGCTCATAAGTTCCCATATAAAGTATTTAAAATTAGCTTAGAAAACAAAACTATGTACGTCTTACCATAGAACGTTTATCAGAAAAATTTGTTAAAGTTGCATGGAATTGTACTACTCCACAAAACTACGAAAACTTTCACCACAAAAAATGGCGATAACATTTTACGATAACGTAGTGAATTTTCCATAAAATCCGGATATCGTAATATATTTTTTCGATTGGCTCCAATTTCTTATGTAAATGCCAAAATTCAGAAAATCCCCTTTAACATTCCATTCCATTTTTAACATTAATACGAAAACCCATTTTTGGTTCAAAAACTTTTTTATTGCAGTTAAATAAAAGAGTGCATACATACAATGATTTTTTTATTTAACTTTTATTGTGTTTTTTGTTGGTAATATTTGTTCATATTTTTTCTAAGTTTTAAGAAAGACATTGTATAATAATAATAAATATACATAATAATAATAATAATAAATATACATACGAATATTTCTTAAATAATTTTTGTAATAAAATTCCCTATAAGATAAGAAGGCTAATTTTTTGTCAACGATATAATTATTTTGAGATATAGAACTTCAAACTTGAAATATGTTTGTAAAAATACGAAAAAAGTGATTTTTTTTACCTATTTCTGATCATTATAGCCATATCACTGATTTTATTGGCACGTATTATACCTTCAAATATTAATCTGATTCCCTTCTACTACATGCATTTAAATTACAATTCAATCGCTGAAAATTTACAAGCATTTATGTGAAGTATGTTATGTGCTCTCAACAGTGGATTTTTTGAATTTCGGCATTTACATAAAAAACTGGAGCCTTTAAAAAAGTCATTACGATATTCGGATTCTATGAAATATTTCACTATAGAAAATGTTATCGTCATTCGTTGTAGAAAACCTTGTTGAGTAGTGTTATTACTCGCTAAGTAAAAACGATGTGATTTTTAAATTGTTCAAGATTGCTCGAAATGAAGCTGTCTCTGTTATAAGACAGTCCAAGAAAATATACTTTCGTAGGAAACTCGACCTTGTGTGCCTCAAGGATCAATTCTTGGACCCTTGTTGCTCAGTGTCTTCATTAATGATATTTTCACCGTGTGCAATGATGTGATGATGCATGCTTATGCTGAAGACATTCAGTTGTATTTGTCAAACCGTGTTGGACTACTTGACGACTTGTGCTGCAGATTGAATGATGATCTATGTGCAATTTGTAGGTGGGCATCTGCCAATAATCTCTGCCTTAATGCAAACCAATCTTATGTTCTGCCTATCTCCAAGGGAAAACTTGACGACCTAAGGATCCCGCCCATATTTTTAAATACCAGCAGTTTGGGAATGGTGAATAAAGTTAAAAATCTTGGGTTCATTATCAATTCAAAACTGTCATGTTCTGATCACATCAACAATACTGTCAAAAACAAAGTCAAAAGTCAAAAAAGAACTAGTATATAGTAATTTAGATTCACTTTCAGCGCACAAAATACTTGTTGCCTTTAATGATGCAACCAGATATGTTTACGGATTGAGCAGGTTTGACCATATTTCACATTAAGTAAGAACATTTTGGGTTGTAGCATTATTAACTATCTGAAAGCAAGAAACTGTATATTTCTGCATAAGCTTATTATCTACAGGACTCCGTCATATCTTTTTCAAAAATTGCGCTTTTCTGTTTCCAATCGAACCGGTAATCTTATCATACCGAAATTTAATTGTCTACAATCGAAACGTCTTTTCTTCATCAATGCCATTAAACTATGGAATTAACTACCAGTTAGTAAAAAATCAATCACTAGAACGAACAAATTCAAGCTTTCTGTTTTGTCATATTCTCAAACGACTAAAACAGTCTAATTAATATGTAACTATTTATTGATTTTAGGTTATCATTAAAAAAAAAAAAAAAAAAAAAAACACACAGGTGCGTCGTTGGACACACGAGAGAAGCGAAGCTTTTTCGCAGTTACATAGATTTGATAGCTTAAAAATTTTTTCTTTTTAATAAATTAACTTTTAAATTCAAAAATTTAAAATAAATTACATGTATACAGAAAACATATTTACTGCTTATTTTTTTATTGTTGAATGTTAAATTTCCACGCCAATTACATATACGGGCATATAATGCCAGCGACTCTCCATTTTAACTCTCCACACATGGTTGTGAACTTGGCTGCACTGACTCATGCATGCGCTTGTTAACATAGAGTGTAAATTATTATCTAGACATTGCATCAACTCTGCTAAATCTCTGGCATGTGTTAACAGAGGTTAACAGAGTTGTTTTCCTTCACGCTTTTAAGTAAAGTAACTCTGTTAACACATGCCAGAGATTTAGCAGTGTTGATGCAATCTCTAGATCATAATTTACGCTTTATGCCAACATCACCACAAACGCATTCACAATACAAACAAACCGATGCTGGAGACACCTTGTGGCAAATAAAAGCAAATTTTTGATAGTTGTAGCATAGCAAGTACACAATCCTCTATCTATTGATAGATGGTGACGAATGAACACCTATTTCTAACAAGTCTTTGTGGCCTAGTGGGTAGTGCATTGGATTCTCGTTTAAGAGGACGTGGGTTCTCGATCCCCACGGGCAGTCCCATTTTTAGTATATAATATTAAAGTATTAAATTTTCTTGTTGTAATAAGCAGTAGCAACAAAGAGACCATCAAATTTCCAAGAAAAAATCTGTCGAAAATTTTTCTGATTTCACTCCAAGCAAATCACAGAACGAGGAGTAAAAAGCTTCGCTTCAAAAAATTAGTAATAAATTATTTATCTTTACGATTTTACAAGTGTCACTGTTGATCATGTGCTTTCTATTTTTATTTTTATTTTAATTTTTTCTCTTGTTCTAAACAATAAATTCATTATTGTTAGTATAAGTATAAAGTTCAAATACAAGCTATATGCTATAAGTAGATTATCTATATCTCACCGTTGTGCTTCTAAAAGATCTTTTTGTATCTTACAGTACTAATTTATTTGCAAATAAATACAAATAAATACAAATACAAAAAAAAAAAACACTATGATAGAAATTATGGTAAAAACATCAAGGTAGATTTTTTGACCTCGAGCCAAAAATAGAAATAAAATTAACTTGCATGGGCCTGATGCTTTGTTCAGTTTAAATGCTTACAAAATATTTCGTGCGGATAGAGCTAGCCATGCAGGTGGCGTTGCAAACTATGTGAAAGACAATATTGCGTATAAAATACTTTGTTAGCTTTTTCCTGTTAATAATACCAGTATACCAACTAACTATACAAGAACAACTGATACTGTCCTGGATTTATTCTTTGTAAGTATTAAAACTTAAAACCTTCTGTACGATCAATTATCTGTATCTAATTTTTCTTAGCATGTTATTATTTTCCTTGCTTATGAATTTCAACTCAATGATACTGTAAGCTAGATATTTTTGCAAGAAGGCTCCATTTGAGGTTATACACATTATTCCAAAAGTCTCTGCTGATATATGCGCCACACGGTGGCAAGATGAGTGTAACTTTTATTGAAAAAATAGTTGTTATTAAATTGTTGTTATCAGTAGCTTAGACAATTGCCTACAAAAAATATCTCAGTACTATTTTGCGTAGGTTTAACTGTTTTTAATAAATCTGTGGCAATATGGAATAACAGCATACCTTAGACATATTTTTGCCAAAAAAATAGAATTTGATTCATTGGATTTTTTTTTAGTAATTGATTATACATATTCTTCTTCGCTTTAACTCTAAAATATCGATTCTTTATATTAGTAAGATGGTTTTAGTGACATTTTAAATTGTAATAAGCAAACTATGTTTTTTTTGTAGATGCTAAAAATGAAGTAGATAGGGGCGTTTTTCCAATATTTTCAATTGAATAAAATCGGAGAGCAAACAAGCAAAAAGCAGCAACTACATAGTCTTATTCCACAGTTTTTGCATTTTTGATAAATTATTTTTAACAACTTTACAATTCATATTGTTTAGATTTAACTTAATTTTTAAAAAATCAAAATATCTTAAATTTTTGCTGTCGGACCAAAGATAATGCAGATTTTCAACATGGTATTAACTTTTTTATATGAGTTTCACTAAAATTCAAATTGAATTTTTTTGTTCTTTGCCATATTACTTTTAATCAAATAAGTTGTCGCGAATAGTGTACATTTTTTATTATTTAATTCAGTCTAATTCTTCAACTTGCACTATAATTCATCATCAATACACTAATTATTTGTTTGAAAGTAACAAAAGTAAACATTTGAATTTTAGTGAAAATAATAGAAACAGAAGTTAAAAAAATTAATGAATTATCTTTGTTCAATAACAAAAATTTAAATTTAATTATGCAAATTGGAAGAACTCTTACATTATTATTATTTTGACCGTTTGATTTGACCAGCCTATAAATTTTTAAAAAACTTGATTTTAAGAGGTTATTTGGAACCATTCCAGCTCACGGATGGCTATCGCTGGAGTCAAAATATTTGGGGAATAATCATAACATACGCCAAGCATTATTTTGAGCAATCGACCCCAAAAAATTTTGTTTTTTCGTGAGGCGCCACGAAAATCTACTTTTTTAATCTACAGACTATCAACTGCGTTGAAAATCCTACAACCTGTTGAAACAACATCATATTTTTCAATATCTAAGTGATAAAGTTGTGGCTCCTTCATAAAATGTATCACTTGTTTAAAATCTGTCATCTTGGTGTCAAACCCTTTTACTGGTATTGAAATTCTTTTTCGGTATCGGAGTTTCAAATATTATCGAATAAGAATTCTTTATAATTGTTTATATATTATCATTCATTAAAAACAGGCTTTTAACCACAGTATTCGGCATCATGTGGCCTGAAAATTAGTTTTTATTTAGTAATAACATCCAATATTATGAAAACGCGTTTTTTACGCCTTTCAAAATTTCTTTATTCTATTTAGTTGAGTCTGGAAATACTAATAGCTAAATGTTGATACCAAAAAATAAAGTCAAGTCACTAGAAATTATTGCAAAAACTTTTTCAAGCCGTTAGAAAAGTTCAATATAGCGCAAAAATACATTTAATATTAATTCAACCTTAAAATATTCATAAGATTCAGTTATTAGCTTATTTGGACAGCATTATTACTTCTGCCATAAATGGCTAACTTAAGTCGAGAATAGAAAAACAGCTTAAAGGGCGATACCGAAAAAAACACCCACTTTTGTTTGACTTTTGCATAAAACTGACTCAATCGAACATTCTAGCATTTTCATAAATGTTTCGCAAATTCAAAATAAGTTTACAAACAAGAATTTATTTTCATCCTGTAATTGTTAAACTTTGACCGCAGAGAGAGCTCAACAAGCTAAGGATAGAAAAACAAAGGATTTCACAACAAAGTTTTGTGTATGAATGATTATTGTGTATGTGGAGCAAGCAAGCTTTGATGGCACACACTTTTTTTTTTTTAATTTTTTTTGTGTGTTGTTAACTTCAGCTAGAAAAAAGTTTCCAAAATTTTAAAAAAATGTCACAAAGCAATAATTTTGTTACCCTTTCTGCATTAAGCTTTTTGAAAAAAAAATAAAAAATGCAAAGTTGCCTTTGGCGGGAACAGTGTATACCTAAAATAGCGCTACAGGGCGTATGAGTATCTTCCATTTAGTTGTTTTGCAAAAATTGTACATGGCGTATGCTTAACTCACTGTTCTTTTACTGTTTCTTGTATGTGTTTTTCAAAAGCTGTGTTCTGCTGGTGAATTTTTTTTTATAGTTGCTCGTTTTGCGCATAATTCATGTACGTTTAATGAACGCTCCAAATGAGGCTCAAGCTAAAATATGCACAAGAAAAATTAAGCCACTGCATTAACTTGTTACATTTCATTAAATATCCATTCTCGTCTTTCCGCGCTCAGTTTAGTGTTTTTTTTCTGGCCTTTTTTATTCTACGCTTTCTTTGTGTTGCCTTGAAACTACTTAACCATGCTGTCACACGTCAAGCTCTTAAGCGCCATACTGACACTGTCAACTTTACTCTGTTCACGACGCACCCTGCCGGTCAACCGGGCGAGTGGCCTTAACTTTGTGTTGAGGTCAAGCGTTGAGTTGGAAAAAGTTGAAGCTTGTATAAAAGTTTTATGATTTTGTTGCAACTGTAAATAAATTTCCTAGTTTTTTGCAAAAATCTTTTCTTTCTACTTTTGAGTGGTCACAAAAAAAAACCTAATTGAAAAACAAGGCCAATTGTGCTTAGCTCTGGCATAATTAATGTTTGACTAAAATATTCTACTGAGTATTATTTGTCTGCTAACATCTTACTATGTAGGGATTAAAAATATGTGTTTCTATATGGTGTTCGTATAAAAAACATGTTCTAAAATATAAGAACTTGTTGCATTTATAATTACTTGCTCAGTTTGTGTTAAATCAAATTTATTTAAATTTTTTATTTTTTTTTGTTTTTGTTTAAATGTTTTTAAATTCAAATTTATATCTTACACTGTGTTTTGATACGTTCTTGTTCATAATTATGAACATAAAAAATAATTTCCTACTGAACTGCAAAGCAGCAGAAGTGTAGAACAGAACTTATCTCTAACATATCTCAGTCAATTCTGTTATCTGTTCTCTAAGCAACGAAAAAACAGCATATCGCAAAAAAAAATACCTCTTCTCTCTTTGGTACTGAAATATTTGCTGTGCAACCTTGTTTCAACAGCTTACTCAGCCTGTAACTGTTGTAATGTTTTACTAGGTCAGTTTTTAGTACAGTTACTCAAATGTGCTCACAAGAGCTCAATCTCATACACACCATGTAGCTTATGCTAAAAGTAAATTTCTCAAAACGTATTATTATGCTCCCTGACTATTAAGTCAAAAGAAAATAATAATTCTAAAATAAATATTTGAGAATTTTAGTACATAGCACGCGATATATGTGTATTTTGAGAGAGCGAGAATGATTAAATATCTTATAGATTGGAACCTTTCCTGCACATATAATTTTTTCTCTTTTTTATAAAAATAAAGAGACTATTCAACATAATTAAAAATGAATTTTTCTTCTTCATGTACTAAAGCGCTCTACACACTTACTCTTTTTATGTTTGATTAACCAAAGTTCAAGCACAAGAGAAAACAAAGAAAAAATTTGCGTTTATTTCTCTCTGTTAAGAGTTTTGCTCATTTCATTTTCAAAAAGTTTTCTTCTCGTCGAGAGCAGAGCAAAAGCTTGCTTTGGCAATATGATACAAAAACAAAAATATAATTTTGTTATTAAAAGTTGTAGCCTACTACTATAAAAAGTTCGTTTTAGTACTCATTGATATGCCGTTCTGTGCGCAATGGGACAGAAAAACTAATTAAAATTTAGGTTTGAGAATGCACGTGTTGGTCTTGGTTGACTGTTAATACTTAAATTTACTTAATTAAATGATGACATTCATAGGTTTCCGCTATAATATTTTGGATATAGATATAGATATTTAATATTTATCTTTTAAACTTTTTTTTGTTACAAAATATTCTTAAATTTAAATTTTTTAAGGTTTAAATTATAATGATGAATAATTTAATATTTCAATGCGAACTTATAGCTATATTTAATATCCACACCACTGAA
This sequence comes from Coremacera marginata, assembly GCA_914767935.1. Lineage (NCBI taxonomy): Eukaryota > Metazoa > Arthropoda > Insecta > Diptera > Sciomyzidae > Coremacera > Coremacera marginata. The sequence goes on along the minus strand of OU612047.1, from coordinate 67,806,513 downwards.
AGACGGTGTGCTGTGTGCAAAGTGTTTGCGTTTTTCTTTGTAACATTTGAATTAGATAGGTTTTTATGTTAGTAAACAAATATTCTTTTTTCGGAAGAATTTATTTTTTAACACTATATAAAATTGCTTTAATGGGCTGGGCTGTCACGATCTTTAAGTAAAAATACATTGCTCTTGTTTTATTTATGTTTCCCTTATTAACCCTAGAATACTAACATGCCGTTCACTTTACGTTATATTATTCATAAAGATTGAGTAAATTTTGCGTCGGTTATTACTCTAAAGTTAAACTAAATATTGAAAAAAGAGGATTGGTGTGTTATTAGGTAGAGAAAAAATGTCATGAGTGGGACACCTTTCACTTTTGGCTTATAATTCTCTTTAGGTTGCAAATTTGAAAACAAAAGATATGCTGTTGAAAAACTACAGGCTTTAGCTACAACTTTGCACAATTAAGTGTAAACATTAGGTGTAGAATAAAAAATATATAGTCATCGGTAGAGATGTTAGATTTTTGGGCTTAAAATAAAAAAAAAGCAAAATGTAGTTATGGAAGATATGGAAAGAAAGCAATGTATAAATAGGAGAAGCTCGAAGTATGGGAATTTTATAGAAACAGACAATAGGTTATATTAAAACATATACATATAGATAGTCAAATGCTATTAAATGCTATTATAAACCGGTTTCGAAGCTGTTGTTGAAGCTCATACTGCTAAAGATCCTGCTTCTATTGTTTTTTCGACTTTTTTTAACAATCCTGTCTCTCTGCCTAAAGTTCAAAATGAGAATGAAGGATGGACTGAAGTAGGCAGAAATCAGTATAGAATGGAGCTTCGGCCGGGTACCGAATCTAAAATGTATAGTCCACGTGGCTGTATTGAAGTATATTAGAAGTTTTTAACCGTCTATAAAATGTTTATGTATAATCTGCAAAAATATTGTATCATAGGCTTAGTTAATTTAAATCTATTATACAAAGACTAATTTGTAGACTGCGCATTATGCTAATGACTACATGTGCAAAATTTGGTTGGTATGTGCAAATTCATACCAACGGTGTAAAAAAATGTCGTTTAAAATTAAAGTGCCAAAAAGGCCTCCTCTCCCCTCCCTCCCTTTTCAATTCCACCCAATTTTCTAAACAACTGACAGCTCATTATTCTGAGGAATATGAGTGGAAAACTTGGAAGGAGTCTGACAAAGGCTATGGAAGGAGTCAGGCCCGTAGACAAGGGGGGCTTTTAGGTGTTCAAACCCCCCGCCTCCCTTAGGGTGCAGAAAGTATTAAGAAATAACACAAATTAGACTATTAAATTCAAAATGTGATTTTTTTTTTAGATAAACTGTGATAATGATGTTAATATTCTTGTAAACTTTGCTTAATTATTGAAAAATTTTTTTGGCCAAATGAATGATTAATTTTGCTTATAAGAGTCATAATCATTATATTGGAATTCATCTCCAAGGAGATTGTACAATAAAAATCAGTTTCAATGCTCAAAAAGTCCCTGATATCCAGTAAAATTTATATATAAAATTATGCCTAGAACGAATATAATTTTGTAAATTGAAGAAAATTATCTTGACATTTTTTATGCCATATCTATCCAGCAAACCATAGTTGACGACTATGTTGAAATTTCTACTAATTCGTAACTATTCAAGTAAAATTAACTTTTTTTCGAACTGTCTGAACGAAATCGTAAATTTTTCGTAACATTTTCGTTAGGACTCGTTACGAAATCGTTACGATATTTCGTTACAAATTCGTGTCAACCAAATTGAAACCGAATTGAAACCGAAACACGATAGTGAAATTTTTTACTTTCGTGACACAGTTGGTCATCAATAGGATTTTTTTTATTTTAATTTGATGACTTAAGTCATCCCAGGCTCGATCCTCATAGCACAGACGACAGCTATTGCTATTATATTTTTTTGTTAATTATATTTTTATTCGTTAATAAAATTCTTCTTTGTCGTAAACTTAAACATATTTATGGATTTTGTGAAACTGCTGTTAATTTGTTAAAAAGTTACTTGACCAACAGATCTCAAAGGGTTAAGGTGAACAATAGATTCTCACAGTATAAGTGTATTGGCAGTGGGGTCCCCCAGGGGTCTGTTCTTGGCCCTCTTCTATTTTCTGTGTTCATAAATGGCATTATTCTTAATTGCAAGTATTCCAGAATGCACGCATATGCTGATGATGTACAACTTTACTTATCTAGTAGGACTAGTCTTTTAGAAGACTTGGTATGCAGAATGAATGAGGATTTGCTTTGTATAAACCAATGGGCTCAGAGAAATGGTCTCCAGTTAAATGCACTAAAATCTTATGTGTTGCCCATTTGCAATAATGAAATTTACTTTGAGGATATCCGTAAACTATTTATAGGTGACATGAACATAAAACTAGTTAGAAGTGTGTGTAACCTAGGTTTTAACATTAATTGTACTCTCATATGTACTGACCACATAAACAGCGTTGTTCGTAAAGTATATTATATCTTGCGTAATCTAAGGATGTCGGCTGAGTATACACCTGTTGATACAAGGAGAAAACTGGTTATTCAACTAGTTCTTCCCGTGATCACGTACTCTGAACATGTATATAGCAAGCTGGACTCACGGTCTCGGCTTAAATTAGAAATTGCATTTAATCATGCTACCCGTTATGTTTATGGACTACGGAAATTCGATCACTTGGCTCAATTCAGGAATAGTATACTTGGTTGTGATATAATTAGTTATCTTAATGCCAGAAATTGCATCTTTCTTCACAAATTAATCAAATTAAAAAAACCATCATACCTATATGATAAATTACAGTTTAGTCAGTCGCGCAGAAGTCATATGCTCAATTTGCCGAATTTTAACTTCTTAAACTCTACAAGGCTATTTTTTATTAACGCTGTCAGGCTATGGAATGCGTTACCAACAAACTTAAAATCAATTGTCGGATATGAACGCTTTAAGAATGCCACAATTGCACATTTCTCACAGAGCATATTGTAAATTATCAGTTTATTTGCCTCTATATCTATCTCTTTAATAATACCTTTCTTCAATTCTCTCTTAATTTTGTCTTCTTAATTTTTTTCCTTTTTGCAAAACTCATTCTTTCTAATTTAATTCTCCAAAATTTTTACTTATAATAATAAATCCTTTGATTTTCCTTTTCTTTATATTCAAATGTCAATTTTTCATGTGACTTAACTAACAATTATGTTTGATTTACAATTTTAGAATATATATATTGTTTCTTATTTATTTATATAATGTAATTGCTCTGTTATTAAGCCTTTGTACTTTAAAAGAACATAGTTAATGTACTTATACCATGTATCAATAAATTACAAATTACAATTACAAATTACAAATAATATTAAAAACAAAAAATTTGTCGCAAAATCTGTTTCGCTAAAAACATGGAACCGCGTACAATTCGACTACAAGTTGAACGTGCTTCCATGGCGCCATAGCCTCCCTTCCATCAAAGCGAACAAAACACGAACAAACCTAAAAGCAAGCATAAAATATATCTTCCAATTTATTCCATAGGATTGATGCCAAGAAGAATTTATTGTTTATCCAAAATAATCATCAATCGACTATACAATTTGGACCTTATTTATATAATTAATTTTCAATTTTTTCTAAAAAAAAAAAACAAGAATTGCTTTTATAATTGAAAATATTTTTTATTTAAAAAAGCACAAATTTTGAACCGCAGTTAGGATCACTAAATCTTTGCTTCGAGGTCAGATGTTCTGACTTTATGCTACCGGCATACTTGTTTGGGTGTATTTTACCGTGCCTACACAGTTACAAATATTGATGCGTTTTTCGTTACACGACTTGCATCGTATTTTATGTTAAATTTGCAACGATATTTAATGCTAAATGCTGCAGGCATGTATATATATAGAAGAAACTCCAATATTATCACAAAAATTGTGCTATTTCCCACACGGCACAAAATCCGACTTCGATATAGAAAATTTAAAAATTTACAAATAGTTTGCGCTGATAACAATCGAATCCCATATCGATTATGATTCGAAAAAGATACGTTTGGCGGAAGTAACGGTTATTTCGTAAACGAAGGTTCGCTTATGTTTCGAATAATTTTTCGTTTACAATTCCAAAGCGATTAATTATTCAACACAAATGCGAAAATATTTATATTTTCTACTTTTTTACTGTAAGATGGATACTTTCGGATAACTTTCTGCCACTTTCAGACTTATTTTTATTATTACTGATAATACTTCGATAATACTTCATTTAGAGAAAAAGATGAAATTTTTCTTCGATAAAAGTTCATTGCAAACGAACTTTCCCTGGATGAGTTACATATGCATTGACAAGTGTTAATTTTCGGCACAATATTTTAGTAACATATCCTTCTTATGTCTTAGTTCCGACCAACATATCGTAGATAAACTGACAGCTCAGTTGGTAATGGAAGAACTTGTAACCAGTATTTTGTGTGTTTAAATACCGCAGCATGCGAATATTTTTTTATTCCGATATTAATGTGAGTTAAAAACTACATTTGAATTATATGAAAGATTTGATATTTATATGGAAATTTACAGATCTAAGAATAAAACAAATTTTAGATTCAAAGTTGCATTCATTAATATTGCAGGCTGTGCTGTTTCCAAATCAATCAATGCAATCAATCTGAGTTTATCAAAACTCAATTTGAGAAATGCCTAAAAGAATGCCAATGTTCTAAAAAAAGCTACATTACGGTTAAAATTTGACTGTACTGTACTTTCAGAGTATTGAATACGAAAGACTCAATTCAATCATAAAAGAAAAAGAGAAGTACTGATTGTTGATTTAGCATAAATATGAGCTTCTCAAATAAATATGTCTACGTGGCCCAGTGGTTAGGACAGCCGTCTGTGGATCTAAGCGTACTGTGTGCAATCCACAGTGGAAGCAAAAATTAAAAAAAAAAAAAATGTGTGTGGCCGCCACGCACGGTAGAAGTGGAACATTTACCGAAAAATGGAATTTCTGGGAAGATTGCAAGTACATTTTTTTAACATTCCCTCCTACAGTGCAACCAAATGGTTAAAAAGCAGTTGACGTTCATACCAGTAGTAGTTCAACTAGTATTTTCAACATGAAGCTATAACGGAAAATATCAATTGTCCATTTTGTTTATTGACAGTTACTGAAAACTTCAATATTCACGTACAGAACTCGATCGCAGTTTTTTTTTTACTTTCGTGACACCAGATCTTGCTGTTTTTTTTTTTTTTTTTTTTTGTTAATTATATTTTTATTTATAAATATTTAAAAGAAAAAAATTTGCCGAAAAACCTGTGGCGGGAATAATGCATTATTCCCTTTCCGTACTTGCATCAAACTGCGTAAAATTCGTCTGCAAGTTGAACGTGCTGCCATCGCATCATTGCCTCCCTTGTACAAACAAACCCGAAAGCAAGCATAGCATACAACTTTCAATTTATTTCATAGGATTGATGACAAACAAAATTTATTATTTATTAAAAACAATCATTAATCGATTTTAACTCGGGCTTTATTTAAATAATTTATTTTCAAATTTTCTAAAAACAAAATCTGCCGGTATAATAGCGAACATTTTTAATTAAAAAAAGCACAAAATTTTAACTGCAGAAGTCTTAGAGTCTTAAAGTGCAGTAGTCCAAGTCTTAAAGAATTGATACACGAATCATGAACGATTTTTCTTCATCTTTGACGATACATGCTGATTCGGTCTTACATACCATTGACGAAAATCCCATATAAAATTCCCTCGAACGTAATACAGAAATGATGAGATTTTTGGTACATGAAACAGAAATATGCAAAAAAATTGTTTTCCATTTTTACATATTCTTTGATTTTATTTTACATGTTTTTATGGATCAGATTATGTCCGATTTGTATTCTTTGATATATCAGTCACGCAATCCATTAATATAGCTATATAGCCATTAATATAGTTTCTTAAATGATATATATTGTAACATTTAACGAAAAAATTACCCCGAAATATAATTCTTTGTAGGGAAAACATGATCGAACACAAAGCAGAAAGATAGACGAATTTCCGACAAATTTTTTAATGAAGGAACACAAGCCGGAAGCGTTAAAAAATTGTTGACAATAAATTCAAGAGATAAGAGTTATCGGTTATCGCGTGTTCTACTGTTTTCATTGTTTTCTTGTTCTGTTTGTTTTTTTAAATGTTGACGAAACCAATGCAGATGAGTTAAAGAATACTCTGCAAGTATGTTATTGACGAATACAAGCCAGACGCGTAAAAGAATATTCTGCAATTCGGGCTTATGCAGCAAGTTTGTTTAATTTATTTAAAAGCAGAGTAGGTAGTCCGGTAGCTCAATATCGCAGCATGCGATATAAATGTGTGTTAAGAACTGCATTTGAATTTTATGAAAGATATGGTATTTATATGAAAAATCACAGATCTAAGAATAAAACAAATTTTTGATTCAAAGTTGCATTCATTAATATTGCAGCATGTGCTGTACAAACTGCTTAAGTTAATAATATTTAATAATTAATTAAATTAATTAAGATAATATCAAACAATAATTAGTTCTAAATAACTTTTAATTTTTGGGTCACGGTGGACTTTTCTGTGGAAATTCTCATATCTATTAAAATACTAAAATCAATACATAAAACTTACTCGTTTGTGTTAAATATACATTCTGAACTTGAAAACGTAAATTGAACTTTTTTTTTGTTCATAGTCACTTACCTCGCCTGCTTTAAATTTTATTTTGCTGCTTTAACTTTTATAAAGCTCTGTGGTAGTTTTTCTGAGCAGAGTTTGTAACAAAACTTCTACATAGTAGAAAAACCTTCTCGTTGGGGTCACTTTTTTGAGTTAAATTGTAATTTTGTTTTCGTAAAAAAGCGACCTTTTAGTTGTGAACAATTAAATGATTTACATTCATTTAAAAATTTCCATTCAATGTTACTACAGGCTTGTGTTTTCTTATTTTTTTTTTTGTTTTTTCTTTCCTTCTTCCTTTGAATACAATAATTAGTATATAGAAAGTTTAAAGTTTTTCGCTACTTTGACTGCTGAACAGGTCGAGAGTAACAAGCATAAAAGTGTCTACAAAGCATGGTGCAGGCATAAAAAGGGGTAAAAAGTTTGCTGCTGCTGTAAAAAGTTGAATTGTTTAGTTGAAAACTTAAAAGGTAAAATTAAAGTTATATCAACTGTTTTATTTTAAATGTCTTCAATTACAGCGGTATATGTAGAAGCGCTGTTGTTTTTGTTTTTGTTGTTACTACTGTTACGTTGTTGTACAGAACTGGAAAATATAAATAAGGATAGTCATAAACTATTTATTATGCTCTGTCGATAATTTGATGTTATCAAGTTGCTCTTTTATAACAAGCAATCAAAAAGTTTTTAAAACAACTATCTCTGTTTCGTAAGATAAATAAACAAGGTAAAATATCAAAGCAGCTCGATATTTTTTACAATAAATGTACGTTTTATATCGTTAAGGAAGTTTTTTACTTGGTTTCAACTTTGATTTCTTTTTTAGATGTGTAGAACTTTGAATTGAAATAAAATACTGAGATTATTCTATTTTAAATTGACAGTTGGTCTTATCAGAGAGATAATTTCATGCCATAAGTGTTTTAATATGATATCGGTCATGTGGGCGCCATTTTTTCCAAAGTGCTATTTTCGACCACATATTCAAGCAATGGGGGCCTTAGCTCGACTATTCGTCCAAAGTGGCAAACCTTATTTTGTATAACTCAAAGATGTTAAATAGTACAATCTTGGTGGCCAATTGACTGGTCCATTTTGAGAAATAACGCGTTCGCCAAATGTTTTTTTCAGTAGGTCAATTGTTTGACCCGTTGAATGGCATCTGGAATGGCATTCTGTTGAAAAAAAAATGTCTTCAATTTTTTTTTTTTTTTTGTGGATGCAATGTGCTTTGAGGCCGGCATAAACTAAGCCTTGGATTGAATCTGACAAGTGGCAAAGCGTCTATCGACGGAAGGAAAATCAAGAACCAACTACAAAGCACTAAAAAATGCTTAAAAATTTGAGCTGGTTAATCTATACACGTCAGCCGATTTGGAGGTAAAAGAACATGAGCTGAATGACAGTGAAGCTTACCTTAATAACATCGCAAGTAAGGCCAAAGCATCAGCCTATAGAAACGATATGAGAAGTTTTTGCACAGCAATAAACGAATTACCAAATGTCATACCGCACATTCCACCATTAAAAGAACTAAATGGCAGTGTTATTGCTACAGCAGATGAGCAGCTGGATGGATGGAGAGACACTACGAATACCTGGGCAACACCTCAGAGGAAGAAGAACATGATGATGCTAATAACAGAGCCCCCATCGATTCCGGAGATCACTTTAGCGATCTACAAGCTTAAAAACAACAAAGCTGCTGGGGCGGATGGCATTTCACCAGAATTGTTGAAATATGGTGCAGAAGAAGTTGCCAACGCTCTACGACCGCTCCTCTTAGAAATCTTGACGACGAATACAATTCCCAGCGACTGGAAAGAGGCAATAATAATATCCGTCCCAAAGAAAAGCTACCTGAGCCGATGTAAAAACTGGCAAGGCAGTTAAGTTCTTAATGCTGTTTTTTCAGGTTTTTGATTTCATCGTTCTGGAGAGAATATCACCTGTTCTCAACACTACACTACGCACTGAGCAAAATGGTTTCAGGCCAAAGCGGTTCTGCGTTGATCACATACACTCATTGCGAATAATTACTGAGCAATCAGCTGAGTGAACTATAGGCATGCCGGACAAGATCATCACTCTTACACTCGAACTTTACTAGGGCGCTGAGTGCAGCGTGATCTTCAAAGGAAAGAAGAGCGAAGAAAAAAGAAGAGAAGAAAAATGGGTTCCGCAGGGCTGCGTATTGTCGCCTCTATTATAGCAATCCTCGACAGTGCGTCCTCAAAAAAAACAAACAAAGATGCTCCCGATGGTATACAATGGCTGCCTTACCAAAAACTTTGCGACATTGACTATGCTGGCGATATCAGCTTCTTGGCTCACAGACTGTCAGAGCTCAAGGCCAAGCTTAAAGCTCTCGTCATAAGCGCGAAGCAGGTAGGACTTCGCATCAACTTTAAAAAAACAAAACTCATGGTGGCATGCAAGAAATCATCGAGGATCTTGATCAGTTTTGCTATCTGGGTAGCGTGCTTACCAAAGTTGGTGGGGTAGAAGCGGATGTTAGTTCACGCATCAACAAAGCCCGACACGCCTTCCATCAAGTCAACTGTATTTGGGCAGCACGTAATATAAACACCAAAACCAAACTACGCATTTTTAGAACCAGCATTAAGCCTGTGCATAGCTTATACGCTTGCGAAACGTGGAAGGTTACCAACATCATCTGAAACAAGCTACAAGTCTTTGTAAACAAGTGTGTGCGTATTGTACACCGGATCTTTTGGCCAAAAACTAACACATACACATAACACAGAGCAGAACCATACGTGCAAGCCAATAGCTGTTGAAATCAAAAACTAATGCCGGTTCTCTACTCAAAGAAGACCACGACATTGCAAAGATGGCCCTTAAATAGAATCTCCAAGGTTCCAGGTAAAGAGGTCGCCCACGCATTACTTGGATACGCTCGACGCATGCGGAATACCAATCGCGATACAATTGGCAGGAAGTTCGCAAAATGGCTCAAGATCGTACACGCTGGACCGAGTTTGTCTTCGCCCCATGACTAAGTTCGATATTTAACAATCAAAATTATTTTTGTTGTTTCTATAAAGGAATAAAAAAAAAAAAAAAAATATGTTTCGAAAATTTCTCCTGTATTTTTTTTACTCAAAATGCGGTCATTTTTTTTATTCCTTTTCAGCCGAAAATAAACAATGGGTTTACTTCCAAGTTGATTTTCAGCCAATTGACCGAAAGTACAACACAAATGATTATTCGGCTTTAATTCTTATACCAGCTGGATCTTATAAGCGGGGAGCCATTAATCCTAAAAGTGCAATTACAGGGATTCAAAATTTTTTGTATTAAGAGATAGTTAATAGCAATACGAATAAAGTAAGCCTGGTATGACGGGGTCTAACTTGGCACCAGTATTTTTAAGAATTTTTTTTATTATTAACAAACTAAAAATTTGCACTTATCGCGGAAATTAATTTCAACAGACGTATTTTATTGTAAATTTTATGTGCTTTTAGAAAAAAATGGTATGACAGCTTCCATTGCGTTGAAAAAGTTTTACCACTGATACGTTTTTAAAATAGGTATGACAGACTTTTTTGCCGCAATGGTAGCTGTTTAAAGTAATTTCCGCGATAAGTGGAAATTTTTACTGTTTGTTGATAATAAAATATCTTTAAAAAATACTGGTGCCAGGATAGACCCTGTCATACCGGTCTTATTTTATTGCTATTTGCTATCTCTTAATAAAAAAAATTTTGAAATCCATGTAACTGCACTTTTAGGATTGCTGGCTCCCGGACTATTATAAGGTCATGGAACAAGATCTGTACATCAGATTTTCCATAAAGTTGATTCACACAGCTCCAATTGCTGTGCGTTGTTGCGGATCGACTCATTTGGGTCCTCCTTAATACAACGCTTTACAAAGTTATTATTCCTTCGGTGCACACTATACGACTATACCTCTTCCCGGATGCGTAGTATCATTAATAGTATACGTGATACAAAGCCAACCCACGATTAAATGAACTAGCCGCTCGGATGGACGATTATGTCGAGCGTTACGGTTAGAACGATTGGAACGCACAAACCATAGTCGACGACTGAGCCTAAACATAGGACTTTTTAGGCTCCAACCTCAACACAGAATAATGTTAAAGATTACTTGAAATATCAACTTTATATTCCTACTTATCGACTCGTTTGAGTATCGATATTCTAGTATTCTGGTTGTTATCACAAATTGATTATGTATAGCTTAAGTGTTTTCCTAAACGATCCAGATATTTGCATATATTCTTTAAAAAGCCTTTTAAAATTAAAATCGCTTTATTTATTTCTCCGAGAAACATCTATCATTCCAGCAAACGAAAAAGAACGCTACCCCATTTATAAAGTTAGATTTAATTATTATAGAATTGTTTTATTCGAGTCTGTCTAAAATAATTTCAAAGCCCATAATATATGAAATTTAAGTGGAATTCCAGCTTTCATTTAGTGACTGCTCAAATTTTGCACAATTTGAGTGTAGTGGAGATTTAATCACTACCACTCAATTTAGTTTAAGTGCAACAAAATAACACTATCACTAAAGTCTCTACAGTGATAGTGGTGAGATGTTTCACTATCTCTACTTACTTACTTGGGTGCGCATAACAAGCCGTGTTCTGTTTTTTAAGCTGGTACAAAAATAGTGAAAAATATAATTTTTTTCAATATATTTAGTACTAGTGTTTAGTGCCCTCAGCATTTAGTGTATTACCCCCAAACTCTGGTATGATGTTTGGAATTTTCTCCTATTTCAGTTTTGAAATTATCAAAAATCAACAAAAATCTTTTTTCCTCTATACTGAACTTTTGCAAATATGCATGGCAAAACCAAAATTTTTGATTTCTACACTCCAAATATGAAGCAAATCGGAGATATGAAGTGTGAATCGTGGTAGATCTGGCACTCACATATAAGGGAGAGACCGAAAATTTTACATACTGTATGATATACAGGAAAAAATATTTATGTGTACACCTTTTTTAAGTTGTTTTTATGAAACAGTTTTCTGTCAACCTTTCTAACTAGCGGAAATTTTAAATTATTTGATCTGGGCAATCATAAAATTATACCCTGAGGCTCTTTTAAATTGAAGTATGCCCATTTTGCTTTTCTTTACCCTTTGACTCGAATTGAATTTAATTGAAGGATGATTAAGTTGGCTGCATTGGTTGATTTGTTGCTTTGCACCCTCAAAATTAAGAGCGAGGTAATTTTTAATTTCCTGAATGATTCTACACAGCCCTTCGGAATGATACATGAATAAAAGAAAATAGTCATTTGTGTGCTTAATAATTAACTTAAAACGTATCAAGTTCGCGTCGAGGACTAGAACACAATAACAGTTATATATAATTTAAATAACACATCTCTAAAATATTAAATATCGTTAGAATTTTAATGGAGAACACTTTCAAGCGAGGCAAATTCAACAAAAAAACAGCTACACCGGAAATGGAAGTAGTGCAAAAAGTGTAATGTTTCTGTATGAAATATAAAAACTAAACCGTCGTATATATATTTCAAGCTCAAAACTGACAGTAATATAATACAATGCTGCCATATTTTGCATTCTAGCAACGGATGTGGTTGATGGATGGATGAGCTGATGTTACTCAGAATAAAAACTTTTTCATATATATGTATAAGCGATGAGAAAAATTTTGAAAATATGCGCAAAATATTTGAAAAAGTAATTTTAGACAAATACAGAATATTCTCCTTTAACAAAAAATAATTACTATTTCTATTGAAACTTTGAATTCCTTTTCTAATTTTGTTCACAAAAATTGCTTGATTCTGTTGGTTAACAAGCCTTTGGGAAATTTTGAACTTAGGACGATTTGATAAACGTTATTCTTTAAAGAAAGTTTCAAATAATCAAACCCAGTTCTTTTTTTTTTTTTGAGCAACCTTTTTTATATTTGAGTTGAACTTAATCCTTTTTTCATACTTATATCCTTTAAAAATTGCCACGACAAAAGTTTCTTAACAATCAAATTGAACGTTCTAACGTTGTATAGTCAAAATTTGACAAAGACGAAAACTATTTCATGTTAGTGTGTTATTTTCGTTATTTCATGCAGGAGAACATCTTATTTAAAACATATAAATAAAAAAAACTCACAAGCTTGATTTCAAAGCTAGATGGAATGAACAGATATCAACTTAAACATTAGAATCAAGTTTTCCAAGAGTTTTTCATGTTTTCTTGTATCACTTTTATAGCCAGATGAGTTACGATTTAAGGTCAATTTAATGTAGATGCTTGTAGTCTTAATAAATTTTAGCTGTTAGTTTTTGCACATTTTCAAGGTTTTTTATTCTATAAAAATAAGAGAATAAAATAAAGTTAAACAAAATAAAACTAAAAGCAAAACATTGGGTAAAATACTGACTTGGCAGAAGGATGAATGGACGCATGTGATTTCAACGAAACAAATAGCAGCATTCATGGCAGCATGCTGATGTTGGTGGGGAATGGTGGTAAAAAGTTGCAATTTCAAAGAAGTGAAAAAAGTGCAAAACGTATGAGCAAAGAACGTGCGATAAAGAAATGTGAGTGAAAATGCTTACATAGCAAATTACTAAATTCAAAAGATTTTCTGCAGCTATTGCTCACTCACATCGCCACACGCACACACACACACACTCACACACACACACACGTAAGACTTAAGCACCAAGCCATACACAAGCAAAGTGTTGCCACAGATGTGTAGAAAATGTACCGAGGCGTGGTCGTTCAAGGATAATTTAGAACTAAAAGAGAAGAAAAATAAAATGTAAAGAATATTAAAAAACAAAAACGTGTGAATGAATGTGTATCCGTGTGTGTGTGTGTGTGTGTGTGACTAAATGTTTTATACATAATATGCACAAAAAGGTGGTCATGAGCGTAAAAGCAAAAGTTCAGAGTACATTTAAGTAGCAAAACTACAAGGTCAAATAATTCTGCAAAACACGCATGATTATTTGAACCATAACAATCAGAACTGAATGCGGCTTAAATGCTATGCAAAATATTCTCATTTTGTAGCTTTTTATGTAACGAATAGCTTAAGATTTGAACTGAAAATAACTACAATATATACTGTTTTTTTTTTAAAACGGATCTGAGCTAAGCTAAAAGAGAAATTAAAGGACCAAAGTGTATTATTGAATCGAAGCCTTTAAAGCCTAGTTCTGTGATTTGCTTGAAGGACATCTCAAAAACGGCACTTTTCTCTGTTTTCTACAGCCTTTTTCTTAAAAATTTATAGTTTCCTTGTTGCTTGCGTTTATTACAGCAATATAATTTAATATCGAATATAAAAAACATTTTTTCGCCGCCATGGGGATCGAAAACGTTACCCACCGATTAAGAGTTCTATAGACTACCCATCGATCCAAGCATCTTCGTTACGCAGAGTCATTGATTCAATATTAAATACAACTGAAGCTATGTTCGCATGTAGCGCAGCACAATAACCTATTAATAGATTTTTGTTGTTTGGATACCACTATTTGCATTTTTCCAAAAACTAACACACACTATTTCAAACTTAATTAAACGATTTTTATATAAAAACTAGCAAAATACCAGGCTTAGCTCGGGAGTTGATATAAATAATTTTCGATTTCATTAATCGATTTGAACAAATTTTTCACAAACTTTAGAAGGAATTTTGTGTGCATCTTTCTAACTGGTAACTTTGGCGGACTGATCAAAATGTAGCTTCAACAACTGAAAATTATGAGAAAAGTTAGGGAAATCGTGATTTGTGTTTGCGTGCCGCCGATCGCTTGCAAAAATATATTTTCAAGTTTTATATTTGCTGTGTTTTTTACCAAGCGAGTAGTCAAAAAACGACTGCTAAGTTGCTTAAGAATGTTTCTTAAAACTTGGAAGCATTGTCTGATTTGTCAAAAATGTAAACAAAAAATATAAACAAAACAAATCCGAAGTCACAGTTGCCACCCTCATAGAAAAAGTACACAATAATTGAGAAATGACTTGGAAGCACTTTTTTTCGCTTGCTCGCTAAACTTTAAGCCACTATTAGTTTCCTGTGTTATTTAAGCGAGTATTTCTATGATAAGCGGGCGTTTTTTTACAGCTCGCTTGGTAAAAAACACAGCTATTGTATTCGATAGATTACAAATTTTTGAAAAAAATTAGAGCAAAAACGGATTTTTGGCAATTTGCGAGGAAACTGGACAAAATTTAAATAAGCATTGAAAATAGAAATTGAAATGTCAAAACATCGCCAACGTATGACGCAACTGAGTTGCACATGTGTTTATGTGAACTCAAATACCACAGGGTTCGGCATCAGCTGTCCTGATTTGCAAAAAAAAACCGAAAGTTGAATATAAATACATATAAAGAAGAAAGGAAGATATTTATCACCCTTCGCGCTTTGCTACGCCTTACTGTATTTTGTAGTACAGCGCCCTCTGGGGTTCAAGATATAGCAAAATACATAGCGCCAAAACCACTTAAAATAAAAAATCATACTTATCGGATGAGTTGTTTTGAGTTTTTTGCGGTATTTGTACAATAGCGCAGAAAAAAAAGTTAAAAATACCCACCGTATCCGAAAACTTCTTTGTACAAATGTTCACGCAAATCGGATGTACAGCTAGGAGTTTTCGACATTTTTTAAAACATTTGTACTGCAGTGCCCTCTGGTGTTCAATATAGAACAAAATAGAAAAGTCAGAAAAACTACCGCCCGAAAACCCATAAATACAAATTTTCATGTAAATCGGATGAATAGATTCGGAGATAAACTATAAAAACAAAATGCCCTAAACACGATCGCAGCGCTACCTACCGGGTCCAATTGTGAATCTAAACCATCCAGGGATCCACTCAAACACACACAAAAAATTTCATAAAAATCAGTGCAGCCGTTAAGGAACAGTTTAATAACATACACACATACAAATTGGACAGCAGCGCCCTCTAATTTCGAGAAAGAGCAAAACAGATATCACCAAAACCCTTGCCGTTCTTGAAAATCGTTATTCACAAATTTTCATCCAAATCGGATGATCCGTTTTGGAGTTTTACACGATTTCCTAATATTTGTACTATAGAGCCGTCTGGTTTTCAAGATAGCACAAAAGAGATGGTTCCAAAACAGAGAGTGGATGCAATACAGTTTTACGAATATTATATGAGCAATAATATTGCAATCTTATTTCCAATAAAACTAATTAAGAGTAAAAAAGATGCTTGTGGCCGCCACTCACGGTAGAAGTGAAACTTTTACCCAAACATGGAATTTCTGGGAAAATTGTTAATTTATTTTATTAACATTCCCTCTTTCAGTACAACCAAATGGTTAACAAGCAGTCGGTCTTCATTCCAGTATTAGTTCAAACTGCATCATGAACGATATCATGGGAAATATCAGTTTTCCCTTTTGTTTATTGACAGTTACTGAAAACTTCAATATTCACGCACAGAATTCGATCGCAGGTTTTTTTTTACTTTCGTGACAGAAGGATTTATTATTTTAATTTGATGACTTAAGTAGTCATCGATCCTCATAGCACATACGACAGATCTTGCTATTTTATTTTTTTGCTAATTATATTTTTATTTATAAATATTTTAAAAATATATTGTTTTTATAAATATATTTTTTAAGTTATGTTCATATAACTCCAATAATTTTTCAATTATTAAAGGTTATATTTTATCGAGCTCAAGGTCAATCTTGCTTTTCGAAGAAAACAACTGAAGGAAAAACAACTAACAACAACAATACCCTATATAGAGTATCAATCACATAGCAGACTAGACAGCTGTTTCGTTGGCCGCTACACCACTCGATAAAATATAACCCTTAATAATTGAAAAATTATTGGAGTTATATAAACATAATTTAAAAACTTATAAAAGAAGGTCGTAATTAATTTACAAATAAATTTTATGGCAGAGCCCGGCCGTTGATAAATTAAAAATCTAAGTTTTCAAAAGAAACAAATCTTCATGTCGTCATAGTTTAATATCAGCTAACTGCTGAAGCAAAGATCGACTGTGAAATAGAAGAGCAACAACAACTAGCACAACAAAATGTTTGAGTATTTAGAAAAGCTTTGATCTTTCTTCGAATAATAGAACATACTTTCCCTGAAAGTATGCTTCACAAATTAGAAGAACTTTAAGCTGCTTTCATATCATTTGTATTCTCGTACCGCAATTCATGGTAATTTACTAATTGCATTCGTGAAAAAAGTAGAAATTAAGAGCGATAAAGTATAACCTTTAATAACTTAAAAACTTATGAAAGAAGGTCGTAATTAATTTACAAATAAATTTTATAAATATATTTTTATTTATAAATATTTTAAAAATCATGATTTGAAGCATCGGTTAGTACTGTAACGAAAAGAGTTTTTTGCAAATTTTTTTTAGCTGATTGATCGAATACAGCGCAATCACATTGTTAACGATGTACTCGCATTTTGTGCGTGCACAATGAAATTTCGACAGCTCAAAACAACCACGTATAGTTTTGCTCGCACAGTCTGACGAACGGAAACTATGATTTTCCTTGAACATGGGATAGAACCAAACACCTTTACAAACTGCAATTTTTTAATTGATTGCACTTATAGTTGAACGTTTGAAGGATGTGTAATTGCTTACCGAAGCGGCTTGCAAAGCATTTGTATGCTGAACTGATTTTCAATTCGATTCGATTTCGGCCTTGCCGCTATAAGCAAGACTGAACTAGGTATTACAAGTATTGCTTTTGGTTTTTTTTTTTTTATTAATTTTTATTTTTCTTGCAAAACTGCGTACCACGGCGCTTTGGCATTTCTTTACCTCGGAAGGTCAATTGAAATTAAATATTAGACATAAAAAGACAGAGAACTAAGATTTTAAAAAATGGTTTAGCCAGAGATAATATAGACGCAAGATTTATTTTCCGCACTATTTATATGCAGTTTATTGAAACTAAAGTATTCTCTTTAAAAAGCAAAAGTGGTAAAAGCAAAAATAGTAATAAAAAAATTAATAGATCTACCACAATTGTTATAGTGAAATTGTGAATAGTGAATTGTTAAAGTGAAAGCACTGATTATGAGCGTGAATTCACCTCAAAGCTTTTATGTTTTGTTTTATCACACGAAACCGGGAAAGTTTTTGTATTCAAACTGTCTCTTTTCTTCCGAAGTTTCATATATCTTGATCTTTTATAAATATGCGGTAAAGAAAAAGAATGTATGACAAGCTGCGTTCAAAACTTAAATGACTAATTAAAAATTATAAGGTTGCCACCTTAGCTTTCTTATTATGCGATTATCGACAGTTGGACGGTATTTTCTTTGTTTGACTTAATTATAATTTTTTGTTGATCTGAGGGAAATTTAGGTATATTTCGGAATAGACCAGAAAAACCTGGGCTTGCCTTCAAATTTCGGAATGATACCGATTATTTCGGAATGGTTGGTCACATTAATATACCCCAACACGTACTGCGTAAGGGTATATTAACTTTGTCATTCCATTTGTAACGCCAATAAAGAGGGGTGGCAGGTATAGAAAAGTATATATATATTTTTGATTAGCATCATCACTTTAATCGATTTTTATGTGTCCGTCTGTTTGTGGAGAGTGTGCGATATTTTAAATATATTGCGATTAAATTCATAGTATAAGCTTCTTTCTAAAAAATAGAGATTAAGTTCGAGAAAAAGATAAATAAGACGAAACACTCGCTTACATCCCATACAAAGTGACTTTATTGTATATGTTAAATCTCTTATAAATCCACAAAAATTAAAAAAATATCATAATATATGAGAAAATCGGGTAAAAACCTCGCCTACCTCCCATCTAACGTGACTTTGTTTCAAACGAAAATTCTCTCAAAAATTTGCACAAATTAAAGAAATGTCATGAAATTTTGCGCATAAGCTTCGATATTTAGCATAAACGATCTGTATGATGTTTGGCAAAATCAGATGAAAACCACGATTACCTCCCATACAAAGTGGAGTTATCAAAATAGAAACACTTTCGTAAATATACAAAACTGAATGACATCGTGTTCGCACCCACAAATTGCACCCACATCGTTTATCCAACCCATACCAAATCTTCCACACATATATTCTTCGGTATAGGTGGAGTCTCTAAACTACAAATATGGGTGTGGCATTTTACTTTTAATCGAACTTCTGCTACACCGTGTGTCTGACTTCAACCAAATTTTGCACACATAATCTTTGGTAATTTCAGCAACCTTAAGCTTAGAAGATTGGACGATACTAGACAGGGGGCGTTGCACTTTATTTTTAAACAAGCTCCATCTACACCGTTTGTCCGATTTCAACCAAATTTTGTAAATATATTCTTTAGTAGCATGTGAAGTTTGAAGCCAACCAGGGTAGAGTCAATTTAATTCTAATGGAACTCCCTCCGATTTTAATAAAATTTTGCAAATGTATTCTTTAGAACAATGAGCAGTGATTAGTCTAAAAAATTGTGCGGAATTAGACAGGGACGTGACACTTTAATTTTATTGGAACTCCTTCTACACCGTTTTTCTGACTTCAACCAAATTTCGCAAATATATTCTTTAAAATAATGAGCAGTCAATAGTCTAGAAAATTGGGAGGAATTGATGTGGGGCGTGGCACTTTACTTTTAAACTAAATTATGTTACACCGTTAGTGTGAATTTGCACATACCAACCAAATTTTGTATATATAATTTTTAATATAATGAGTAGTCTACAAATTACTCTATGTGGCAGCTAAGAGTAAAATAATATTACGTATATGACACAAATATTTTTGCAGACTATATATAAATATAATATAGACGGGTAGAGACTTCGAAAAAACTTCAATATGGTGCCCGGGGGGCGGTATTTTAGCTTCGGTACCCTGCCGAAGCTCCCTTCCTTACTAGTTTTATTCTCAATCCACCATTATTTAAAATTTTCAAGTGACAACACTGGTCATCTTCCTCTATCTATTAATAGATTATTGTGATCTGCTGCATCTGTTAACATAACATATGTAAAGATCTGTTAACATAGCTGAAATTATTTTTAGTATTAGATCAATGGCCTTGCACAACGGACGTATTTGGATCAGTGGAAACAGTTTAGAACTATGTATCGATGGAGTGCAGGATCGATGCTCACGGTGGGCAAAGAAATTTTTTTGTTGATGTGAATGCGTTTGTGTTATTGTTGCTACATGCTTTTGTTTTGTTTTTGCGTAGTGCGAAAGAAAAATTAACAATTTGCGTTGAAATAACAATGAATGCAACAGTAATAAAATAATACTGAAATGTAATAAAATTTGATGGTGTGAATATAAATGTTTCTTAATTAACTTTATGTTACTTTAAATTTTTTAATATACAAGTTATTTTATCACAAAAAAAAAAACACTATTAAGCTTTTAAGTGTATGAAACTACGAAAAGCCTGCGCTTTTCTTTTGAAAATTTTAAAGGCAGTTCAGGATCTTGTTCCATAGTTGCAAATGCGTTTTTCCAAAAGACGATTTTTGTGAACACACCATATTGCAAATGCATATTAATGCGTTTTAATTTTGTAAATGCAGCTAATTTGCATTTACAGCGATGCAACAAGATCGTGAATTACCGTAATCTATTTTTATTTTTTTGCTCTAGAAAATTGCCCATAACTTCTGTGTTTGTGAGTTTTTTCAAACCAAATTTTAAAAAAAATACTAAAATTGTTTAAAAATACAAAAATATTAAATCCCAATACACCAAACGAATTCGAGGTGAAACCGAGATCTCGGATATTCATTTCGAAAACGAAGCTCGTTCTCGATTTGCTACTGAATCCGAGAGCGGGAGAAATGCACACTTCATTTTCGTGACGAGATTTTCAATATAATCGAATCACTTACAAAACGAGAATTTAAAAATTAGCAAATCGTTTTCGAATAATTTTAGCAATTCGTTTACGAAATGAATTTTTTTTTTAATTTTGATTACTACCCAAATCGATTATTATGAAGGGTTTCGACCTAAAATATGCATTGCTTGCAACATTTTGCAGACGATGATCAAAATATTGGATCATTAAATAAATTCAGTGCATTTATATATGAAAATTTCTAACATGAAATAAAGCACAACTCAAAGAAAAAAATACAATTTTGTCCTCAAATTTATAATAGGCAAGTAGAGCAAAGCCAATATGGAACACTAAAAAAAATTATGACTAAAAATTATTGTTGGTGAAATTAAGGAAGGGTAATTTTTTCAAGCATCCAAATTCGAAAGTGGTTTTCATTTTTACTCTTCTTACGTATGTGGAATTTTACATTATAATGTAATCGCTATTTGAAAAGTTTTCGGATTCGTCTCGAACTCGAATCGAATAAGAGATATATGACCCAAGTTCTCGGTTTTGTTACTAATTCGAAACTAACCCGAGTTCGTTTTGTGGTTTACTGGGGTAGAGTAAAATAAATTTTTTATTATTTTTTTAGGAAACTTATATTTGTGTTTTTTTTTTTTAAGTTATACAGTCTGTTTTTTATATACTTAGGGCTTTATCATGTAAAATATATATTTAACGTATATCGCATATTCATGATACTAAAATTTATGATCTGTTTTGAAATCTAGAGTACTAAACTGTGAAAAATTAAATTGTATGACATTTCCGAGCCACATTGGGGGGTGTGGCATTTCTGCAACTTGCAAGATAACGTAAAATCCTTTGAAATTCAAAATAATAATATTCCTGTCTACAAACTGTTTACTTAGTATTTAAAATTCCAGCAAAAAATATTTCCCGGCTTTTGTTCGCACCCGCGAGACTGTGTGACGTCCGACAGATTTATTAATTTCAATAGAAAAAAAAATTCTACTTCAGAAGTTTCTCAAAGATAATGTTTAAGTTACTTAAAAAATTTAATTTATTCAAAAATTTCAACGCAATCTTTCAATTCAGTGTTTTTTTAAAAGTGTCTTTATATACCAAGTTTTTCAAACATTACCTATAACGATTGATTTCATATTTGGTACAGCTCTTCTTCGTCTTATTGGCTGGTGCTTAAAAGAGTTCACCAACTTCTTCTTGACGATCAAAAAGATTCTCAAAAAGATTCTGACTAAGATTGCAGGCTTGGTTCAATTGGTTCAATGTTATGCAAAAAGGTGAACTACTCGGCACATATAGATGGCGTGGTCGTGATGAAACAAGTGAACGTGAACTAAATCCCAAAACTCTGACCTTGGGCTTGGACGATTTTCCACGTGCCTCTCATCCTACAAGCAATGAACGTCACGTTGATCTGCGCTGTTGGATTGCTTTTGCGGCAGGCATTATGTTCGAGCTGTCCACCTTGCTGGGCAAAGACGACATCAAATACTATGAAAAAGCTTCTTTTTTCACAGACAATCAGCTGCTTAACAATCACCACCTCAGTCCCTTTACCGAAACCTATTCGGACTGGGGTCTGGACACGGATTCAGTGATGTTAAAGCGTCCTCAAGTCACACAACGCGTTGTGCATAAATATCGGCAAGCTCAGCCGAATTTGGGGCGTGTAACGCTCAAACAACTCGATTATAAATTTGTGGACTCTACCTACGGTTATGTCAACCTATTCTCATTTCTACTGGAAATACTTGAACATGATTCACCCTATTTGGCTAAAACCTTACGCCAATTAAGTCTGCGCTCGTTATCCAAAACAGCACCGCTCTACATGAAACGTTATACGGAATATGATCCGCCATATTGGAGTGGTCCTATATGTATTAATATTAACTATTTAGCACTGAAGGCTTTAAAGCACTACGGCAAGACTGAGGGACCAAATTTTGCGCAAGCGCGCACACTCTACAGTGAGCTGCGCGAAAATGTCATAGGCAATATTTTGAAAGAATTCAAACGTACAGGTTACATTTGGGAGCAATACGATGACACCACAGGTGAAGCCAAAGGATGCAATCCCTTTACTGGCTGGAGCTCATTTGTGGTGCTCATGATGGCTGAACAATGCTAGATGCATTGACTCTTTTGATTTTTATTACTTAAATTTAATGAAGTTTACTTCAGAATTTAATTTTTATGTTGTTGTTCCTCTTAATTATTCTACGTAGTGACTGCTATGTATTTGCTATAGTTTTGGAAATATCACACTGGCAGAGTAAAGAGTTGTTTTTTAACTGCTTAGCCAAGGATTTAAATGTTTGCTCAGGCACTGTTGACTTCAACACACTTCCTTTTATTTTTAAGCATTGCGTTAAATTTTAAACATTTTTCGAGAATATTACCCATTGTTTTATGACCACAAATATCTTATAAACTTTCACCGCAAATAAAGGAAAAAAAAATCAGGCATGGGCTCAAACAAAATGCCGATTTCTTCAGTTCTATTATAATCATTAGTTTATAATACCTACCAAGCTCTATAGAACTCTTCTGTGAAAAATGTTTGTCATCCAAAAATTCATTTTGCTATTAAGAAACTTTCAAACAACTATTGTTGCTTAAATATAGGTACAAACTTGAATTCCATGTCAGAATTTTACTCAGTCAGTATCTAATGCTCAAGCATCAAAGCATAAACCGCTTGTCATCAGATTCACGGTTGAGAAATTTTTTGGATGTGGCTTCAATACAAGTTCAAATGGCCAGAAAGTAAGAAAAAATTTAAAGAGTTTGAATGAAACAGTCAAGATGAAACAAATGCTTGCTATTTGTACAGTACTGTAGATGCATTCGTGGAACACACACATAAATAAATAACCTGTGGAATTAAACTGGCATGGCGTGTTGTTGCTAGAGTTTCACCGACTGTTTATAGCTATCAATCTATAACAACATGAGAAGCACTTCTGACCGACCTTTACAGGTTGTTTGAATGAATTTCAATGGTTAGCTTTACTAGATGAGGCACTCAATCGATTGGCGGAAGTAAAGTTTTTCTGAGCATAGGAAAAGTTTAAAAAAGATCGATAGTGATGGTTGACCAAGTGAGCATGGTGCGGTCATGCAGAGGTT
The DNA here is from genome assembly GCA_914767935.1 of Coremacera marginata. Classification (NCBI taxonomy): domain Eukaryota; kingdom Metazoa; phylum Arthropoda; class Insecta; order Diptera; family Sciomyzidae; genus Coremacera; species Coremacera marginata. Next base: position 67,782,720 of record OU612047.1, on the reverse strand, counting down.
GGCAAGTCACAAAATGAGTTTCGTTTTATTAAGGCAAACGATGAAACAATTTAAATGAGTTGATTTTAAGACTCATGCAATTAATGAGTAAATTGAAGAGTTACAAAAGAAAAAATTTGCGACTTTATTGTTAAAGCCTGTTTTATAAGAAAACAAGCAATAAGAAAACATTCTTATTGTGTTATTGTGTTAAGAACTCATTATTTTTAACTGCATACAACTGCCTAGATACGCTTTCTTACGGAAAGAAAAAAAAAACAAATCAAGAAAGTACTAAAAACCACATTATAATTCATAACTTTAAAACCACGAAATTATGCGAAAACTTCTGCACAAAACTTGCAGCTGTTGCAGTATTTTTTGTATCCTTTTCTTTCACCCACTAAAATTTTAGATTAAGTTGCTGTGTGTATTTGTTTTATATACGTTGCAGTGAAAACACTTAATTGTAAAAGTTTTAATTGTCCACAATGAAACATTGTGAATCTCAAGCAATATGCTACAAAATTTCTTTTATATATTGTTATTCCAAAGAAGAAGGTATTTTTGGTTTCTTTAAATTTGGGATTTTTTCCATTTTAATCGACCTAGAAGTAAAATGCTCTCAGACATTTCGGTATTCACTTTTTTTTTTGTACTTTTATTTTGTAATCTTAAATAATTCCCAATAAATTTGTCTACATTCGTCAAAGTACACCTCTGGTTTAGGACGATAAAATGCCCTTGTCCTTAAATGTATTATTTTATCTAATTTTGTGATCACTTGTACTAGAATAAATTAGGTGCCCATGATCCATCTGCTCTTACCCACGCTCTTGACTCCGTTACGGGAAAAAATCTTAAAATGTTCATGTATGAGGTCGATTGGCTTACCAGTAAGTGAATCTAGACTAACTCGAAAATAACACTAAAAAATTTTTTATAATAGGTTTTCGAGATATGAATTTTTTAATTTTTTTTTTTTCGATTTATCGGTGGTAGCTTCCTAAATCAGACCATCACTCGAGTAAGAAACGTCTACTGGAGTCACTAAGATATCATTATAAAGGTAATTAAATTTTTAACAATCGTTTAAACATTATTTGCCAATCGGCTCAGCAGTTATGGAAAACAGTTTATTTTTAAAAAAAATCCATAATTCGTTCTGTGGTCATGCAAAAATAAAAAAAAATTTACTAAAAATATAAAAAAATTACTTACGTATGGACCAAATTTTTAACAAGTAAATGAGTTATTGATGTAGAAAATGTATGGATAAATACCGGAGTTATGAGCAATTAAGCAATGGTATTAAAATTACATTTTTATCTCTTTTTTTTATTTATACCATATTGCTGAACTGTAAGAGTATATATATATAAAATAAATCGGGGATTAGCCGAAGCGAACCACAGTGGGTTCCTTTTCGTCCTCTATTTGACGAAGGATGCTACTGCTCAGGGCACTCACATGTAAGCATGCTCCTTATACAGGGTATCCCGCGACGGAGTGCAACTATTTACGGAGGTGAAAGGTTTTGTCGAGCTGAGCAAAAAATCCCATGGGGGTCTATTTTCCCATTCTAAGTAGCTACAGTGCTAATTAATATTTCATGACTTTGATTCACGTTATTATTTCAAGCAGAACGACTTACTTACAGAAAAATTATTTTAATAACTCGTTGCAAAGGCAACAAAATCACCTTTCTAACGATATATCAACAAACCCTACCAATTGCTCATGTGAATATGAAATCAATCGGTTGAATCTACCAAATTTCAACTTTGAGTGCAAATTTCGTAGATTTGTTTTTATAATCAATTTTGTAAGTTATTCAATTCTTTTTTCAATGACCCCAAAAACAAACAAGTTGGCTGTACTAAAAAAATTATACTTATTGAAAACAATGATATTATCTAATAAATAATTTATTATAATGCTATTATTTATCATTATATTCTAATAAGTATAATTTTTCAGTACAGCTCATTTTTTTATTTTTAGGGAACTGTTTATGTTTTTGAAATCATTGAATCAAAATTGATCATTCAAAGAAATTTCATTTATTACGCGAAACTCTGGGGAATTTGCACTCAAAGTTGAAATTTGGTAGTTTCAAACAATTGGTTTCATCTTCATACGAGACCAGCTCGGTAAATGTAAAGTCGGTGGGGTTTGTTGAAATACTTATTTACTTACTTACTCAGATGGCGCCTACAGCCGTAAGTTGGTTTTCGCCTGTCGTAAGAAATGGCGACAGCAGGGTGGCTTTGTAGGCCGCGTTTTTCTCTGCAGTGGCGTCGCGACACTCTTGGTCGTGCCACTAGTTTCGGCTGGGACGGTGGTACCTACTAACCTCTTCGGCAGCCATACGCAGAGAGTGGGAGATGTGTGCCCACTGCGCTCATATATCGTCGATCGGAGGAGTTTGTTGATATACCGTTCGAACAATGAGTTCGTTGCAATTCTAAAATGGTAGATGTAGGGACCATGTCCTGTGACCAGTGCAGTAAGCCAGCTATAGGAATAGCCTTGACTGTGGCATTTCGTTGGAAGCACTGCGCTCACGGTTTTCTGAACGAACCCTTTTATCCTTTCAACTTCCATTCAGTCAAATGAACGATCTTGTAAATTGCTTTGACCTAAACTCAATTATGTGAAAGGAGAAGTAAGTCATTCTAACCTACATTTGATTCCATGAATGGACCTGTTACCCTTTTTCACTCACAAAATTTCATTATTTTAAGTAATCTACAATATGTTCACAATAAAAGTTTTTTTAAAAATAAAATCACACAAGATAAAACAGACATTTTTTTATTTTATAAAAAATTAAATATAATCAAAAACTTACAGTAGATAAATTGAACATTACAAATATAAAATAATATAGAAAAAACAGAACATTTCGTTACATTAGCTGACTTCATAAACGCATTTATCACTGCATCAGTGTGTTTTTTTTTTAAATTGGTCAGAAGGTTATATTTATAAATTAAAACTGCACAGCTCAGGTGATATTTTCTTCATCCATCTCCGCCATCTGAAGTAGTTTAAAAGTTATAGACATCAACAGTTGGGAAAATGGGCCTAAAACTTATGATTTATTTTGTTATTTTCACTACAAAAATAAGCATTATGGGTATCAAAATAAAGGCCCATCTATTACCTATTTAACGAGAAATTAATCATAAAATCCATGCATTACTTTTGAAGATATAACTCTTTTTCCACTCACAACGCGCAAATTTTTTTATAAAAATTTTTCATGTTTCAGTTATTTTTTAAATGTAAAATGCAAAGTGTGCAAAAAAAAAATCGCGTGGTTTTTTATAAAAATTTTTCGTGTTTTGGTTATTTCGTAAAAGGGTGAACCGTCAAGTGTGCCTAATATGTAATATGTTTTATCTTCAAAAGTAATCCACAGATTTTTATGGTTATAGCACTTTTTATGGCTGATAAAACAAACACTTTCAAATCGCGGCGCCCAGGAAATTGTAATCGTGCCGAGTTCCTATATGCATTTATGCAAAGCATCAGTGACCTTTTTTTTTTGAATTGGTGCTAAGCAGATTCAGCGAAACTGCGAAACTGAAAGGTGCTTAAAAATAATAACCTAGGGTCGCAGTTTTGGTGAATCAACTAAGCACCAATTAATAGAAAGTCACTGATGCTTTGCATAGATGCATTTAGGAACTCAGCCTTTCTTTATGCATATACCATATAGATAGAAAGCAATTTTATTTAACTAACCTAATGATTGTTCCTCTTACAAATTATTCAACAAAATGACAAACACTACAAAAATCCCGTCCGGACACGTTGAACAACTTTAAGAAATGAAATGCAAGCGTCTTGCGATCAAGGTCGGCTTACACAACTTCGTTTGTGAACGTATGTCTGTTTCACTCGATAAGTCGGATGGTTTGACAAACTTGCAATTGCAAGGTTGGCTATTGAAATTGACGCAACTAAAGGTATTGATTTAATAAAATTTAAAACTCGATTGCAGCGTAAAAATAATGCTATTGACATAACTAACAATGTGGTTGTTACAATGACTAGTATTGTTCGCTTGTCTGCAATAGCTTCAGTTAGTTATTTCAGACACATTACGTTCCTTTTAATGGCAAGGGGATTTGAAATAAATACAATTACGCGGTTCAAGCAACTAACATGTCATATTTTTATTTCAACTGAACAAAAAACTGAACGATCATTCGCGCCAACTAACAATCAATTGTGCTTTTTTCATTCCAGTTACATTAACCAAATATCAGTTGTAGCAATTTTTTTCCGATTACCGCAAATAATATTCATTTGCCGCAACCTTATGCCTATAAATTAATTTTCTGAGTGTAAAAAATAACCCTCAAATGATATTGATGCTTTAAATAACGAGTGATTTCTCTGATATTAAAAGGTGCTGTTGCTCGTAAGATGCTCCTACAAAACTCAGAAAAAAACGATTTTTATCATATTATTATTTCTGTTGTAAGCCAGGTTCTGCTACAGATAATTTAGTGTAATTAAATGTTTAAGCTTAAGCTTTTGTTGGAATGCATTTTGTTAATTGAAGTTCAAAGCTTAAAAAAAACTTTTTTAAACTACGTTTTCCAACATTACAATGACTGATAAAATTTATAAGAAACAAAAAATTTTAATTTCTTTCTTTTTTGAGGTCTATGTGAAATCTTTTATCTCTGGCACAACACAAGAAAACTCTAACCCAGACAACATTTGGAAGATAAATTGTTCGCCTTTCGCCGGGGCGAAGCGAAAGCGATACTTTTAGGAGATATTTAGGCGGGATTCCTTTTGCGTGAAAAGAAAGCGATTTGCTATCGTTACTTCTGGGTGATACACTTTTTTTCAGAATAAAAACACCACAGTTTCGTCTTTTTTCGTATAGGCGAAAAAAAAGCGATATCATTAAGGCATTTCAAAAATGTCTGCTCTTAGAAGACTCATTTTCTGCTCCCCGGTAATAATCATTTTCTGCTCTTCTAGAAGATTTCGTCACGATGGACTTTTTCTTCCACGAGAGAGCAGAAAGCGATAGAAGCGATGAAGAAGATTCGCTTTCAGCTCTTCCGCGATACAAAATGCTGATTGGGAAGTATGAAAACAAAAATTTATAAAAAAAAAAACGTTTGCAAAGCTCTCACAAAACATTTCTTTCCTTCGTTTCGGCAAACCTTCAATTTTGCCTTAAAAAGTCTTCAATAATAAAAACGAAACTTTTTTCCAGTCAAATTATTGGATTCGTCTTTTAATCTTTATAGTTTTCAACAAAATTGAAATATTTCTTAAACGTTCGTTTTAATGGATGTTTTGTCAAAGGTTTGTGACTTTGGCTTATGAAAAACTTTTTCCTTTATGTATAATACTTTCAAAAAATTGTTGGAAGCGTAAAATTTATATTCTTTTAAGATTTTCAGGTAGTATTAGCTATTGAGTATTATCGGCAAAAATATCTAGCAACGTATCCAATGTCAAAAGGTATTTGCCAGTCAGTCATTCAGTTGGGATTTAGATAATTTGATGTGCGCTTTAATATGATTCCAAGAATGCTTGCAAAAACTTTATTCAATAGTAATCGATGATGATTTGATAAGCTGAACTTAAAAAAATAAAAAAACAAAAAATAAAACCTGCCAAAGAATTCAGTGGCAATAATTTTTGTTGCATTTAAACGTACCTCACAGCATGTCGTTAAGTTAACATGAGTTTTTCTATACAATTTCTGCAATTTCAGGAACTCTTTAATTTAATCCCATGTCATGAATAAACATTTTCGTATTTTAACGTGTTTTCCCCTGTGATAATCAGAGGAAACGCATTTTTTATAGCATTTTTTGCATATGAGGCAGCCCCTTGATGCCTGCTGCGTTACATGTCGACCTTACATGTATGAGTTGCTGAGCTGATGGTGCTGCTTTCCTTCAAATATACCTACACGTACATTTCTTGGCCAAATATTTTCCATGAATGCCTGCCATATGAACGAATTTTCAATAAAGTTTAATATACGCAGCCGCTCATAAAAATGGTTTTTTTATTGACTTTTTCGCTTTATATCTCAATGGTTTGGTTTCTGCTACTGATTTTTTTTTTTTTATTTGTTTTGTTTGAAATACAGCTACTATATTATAAGTAGCTGTATTCATTCATTGGTTATTGGGAAAGGAAACCCAAATTTATTTGAAAAGATATCCTTTGTTGCTGAACCGATTATTTGTTATATTTTATTTAACATATATTTAATAAAATTGATTGTGGCTTAAAAAAGCTAAAGTAATAAATCAAAATCCTTCTTATTATGAATAATAAATTGAAAGAAAAATTCATGTGTATGTATTAGTGAACAATGAAAAAGCTTTAACCATTTACAAGAACATTTGCTGTCGCAGAACCAGTCTGACCATGTAAAGAAAAATCTTATGTTATTAAGAGGGTATGTTTTAGCTATTTCTTTAAATAGAAATAAAAAATTAAAACATATAAAAATTATTCTTCATCACACATCATTCTTCATAAATTTTGCACCCATCAGCACCAGGGACCAGGGAACTCAGATTTTAGTCAAGTCTGCCGTAGGTTCAAAATGATATGATAGATATGTTAGAAAAATAAGGAAACCAAGCCAGGCATGTGTAACAAAATTTAGCTCTCTTAGTACCAGAATTCAATCACATGACCTCTTTCGTAGGATCCTAGGTGCCTTGGGAACATTGTAGTTTTTATCAATTAATCTAGATATATGACATCAAAAAGTTTTCTAAAAAGTATTCGAACATTGCACGAATTCAGCACAATTGAGAAAATAGTTAAATTTCAAATCACATATCAAAACTTTAACTTGTAAATTTTTCAAATACAAGCACTGTCTCAATCTCTTCAACAGTCTATAACTTAACATCGAATATAATTTTTTTTCCGAACATCAAAGGCCTAAAGTTGATTTATAAACGTTGATATATTGCCAAAAATTTTGGCCAACATACACCATTTCATTAGTTTGATTAATTTGATTCTATATGGTTGACTTGATTTGGCTTTGAAGCAGCTGTCAGCATCAAAGAACAGTAAATCTCAACATTAATATAAAAAAAAAAAAAAAAACAAACTGCAAAATATTAGACAATATTAAGAACAACGCTTTTATTAGGCCCCCAGTTCTTAACTTTAAGTATATTTTTAGAATTTTGAACTCGCAAAACAGCCATAAATTGTTATTATTTATGTTAAAATTGCTTGGACTTGGTTTTGGTTTCTTCATTTTTTATGCATTTTGTATTTTGGTTTCATTTTCTTTATTTTTCTTTCTTTATTTCTCCTTTAAAGCGTACCTACTCTGAAAGAAATTCTCATAAATTTTAAATTTTATTGCATAAATTGTCATAATTTTTCCAGAAACTTCAGAAACAAACCTGTAACAAGCAACTTCATGGCTTGCACCTGGTGAGTAGCGCGTTTTTAAAGTTTGCTTGTTAGGGAAAAACCACCTCAAATTCAATGTCGTGGCTTAAAATTGAGTTCTTTGACTTTTGGCGGGTAAAAAAAGCTTGAGTGTATTTGAATAAGCTTGAACTGTATATGTGTGTGTTCTAACACTGCGAAAAATTATAAGCCAGTTTTATGAATATTATAACATATATTAAGTTTTTAGCAATTCTTAAAAAAATTAATTTTTAAGAATTACACTCGAGAGCTTTATGCCAAGTAATTTCATAGCTGAGGTATGCTTATAAGATTTTCAAAGTTAATGGACTGCTTGAGCCACAGAAGATTACTGATGAGTTGGTGTAGCGACCGACGAAACAGCTGTCTAGTCTGCTGGTGATTGTTCTGTAAAGAATATTGTTGTTGTGGCAACCTGTTGCTTCATGAAATTACTTGGCATAAAGCTCTCGAGTGTAATTCTTAAAAATTAATTTTCTTAAGAAAGGCTAAAAGCGAAATATAACTTTAAAAAATGCCACAATTTATTTTTCATGTATTATAAGAGATCGTAAAATGTGAACAATGCAATAAGGTTATGTTTGTAATACCGTAACCATAAATATACATTTATGCAACTTACATGGAATCTATAAGAAATGCATATAAATTGTTTTATAAAATTCTGTTTCAGAAATAAAGCATAGATTACATAAAACATATATTTTTATACAATAAGGAAGATATTTTAAGACAATTTGTTAGACAAACAATAAAATAACTACTAAAATTAATTTAAACTAGTGATAACGCCCCGAAAATCGGGTGTACTTCCCTACTTCGTATTGGAAATCAAAATTTACATTCACATTGAAGAGAGTTGCAACTTTAAACGTTCATATCTGCTAAACCCTACCACTTTTTAAAAATATAATAATTTTCGGCTTAGTGTAGAGAAGACCTTTCTTATGATATGTCAAGTGTTGCTGTAGTATTTGTAGATTTGCTGGAATAAGGGGACCTTTACAGGAATAAATATGTAGATTAGCGTTTTACATACCAATAACTTTCATAATCAGTGTTGGCATGAACAATTTTTGTACTCAGCTGGTCGTAATTTCGTCCGATACTAGTCTAGAACTCAAACTGTATTGTATTGCAAAAAAAGCTTTATTAGGTTGTTGACTGTTATCGTCAAAGATATGTCATATGTTGACGTGTATGTAATATTTATAGTATAAAAATATAATATAGTTTTTTCTGCTTTTCTTTGGAAGTCGTGTTTAAAGAGTGTATTAAAAATGGAGAACTTTGATGAGCATACTCGCAAAATTATGCTCTTTTACTTCAAAAAATTTAAAAAAGGCAAAAAAGGAACTGAAGACAGACGAAAATTAATGGAAGTTTAAAGCGGTGTGCACGTTTTCGTGATGGAAATTTTTCAATCATAGATGCTCCATTCCGGTAGGCCCTCGGAGGTTGACGACGACCAAATCAAGACGCTAGTAGAGACAAACAAGGATTTGACATTCAGAAATATTGTTAGTGCTCTTCGTTTGTCCGTTGAAAGCGTTCACGGTCATTTAAACTCCGCTGGTCTCATCAAAAAGTGGGATAACTGTATACTATTTTTTCAGCTCAGGAATCGGAAAAAAAATCATACGTAGATCTTAGGTGGAAGCAACGGATTCGCACGGCACCAATATTTTAATAGAAGATTAAAAATTATAAAGGTAAAATTGTCTAAAATCAAAATATTGCTTTATTTAAAATCGATTTGCCATCTGAAAAAATGTGCATGAAAAGAATGAAACAGTAATTTTTATGACATATATAATACCATTTTCAATCGTGGCACAGTGTGCGATTGGACCAATCTGGAAGGACAAAATTCTTAATTTTTGTGATATGCTTCCTTGGATCGTTGCTAAAAGAATTGTTCTGAAGTCGATGTCTACTCTAACACACTCCTGGTTACAGGGTGTTTCACTAAATTACCTATAGAGAAAAATTCACACTTTAAGTTTGGACCTTGAAACACTTAATTGTGTTAGTGCAACAGAAAATTTTGTAACCATATCCTCTTTATTTCAAGTAATACCTATTAAGAAGAACTTGCAGGCTTTTTGGCCATTTTTGGTCTAATGTCATTTTTAAGGACATCAACGAATTTTATTCTAGAGGTATTAAGACCTTTGAAAATTGCAAAAACTAGCTAAATTTTTGTATTAAATGTTTGCATACATATCCACACAAATTTTTTGGCAGTCCATCAAAGTGTTAGCCCAATTTATCTTTTCTTATTTATGCTACACATTCCATCGCTTACTTAAATAAAATCTTGATATATGAAGCATATGATTTTCTTGTATATTAACCAACATACTACCACAAAAAATTTACGTAACTAATGAAGTTTAATAGTTCTCAACTTTAATCAACGCATTTATTACAAAAACTGCTAACTTGACGCTTAAAAATTTCCTTAAAAACACAAAAAGCACCGTTTTACAACTACCGTTTTAAGTATATCGGTTAAAGCAATCGTTTTCAATCTTTACCCTCATCTTTATATGTGTACCAGCTTTATGACCAAGAAAAAAGTGTATATTTTGCAAGTTTATTTTTTACTTCTATCCTCGTAGATTGAATAAATCTCACACTTTACGTAGATTCATATTTTGAATAATTTTTAAATGAAAATATAAAATATATATATAAATGCAATTTTTTCGACCCTTATTTTTTCGATATAATAAGGAATAATTCTGAAAAGGTTGAAGCTTACAAATTTTTAAGTTTTCTTTTAAAAATTTGCTGCCATGGCAAAAAAAAACATTATAAAATAATTGCATTAGATGGAAGATCTGTTTATAGCAATTAGTAATCTTTTTTTAAAAAAAAGTATTTTTAAGACTTTAAGGGCCTCCCTTAAGGGAGCTTTCGAAAAAAAAAAGACTGCTTTTTAAAACATATTTTTTTAACTATATTTTATTTTAGACCAACATTTTTTTTTATTCTTAAAATATAACTATTGAAGATTTATCCCTGAAATTGTGGTTAAAAAAATATTTATCGATAAAGTAGAAAAGAACAATGCCACGCAAGACTTTAAAATTTGCGGTGAGCAAGATATCTGCAGGCTGGTTCATAAAAAATAAAATTTGGTTTAATAAAGAGTTCTTTTGCGTTTACTCGTTCGTTTTCTTTTTTTTTTTTTGATACATACTTTTTGATTTATTGATTATAACGACTTTCAATTTTGTGCTCAAAATAATTAAAAAATTAATTAAAAAATAAAAATTAATATTTTGAAGAAATCAAAGACTAAACACTCAAAAGCTCTTTACTAAACCGAAACCAGTCTCCAGATATCTTGCTCACCGCAAATTTAAGGTCTTTTGCAGCATTGCACTTTTCTATCTTATCGACGAATAGTTGTGGACCAAAATGCCAGGGATAAGTCTTCAATACTTTAGTAGTTTAAAAAGTTTTGGTATAAAATACAGCTTCAAAAAATATTTTTAAAATGGTGTCATTTTTTTTTCTTCGAAAAACTCCCGGAGGCGCTTAAGTGATTTTACGAAACCCATAATTCGGAAATTAGACTTCGTACTGGACTGAATTTTTTACACAAATTGTTGAATTGTGAAGTCTAAAAGATAAAATTTTTAGTTATCCGCTTCAAAAATTCAAAATCTATTCAAACGAATATTTTCTTAGACATAGCCTTAAAGTCTTATAAGATTGCTTGATGACCAAGTCAACTACGCCACCAAGCAATGCTCTGACGTACTGAAGAAGGCCTGTCCTAACAGAACGCACATCTGAATCTGAACTTCCTACGTATAAAAGGGCTATAAAAAAGGCTAAACATACCTCGTGGGCCACTTTCTACAGCAACATAGAATCAACCTCGGAGGCATCTCGATTACGAAACATTCTGTCCAAATTCCCCACATCGCCAAGCAAAATACAAAAACATGACGGCTCTTAGACAGATTCAAGCCTTGAATCACTTAACCTCCTCATGGATACCCACTTTCCCGGCAGTACAACTGACACGCCTTATCTCAATCGGCGCATAGTAAGCAGAAGAAATATTACGTGGGTAGTGACCATATTTAAGCCCTACAAACCTCTAGGTCCTGATGGAACTGTGCTGGCCCAGCTTCAACATATCCTCCCGCACACAATGCCTTGACTCCAGACCAGTTTATGTAGTTGCCAGATAAGATGTCAGACTTAACTTTAGCAACAGCGCCAGTTTTTCGAAAGGATCCCTAGACAAGAAACTTTTCTATAATGAGAAACGAAAATCGAAAGGCAAGAAATGATGACTCTCTCCTATTATATTCCATTGGACTTACACTGCTATCGTCCGCCCAATTCCACACCATAGAGTAATTGTCAGGTGGCCAGCCACTCGTAAGTCTTCCACACTAAACAAGCTTCATTAGTACAAAGTAGTGCAGAAATATGCAGAGTCGGGACCTTGCGGTCTACTTGTATGGATGTCTTACACGTCCTTAAACGTCCTTAGGTCTTAAAGACCTAATTACTATGGAAATTGCTGCCATCACTGTTTTGAAGTTAAAGGAGTCTAGATATTGGTTCAGAACTGGTATAGAACACATGGAGGTACTGGCTTCGGCCACTATCCCTCCCAATACAAATTGACTGACAAATTACTGACAACCAGAAGCAATTTTTTTCAAGAATACAACGTGTGCGTTCCTACACGGCCGGAATGTTAAAGCAGGCCTCACTATATGGAGGGGACCATAAACATATTTATTGACGGCTTTTAGCTCGAAGGATGGGCTGGGGGAGTATTTTCTCCGGACCTGGGGATTGAGATCCCATTCCGACTTTCCGATCATTGCAGCGTTTATCAAACAAAGACCTTGGCCATCAATGGAGCAGCACTGCACCTTAACCAGCTGAGAACCTCAGAAAAAGCTATATATATCTTTTCAGACAGTCAAGCAACGCTGAAATCATTATGCTCCTACACACAAAACTCAGCCTTTCAAGGACATGGCTGATCAATTCAGGATCCATCTTGTATGGGCGCTCGGGCATCGTGACATAGAAGGCAATTGCCAAGCTGACTTACTGGCTAAGAGGGGTACGACCACTGCTATCCTTCCGGAAAAGGATAGGGTAAGCCCTCAGCTTCCTTTTAACTCCAATGCTGGTGAAATACACTACGCCCATGGGCGGTGGGATAGCCTGGCTACCTGTGCCACAGCCAGATTAACCTGGCCTATGACAACAAACCTACTTCCTCGCTAGCTTGGAAGATGAAATGTCTCTATTCTGGTAGCGGGTGATAACATGGTATCACAAGGGGCCTAGATAAGCTAAGTGTACGAGACGGGTAGCCGCCTTAATCACACTAACATAACCTAAGCTTGCAAAGTGTATACAAATGTCAACCTAATATTTTAGATTTTATAAAACTATTTTCATTTGAGGTATAAATCATTATATAACTTTTACGCATACCAAAAAATTTTTGAGATGTTGCTATACGAGTAGAGAATGATACTATACTAATTTAATATACAAACTTCTTAAAGTTAATTCATGTATATATAATGATTGTAACTGTAATAAGCAAAATTAAGCTTTCCTTTTGACAGACAATTTTCCATTGCTCAAGTGATTTTTTAAAATGTGTATTGAAAATAAAAACTTTTGCTTCTTCCAGTAAATTCACATTATAATCTTATTTTTTTCTAAAAAGTATAAAATAAATTTTTCAACTCTCATTTATATTATTTTGTTTATACTATCCGTACTGGGGAGAGGCGTTTGAACCTCAGAACCCCCCGTGGCTGAGCGCTTGCTATGAAATATTATTTTTTTCTATTAAAAATTAGTCTAACCAGTGAAAACTTATTTATATATACAAAAATTGGCACCAAAGTAACCATTGGCAAAAAAAATTTAAAAATAACTAAAATGTTACCTAAAGAAAAAAGCTCATTAAAATGTCTTTAACCCCTTATTACCCAAGATCATAAATTTTAAAATATATAAACTTGTTTTTAAGGTTAATAAAACACGTATTTTTTGAAAGTCAATATTTTTAATATATATATTTTTATAACAGAATGAGGGAAGAGTGACACTGTGACGCTGAGCTAATATTATATACATATTTTTTTCTATGATGTGTGTGGATATCTAATATGTATTGTAGGTACTTATCTAGTAGGGTAACAGAAAACCGTGTCAATTTAGAACAACAAAATTTTTCAGATATCTTAAATTTTTTCCGTGCACCTACTTTTCGTGGTATTCGAACTTTCAAAATAAACGTTCAACAACATACTAGAAGGGTCACAGGGTTGTGTGGTATGTAGCAGTGATTCAACAATGAGTTAAAAGGGATACGGTCCGTATGGACTTTGTAGAATAATTTTTAGTCTGTTACAGAAATGTAACAAGGGGCTACACGGGGTTAATAATAACATTACTGTGCATTTTTAACGACTTCTTAATAATAAAAAGTAGTTGAAACGAGTTGACGAGAATGTTTCTAATAACTAGCATCAAAAAAATGTTCTCCAAAAAGTGTAGATTCTGGTAAGATGATTTGGAATTTTTTATTATTTTTAACTATGAAAATGTTTCGTGACGTTAATAAATATCACTTTAAGATTTCTTTTTTTTAATTGAGTGAGTTTGTTCATACACTTTACTCAAATTACACTCAAATTATTACTCAATTTTTCTCTGTGTGAAATCATTCTACAAACCTCTGCTTCTAATATTGTGTAAATGTTTTGTTGGCTGTTTGTTATAAAAAAGGTACAGCAAAAAAGAAACAAAAAGCAACCGTTAACAAGAACAGGAACAAGTAAAACACAACATTTATAGGAAGTTACAAAATGGCTTCATGACAAATCATCACAACATATATAAACAAGGAAATATGATGGCAAGCAGCTGCTCTTAATGTGCGTAATGAATGAGCAAATGTTTTTTTATGTTTCTGTGTGTGTGTGTTTCATGTTTGAGTTTTGGAGTGCCGCCTGTAGCAGGAGTTGTTTTGTGTAAATTCGTTAAAATTGGATTTATTGGCATGAAGTACTTTTTACACTCTCTTTGAAAACTCTTTAAATGTTGTAGATAAGTGCGTATATATTTGTGAATGTCCTTAAATGCCTTGGCTTTTTTGAATTCTGGAGCATAATGAAATATTAGTTTTTTTGATGCCAAGTCTATTACATGCCAATTAAAACGCGAAAAGGGCTGAACGTGTTTGAAGGTTTACATTTTTTAATTTTAAGTAAAACGTGCATGCAATTTATTTGAATTTTGAAATACTTACCAAGCCTTTGTTTAATTGAGACAAATTTTCCCGAACCACTGAAAAATTTAATTTATGAACAAAGTTTAGTTTAGAGGAGACCAACAATTTTTCAACTGCTTTGCGTGAGCGCTTTGCAGCAATGTAAGGAAACAAATTTTACTTTGCTGAAAAGAAACCACAAGTAATGGAACTCTGTAAAAATAAATAAGCACCATGCTGCAAATTAATATACAAGCTCACAATATCATAAAGATCCGAGTAAAAAGTACTTTGTTACAGTGATTCAATAATTTTAATGAATTTTTGGGAATAAATAATGAGACCATATGGAAGGAATATATAATGGGATATGGTCACATATGCGGTTAAAACTTCGAAGAGAAGGGAGATGAACTGTAGAAAATTCTGAAACGAAGAGTAAAAAGTTGGCACAACAAAAAATAGGGAAAGATCTGCGATGTATTGTTAATGACACTAATCAATTATTACAGTGGTTCAGTAATAGTTTAGTTCAAACTTTGAAGAGTTCAGAATTAAATCGTGAAACTTCTGAGAAGAAGATTAAAAAGCTGACAGAGGATAAAATATGGGGAATTTGGGATATTTTGTTAAGAATACTATTTTCTTTAATTATTGCAGTGCACCAAATTACTAATAACAGTATATTAATTTAGCTCTAGTGAATGTTAGCAATGCATAAACACGTTTTACTTTCAAGTTTTTAACGCGAGCAATGGTACTGCAGAAGTGCGTTTGACAGGCATGCAAGACTTGCCGAAAATAGGGTTCGTATCTCAGATGGGATAAAATGTCAATTATCCACTGATTAATCAATTTTCACTAACAATAACAATAACAATAACAATAACAATAACAATAACAATAACAATAACAATAACAATAACAATAACAATAACAATAACAATAACAATAACAATAACAATAACAATAACAATAACAATAACAATAACAATAACAATAACAATAACAATAACAATAACAATAACAATAACAATAACAATAACAATAACAATAACAATAACAATAACAATAACAATAACAATAACAATAACAATAACAATAACAATAACAATAACAATAACAATAACAATAACAATAACAATAACAATAACAATAACAATAACAATAACAATAACAATAACAATAACAATAACAATAACAATAACAATAACAATAACAATAACAATAACAATAACAATAACAATAACAATAACAATAACAATAACAATAACAATAACAATAACAATAACAATAACAATAACAATAACAATAACAATAACAATAACAATAACAATAACAATAACAATAACAATAACAATAACAATAACAATAACAATAACAATAACAATAACAATAACAATAACAATAACAATAACAATAACAATAACAATAACAATAACAATAACAATAACAATAACAATAACAATAACAATAACAATAACAATAACAATAACAATAACAATAACATATAATAATAATAATAACAATAATAATAACAATAACAATAACAATAACAATAACAATAACAATAACAATAACAATAACAATAACAATAACAATAACAATAACAATAACAATAACAATAACAATAACAATAACAATAACAATAACAATAACAATAACAATAACAATAACAATAACAATAACAATAACAATAACAATAACAATAACAATAACAATAACAATAACAATAACAATAACAATAACAATAACAATAACAATAACAATAACAATAACAATAACAATAACAATAACAATAACAATAACAATAACAATAACAATAACAATAACAATAACAATAACAATAACAATAACAATAACAATAACAATAACAATAACAATAACAATAACAATAACAATAACAATAACAATAACAATAACAATAACAATAACAATAACAATAACAATAACAATAACAATAACAATAACAATAACAATAACAATAACAATAACAATAACAATAACAATAACAATAACAATAACAATAACAATAACAATAACAATAACAATAACAATAACAATAACAATAACAATAACAATAACAATAACAATAACAATAACAATAACAATAACAATAACAATAACAATAACAATAACAATAACAATAACAATAACAATAACAATAACAATAACAATAACAATAACAATAACAATAACAATAACAATAACAATAACAATAACAATAACAATAACAATAACAATAACAATAACAATAACAATAACAATAACAATAACAATAACAATAACAATAACAATAACAATAACAATAACAATAACAATAACAATAACAATAACAATAACAATAACAATAACAATAACAATAACAATAACAATAACAATAACAATAACAATAACAATAACAATAACAATAACAATAACAATAACAATAACAATAACAATAACAATAACAATAACAATAACAATAACAATAACAATAACAATAACAATAACAATAACAATAACAATAACAATAACAATAACAATAACAATAACAATAACAATAACAATAACAATAACAATAACAATAACAATAACAATAACAATAACAATAACAATAACAATAACAATAACAATAACAATAACAATAACAATAACAATAACAATAACAATAACAATAACAATAACAATAACAATAACAATAACAATAACAATAACAATAACAATAACAATAACAATAACAATAACAATAACAATAACAATAACAATAACAATAACAATAACAATAACAATAACAATAACAATAACAATAACAATAACAATAACAATAACAATAACAATAACAATAACAATAACAATAACAATAACAATAACAATAACAATAACAATAACAATAACAATAACAATAACAATAACAATAACAATAACAATAACAATAACAATAACAATAACAATAACAATAACAATAACAATAACAATAACAATAACAATAACAATAACAATAACAATAACAATAACAATAACAATAACAATAACAATAACAATAACAATAACAATAACAATAACAATAACAATAACAATAACAATAACAATAACAATAACAATAACAATAACAATAACAATAACAATAACAATAACAATAACAATAACAATAACAATAACAATAACAATAACAATAACAATAACAATAACAATAACAATAACAATAACAATAACAATAACAATAACAATAACAATAACAATAACAATAACAATATAACAATAACAATAACAATAACATAACAATAACAATAACAATAACAATAACAATACAATAACAATAACAATAACAATAACAATAACAACAATAACAATAACAATAACAATACAATAACAATAACAATAACAATAACAATAACAATAACAATAACAATAACAATAACAATAACAATACATAACAATAACAATAACAATAACAATAACAATAACAATAACAATAACAATAACAATAACAATAACAATAACAATAACAAAACAATAACAATAACAATAACAATAACAATAACAATAACAATAACAATAACAATACAATAACAATAACAATAACAATAACAATAACAATAACAATAACAATAACAATACAATAACAATAACAATAACAATAACAATAACAATAACAATAACAATAACAATAACAATAACAATAACAATAACAATAACAATAACAATAACAATAACAATAACAATAACAATAACAATAACAATAACAATAACAATAACAATAACAATAACAATAACAATAACAATAACAATAACAATAACAATAACAATACAATAACAATAACATAACAATAACAATAACAATAACAATAACAATAACAATAACAATAACAATAACAATAACAATAACAATAACAATAACAATAACAATAACAATAACAATAACAATAACAATAACAATAACAATAACAATAACAATAACAATAACAATAACAATAACAATAACAATAACAATAACAATAACAATAACAATAACAATAACAATAACAATAACAATAACAATAACAATAACAATAACAATAACAATAACAATAACAATAACAATAACAATAACAATAACAATAACAATAACAATAACAATAACAATAACAATAACAATAACAATAACAATAACAATAACAATAACAATAACAATAACAATAACAATAACAATAACAATAACAATAACAATAACAATAACAATAACAATAACAATAACAATAACAATAACAATAACAATAACAATAACAATAACAATAACAATAACAATAACAATAACAATAACAATAACAATAACAATAACA
This sequence comes from Coremacera marginata, assembly GCA_914767935.1. Classification (NCBI taxonomy): domain Eukaryota; kingdom Metazoa; phylum Arthropoda; class Insecta; order Diptera; family Sciomyzidae; genus Coremacera; species Coremacera marginata. The sequence continues at coordinate 67,763,691 of OU612047.1, read as the reverse complement.
ATAACAATAACAATAACAATAACAATAACAATAACAATAACAATAACAATAACAATAACAATAACAATAACAATAACAATAACAATAACAATAACAATAACAATAACAATAACAATAACAATAACAATAACAATAACAATAACAATAACAATAACAATAACAATAACAATAACAATAACAATAACAATAACAATAACAATAACAATAACAATAACAATAACAATAACAATAACAATAACAATAACAATAACAATAACAATAACAATAACAATAACAATAACAATAACAATAACAATAACAATAACAATAACAATAACAATAACAATAACAATAACAATAACAATAACAATAACAATAACAATAACAATAACAATAACAATAACAATAACAATAACAATAACAATAACAATAACAATAACAATAACAATAACAATAACAATAACAATAACAATAACAATAACAATAACAATAACAATAACAATAACAATAACAATAACAATAACAATAACAATAACAATAACAATAACAATAACAATAACAATAACAATAACAATAACAATAACAATAACAATAACAATAACAATAACAATAACAATAACAATAACAATAACAATAACAATAACAATAACAATAACAATAACAATAACAATAACAATAACAATAACAATAACAATAACAATAACAATAACAATAACAATAACAATAACAATAACAATAACAATAACAATAACAATAACAATAACAATAACAATAACAATAACAATAACAATAACAATAACAATAACAATAACAATAACAATAACAATAACAATAACAATAACAATAACAATAACAATAACAATAACAATAACAATAACAATAACAATAACAATAACAATAACAATAACAATAACAATAACAATAACAATAACAATAACAATAACAATAACAATAACAATAACAATAACAATAACAATAACAATAACAATAACAATAACAATAACAATAACAATAACAATAACAATAACAATAACAATAACAAAAAACATTTAAAATTTTTTTATTTTCAGGGCTACATGACGGATACGAGCCAACAAACGCTTCATGGAACATAGTATTTAAGTATTTACTGGTTGTTCAGTTGAAATACATTCTTGGCAAATTACTCTTTGTGAATCGCAGAATCATCATTGCCTTTACTTTTGAATTTTCCAAGCGAGACTTTTTCGGATTCGATTGGCCGAAAGAATTCCATTCAGCACGTTTGCTCTTTCAGGATCATACCACAGTACAACACATAATTTTAGGACTCAATTCTGACAATTGCACGTGAAATTAGGCCCAAAATGAAGAACTGTGCATCATTCGTTTTGTCTTCTTGCCTGCCAAAATATTTTTAATATCGATTTGAAGTTAGTAACTATCGTAGAGGGGAGTTTTTCACGTTTTAGGCTCTTTTGTTTGACATAACTCGAGAACCACTAGTCCGATTTAGCTGAAACGAATTTAGAAAAATTAAGAACTACAATTCCTCTTATCTGTTTTTATACCGTTTTCATATGTGTGCAACACTTTCGAAGTTAAAAATTATTGTATGAAGGGAAAAAAGTATTTGTTGCCAACAAATTTAAATTTTTTTTATTTTTAAGTTCATAAAAAATCCAAAATGGAAAAAAGTGTCAAATCTAATTACTTTTACGTTAAGTCACATAACCTATGAGCAAAATAAGGCATAGAACATGAAAATCGATGCACGCGTTTCTCATTTATTCACAATGAAGTAAATGTATAAATAAATGCACGTAACCTGTGAGTAAAGTGAGACATTTTTTGAGAAAATATATGAATAAATTTATTTCAATTCTAATAATGTTATGAATGAATATACACAAAAAAATTCCGATTTGTATTGCAGCTATTCTTACACAGAAGTTTGGAATTTATGGAATCTATGCATAAAAACAAAATTTAGAACATTTTCAATTATAATTATAATTATTGTCAATATCCATTCTCTTTGAAGTTGACGCTTGTGGTTCTAATGATCTTCTTTTCTTCGTAGGTTGTTGATATTCGTGGTCTGAGCTTGCGTCGTCATCCGAGGAATCCATAATATTCAATGGCTCGTTTTTCCCATGGGTCCACCAATTTCAGTGTCATCTTCTTCTTCGGTGCGTGCATCTTCATACTGCATAATTTTCGAACTCCACCAACAAATCTCTGCCAGCATCGCATCTAATTTTTTGCATTTGAATCGCTCTTCCATTGGCATGGTCACCTGGTGGAACCTCTCTTCTTGTTCGTCTGCTTCCTGAGATAATTGTGCCAAAAAGGTATCAAGGTGGAAATGCAGGAAATTTAATTTTAATGTCATGGATGCATTGATTTTTTCAAAATAATACAGCAACTTGTCCACTCGTTTCTGTATGTCATCTCGCTGTACTCGGTTCTTTCCTAAAACGACTTCGATGACATCTTTCAGTGCGTTCCTAGGTGGTTACTATGGTTCGAAAGCACATTTGTGAAAGATTCGCTTTTCATTAATTTCCTTATATCTGTTCCATTGAGAATACCTCTTTTAAATAAAAAAAAAAAACAAAAAAATTATTGGTAAGGCGAATATATCACAATCATAAAAATCAAATTACTTTTTGTTTATTTCTTTTTTTTTTTAATTCTCACAATCATAAAAAAGGTGTCAATGTTTTCTCCAAATAATGTTGTGCATATCTCGAGCAAATTTTTGAAATTCATACATTTACTTAATTGTGAATAAATGAGAAGCGCGTGCATAGATTTTCATCATCTTTGCCTTATTTTGCTCAGAGGCTATGTGACCTTACGTGAAAGTAATTAGATTTGACACTTTTTCCATTTTGGATTTTTTACGAATTTAAAAAAAAAAAATAAATTTTTAGGCAAAAAATACTTTTTTCCCTTGATACATTCATTTTTAACTTCGAAAGTGTTGCACACATAGGAAAACGGTATAAAAACAGATTAGAGGAATTGTAATTTTTAATTTTTCTAAATTTGTTTCAGCTAAATCGGACCAGTGGTTCTCGAGTTATGTCAAACAAAAGAGCCTAAAACGTGAAAAATTCCCCTATATGATAGTTACTAACTACAAATCGATATTAAAAATATTTTGGCAGGCAAGAAGACAACACGAATGATGCACAAGGTCTTCATTTTGGGCCTACTTTCACGTGCAATTGTCAGAATTGAGTCCTAAAATTATGTGTTCAAAAATGTTGGACTGTGTACTGAAAATAAAACGCCTCGTCACCAGATACGATGGAATACAAGAATCCTTTGACCTTCTGCACTTGCTTAATGATGTCTTTTGAATGTTGAATCGGAGGCAATATTTCTTGATCTGTCAACTTGTGCGAGACAAAACGTGCACATACCTTTCGAAGTCGCACTAGGCTGCACATACGGTCAAAATCTTCTACACGAGTTAGGTAGCAGTAGAAGTCCAAATCACCAAATCTAAAGGATACAATTTTTGGGTTGTCCTAATCGTGTAAGATGTCCCGTAAATGTATATTATAGATTCATAAACTTTAACTGGTGAAGGGAATTTAAATTTTTCAATATTTATTTCAGTTTTTATTTAAATAAACTGCAAAAGAACTTTTAACAAGTTTGTATCTTTATATTAATACTCAAACAAAACAGCTTGGGATCCCGTTCTACCTGTGTTAACTTCAACATATTAACATAAAAATTATATCGATGGAAAGTTATTTTCGAGTAATGTAGTAAAACTAATTAAATGCTAAAAACTTATTTTCCCAATGGGACATGACAAACCAACAACAAAATACATAGCGACACAGCTCTGTTGAACATCGTTGCTGCAGCATACACGAGCAAGAGTAGAATGCGGAAGTGACACAGACGCTTCAGAAGAGCTGTGTATCATTATTGTTGTTACTTACTTACTTAGGTGGTCGTAACAACCCGTGTCCCGGTTTCGGCCGACCTCATCAGCTCTCGCCAGGCGCCTCTGCTTTGCGCGCGCCTTCTCCAATCGGATACACCAAGTGCGGTTAGGGCTTCCTCAGCCTGGTCCATCCATCGGAGACATGGTCTCCCTCGTCGTCGTTGACCAGCGACCCTCGCCTCGAGCTCCTTTCTCGCTAGAGCTTCGTCAGCCATACGATGGACATGACCCAGCCAGCGTAGTCGCTGCACAGTTATACGCCGCACTACGTCAATGTCTTCGTAGAGCTCATACAGCTCGTGGTTCATTCGGATGCGATAGTCATCGCCGACTCGAACAGGACCGAAAATTTTGCGAAGATCTTTTCTCTCGATCACCCCCAGAGCGGCTGCTTCAGTTTGCGAAACTACCCATGCCTCAGCGTCATAAAGCAGCACAAGTAGAACGAGCGTCTTGTAGAGTGTTAGTTTTGTCGATCGGGAGAGGGCTCTGGAACTTAGTTGCTTACTGAGCCCGTAGTAGCACCTATTAGCAATTATTGTTCTTCACTTTATCTCCAGGCTGATTTCGTTGTTGGTATTAATGGCAGTGCCAAGGTAAACATACTCCTTGACTACTTCAAAGTTATAGCTGCCGCATGAAACGTGGGAGTCTAAACGCCGCGCTCCCTTGTTTGTAGACAGCATATACTTTGTTTTACCCTCATTTATCGTCAAACCCACTCTGGCTGATTGCTTTTCGATAGCGGTGGAAGCAGCGGTAACATCTCTCTTGGTTTTGCAAACAATATCAATATCATCAGCGTACGCAAGGAGCTGGACACCTTTATAGAAAATGGTGCCATTACGATGCACACCGGCCTTTCGTACGATCCCCTCCATGATGATGTTGAAGAGATCGCATGACAGTGGATCGCCTTGCCTGAAACCTCTTTTGGTATTGAAGGTTTCGGAGAGGTCATTCCTAACTTGACGGAGCTGCGTGTGTTGCTCAACGTTCTTCTGTAAACTCTAATTAACTTTGCAGGTATACCGAACTCAGACATTGTTGCGTATAGGCAATCCCTTCACGGCCTATCGAACGCAGCTCTAAAATCGACAAAGAGATGGTGTGTGTCAATTTGATTTTCATGGGTTTTCTTCTGGATTTGTCGTAGCGTGAAAATCTGGTCTATGGTGGACTTACAGGTCGAAAGCCACACTGATAAGGTCCAATCAGTGTTTTTGTAATTGGCTTTAATCTTTCACACAGTACGCTTGAGAGAACCTTATATGCGATGGAAATAAGACTGATACCTCTATAACTAGCGCAGATTGTAGAGTCTCCTTTCTTAAGTATAGGGCACAGTACACTGAGGTTCCAATCGTCGGGCATGCTTTCTGCTAGCTATATTTTGCTGATGAGCTGATGCATGCGCCTTATCAATTCATCGCCGCCGGTTTTAAACAATTCAGCTGACAGGCCGTCAGCACCCGCTGCTTTATTGTTTTTGAGTCGTTGGATAGCAACTCGAACCTCTTCATGGCTAGGTGGTGATACTTCTACTCCGTCATCGTCGATTGGTGGCACTGCACTGCGCTCTCGATGGGCGGCATTGGTGGAATCGTTGCCAGTAAGTAAATTGGAGAAGTGCTGTCTCCACAATCTAAGCACACACTGTGTATCCGTGTTCAGATCTCCATTTTCGTCTCTGCAAGTGGATGCTCCGGGCTTGAAACCTTGGGTTTCTTAACGCTTAACCTGTTGATAGAATTTTCGTGCATCCTTCTAGCCCTGGAATACCTCTAGATCCTCACGCTCACACTTTTCCTGCTTTCTTTTCTTGCGTCTGAAAAGGCGCCTCTCTTCCTTCCTCTTTTCGTGGTAGTTTCTCGCACGGCTCGCGTTGCAGCTGACTGCAGCGTTTTTTTATATGCGGCGTTTTTTACTGCTGTCGCGATGCGACATTCCTGATCGTACCATTGGCTCCGAGGTGGCGGGCGCCGGAAACCAATGACTTCTTCAGCGGCAGCGCGCATAGAGTAGGATATATGCGCCCAAACTCCGCCGGCGTCGTCGGGTCCAGAGATTGGTTAGTTGAGCTTAACAGAGAGTTGAGCGGAGTAGGCCTCGGCAGTTCGTTGTAATTGCAGCTTAGCGACATCTAGCTTTCGTTGCATTCCTGTGCGTATGTTCTTCGCATTGCATAATCGCATGCGGATCTTGGCTGCAACAAGATAATGGTCGGAGTCAATGTTGACCCCCCGAAATGTACGCACATCTAGAACACTAGTTTTTGCTTTCTCTTAATATCTCTCTCTTCGAACACACCGATAGCCCGAACAGAATTGCCACAGCGTCAGCGTCAAAAAAAAAAACTTATAACCCATTAACTGCCGTGGTGTGATTCTGTCAGCCGATTTCGATGATTGTTTCAGAAGTTGCATATTATGATCCCTAGATTACAATTTCTGAGTTAAAAAAAAGCCGAAATTCTGGTTTCCCGGAAATTGGGTGTTGCGTTAAAGCAACGTTGGGCGTAAATGTGTTATATTTTTCTTGAAATCAAGCTTTGATTTGAATTTTTAGTTTGATATTTTAGCCTTAGATTTCTGTCAAAATTTGCTAAATAGCATCTTTGTTTAAATTTACTACACTGTAAGCAAAAAATGTCAAAAACTATGATTTTTTCCATACACTCACACTCATACACTCCAAAGGCACATACACCTCTCCTCCTCAACAAAATCAAAGGTTTATTAGCTACATTGAAACCCAATATAATAAACTTTGTCTCTCCAGGACTTCAAGGCAAGAGCTTAATGCGTTGATTTTTGAGATTTTTTGAAAGTTAGCGTTGCTTTAAAGCAACATCGGCGGTTAATGGGTTAAACTGCTGCGTGCTTCATTTAACACATGAAAACACATTTATAATTGTTTATTTTGTTCAATACTTGGTGGTATATTTTGAGATGACGCTAAAACACAAAAGAAAAATCGATTTTGATATGGTCGAATTTCGGCCACGGCGATACTAGTTATATTATATTTTTCAATTCTTCTGTATAATCTTACAATTTCATTTTTAGAAGGCAATTAAAAATTATAAATCTGAACTAATTCTCAAAAAATTACAATAAGAAAATCAAAAATTCACTTTTCAGAATTAGTTTTCAAATCAATAAACAACATATATTGATTAATTATTCAGAACTTGTTCACATTCAAAAATAATTTTATTTTACTTTTTAAAAAGTAAAAAAGTTAAGAAGTACATTAGCTTGCTTCAAACAATTTCCATATCATTACTGTTATCTATAGATTTATTTTGACAAACCTCCCCATTGGATATCCTGAATACTTTACTGAATAACACATAAAGGTTAACACTATGCAAAACAGTAAAAATTAGTGTTATTTTATGCCAATTCATATAGTTCCGTTTGTTTCGTGTGGTCACACTAACTAGCGAGAAATCTAATAAGATATGCCAAAGATTTTTTAATAATATAAAAAAAAAATATTGCCTTTATTCAGGCTCAGTTCTTACTATACAATACTGAGAATAATAAATTAAAAACTTCATATTTGCCTTAAATTCGAAGTGGCAAAGCTTCTCTCAGAATTTTGTATTTAGTTATCATGCATAAAAAGTTTGAAAATAAAACTAGTTCCCATTCCAAGCCATTTGCAAATTTGCATAAGTTCCATTTAGGCCAACAACTTTTCTGTGCAATACAAAACAGATGTCAAAAACTTCTTAATTAAGTTCACAAAACTACTTTGGGCAAGGTCCATCGTTGCCATCGTCCAACTTTTGACGACCGTATGTGTTGTTGCTTCTTTGCTTACAACAAAATTACTACAGGAATTCATAAAATTACCTTAACTCTGAAAGTTAAATTATGTTTTTAAGCCCATTAAACGCCGCCGTGTTTGCCAATGCTGTCAGCCAATTTCTATGATTTTTTCAGGAATTGCTTATTTTAGTTCCTAGATCACAATTTCTGAGTTTCAAAAAAACCGAAATTTTAGTTTTCCGGAAAATAGGTGTTGCTTTAAAGCAACTTACTTACTTACTTACTTAGATGGCCGTGACAACCCGTGTCCGGATTTCGACCGACCTCATCAGCTCTCGCCAGGCGCCTCTGCTTTGCGCGCGCCTTCTCCAATCGGATACACCAAGTGCGGTTAGGGCTTCCTCAGCCTGGTCCATCCATCGGAGGCATGGTCTCCCTCGTCGTCGTTGACCAGCGACCCTCGCCTCGAGCACCTTTTTCGCTGGAGCTTCGTCGTCCATACGATGGACATGACCCAGCCAGCGTAGTCGCTGCACAGTTATACGCCGAACTACGTCAATGTCTCCGTAGAGCTCATACAGCTCGTGGTTCATCATATTCAAAAACAAATTCTATGTAATCTTATATGTAAAAAGTATAAAATAATTTCTCCTAGATTTGATCAAATCTATAACCCCTTACATATTCCTAACTCCAATGGCGCATGTTTGCGACAGCTAACCCGCTTATAGAACTTTATCGGTTCTTCCAATGTTTTCCATGTTATAACCAATTGCTTTAGAATATTTAATCATTCATTTTATTGTAATGCACAGCTGTAAGCGGAATCTGGCTTAAGTCAGTTTTGTATTGCTTAAGAGTAGTTCGTTTGCAATCATTGCTTATGCAATAGTTTCACTTCAGGCACCTTAGCAGCACAACGTTTTTTCGGACAAATACTAATGAAGTGAATTCATATTGTGATAAGAACTAGTTTTTATTTTTATGGAAGCCATAAATAATAAAAAGTGAATAATATAGGAATAAGTGGTTCAACAACAATAAAAACTAATATAAAATACTGAACGAAAATAGAAGATAGTTAAATAGTTCGAAGAAAAGATTTCGAGAATAATTTGTTGCATCATTTACTTTCGTTTTCATTGTTTTTTTTTTTTTTTTTTTGAATAAAGAAGTTTTTTGTGTTCTCTTCTGCCTTTGTCATCAGTGTTTTGGCGGACATTGTAAGCACGCGTTGTAGGCCTACAACAGTATTTAAGCTACATCGTATTTAAGAAATAGTCTGCTTTGTAATTTAACTCTGGGCAGTCGATAGCGGGTAAGTAAAGTCGATTTCTAGATGAATTCATAAGTGAATTGATGTCTAGTTATTTTTTATAAAAATTCAATATTTTAAAAAAATAAATTTGACAAAGGCTATAAAAAGAAACAGTAAAAATGGTTTTCTGTTTTGAGCGCATTTGGTTAAAGAGATATTGATCTCAAAATTTCATATGTTTGATCCTCTTAATATCCCTCTTCACATTTACTACCTAGTGCACCGGTCATACGAACTTTCGCAATTCAGTACAAAAAAAAGCTCATCTAATAAACATATCTCTATAAAGGCTTTGCTTAATTCTTAAGCATTGAAAATTTAAAGTAGATATTTTAATAAATGAAAAAAACAAAAATTTTTCAAAAATTACAGAATTTTATTATTTGTTATAAGTTTTCCTAACCATAATGATGATGATAATGATGAAGGGTCCAGAAAGTATAAAAAAATAAAATATCATTAATATGACATTTTTTATATGCGTATACTTAATGCGCCTACGTCTCTCTTCAGTAACAGTATAAACAGTAACAGCAACACGCTTAAGGAGGAGCATGACATTCGCGGCAGAGAAAACAGACCTTTTTCTAAAAATTCATAACTCGGTCAAAAACAAACATTTTTCCAAAATTTTTTTTATTATTGTAGAGAATTGAACAAATTACAAGAAAAAAAAATCAAAAAAATATATTTTTCACTTCAACATGGTTTTATAGAGCTCCAAACTGGCGGCAGAGAAAAAAACGGGGCTTCGTGGTTGCAGCGCTGGGAGTTGTAAAAATTGTCCGATCTGGAAAAAAATGACTTTTTTAAATCTTAACAAAATTGGTTATCGTATGACACGAGCTTTTTTTAATTTTTTTCAATTTTTGGTGATGTTCCAAATTTGAAAGTGTGTTTTTTCGAATAAAATATTGACTTTAAAAATTCATAAAAAATCGAAAAAAAATATAAAAAAAAGCTCGTGTCATACGATAGCGAAAAAAGTTAAAAAATACAAAAAAATGTCGTCAAAAAATGAACCCGCTAGTGCCGCAACCAGTACGATAAACATGGTTTCGAGATAAACGCGTTCAAACTTTGTGAACAAAGAAAAAAAAGGTTACCTTCAATCTGCCATACCTGCTTCTTCTTACCTGCTGTTTCTTATAGTTTTTTGCAATCGTTTAGCAATTCAGGCTTCACCCTTCAAGTAGGTACGAAATAACTACCACCAAAAGGCAGGTAGCAAGTAAAACAAGTATGTATATACCAGCTGCCGTACGTCGGTAGCGCAAAAATTAAAAATGCGCTCTCACTAATCCGGCTGTAACTTTTGAACCCGTAGGAATTTTTCCATGAAATTTTTTTCTTAGAATTTTAATATTTACTAAAATACAAAATTATTAAAAAAGTCGATTTCAAAAAACTGCCAATGTCATGTAACCCCTTAAGATATCGAATAAAATTCAATTGAATAAATACATTCAATTGAGCCTTGTCCATCACCAGCGATTTAAGAATCTGTTGCGTTGGAAAGTATTAAATGAAAGTGAGGAAAAAATGTACCTTTTGCAATTGTTTTAATTGTGGTTTTCTAAGATTTAATCCATTTGTGTTAAGTGTTATTCTATTGATTATTTTATTGCGCCAAAATACTTAAACGGTTCCACTAAATTAGCTGCAGAAACCGCCATTAAAAATGGTCAGGAAGGAGGAGAGTAATTCTTTGTTTTTAAGGAATTTTTTTCTTATTTCAATTTAAGTCCTTATTATGGCAACTTCTTGATATTCTTTAATACTTTGATCCAATGTTACAAAATTAAATACGAATAATTATAAAAAAAAGATAATACCGCCGGAGTCGAAGCGACACTAGAACTACTTTGCTGATGTACGAACCGAGTGCAGCACTGCCAGAATGATGAAGTGGTCAATATGTGCAGTGTCCATTCTATATTATAATTATTTAATGGTTACAATTTTAGCTAAATCATAATAATGAAATATTGTATTTCATTTGCATTGTAGAAAGCGTTCAAGAATCTTTAGAACCTGAAAAGTGAACTGCCAGAACTGCCTTTAGAACCGGCAGTTGCATGAGGTGGTGATAGTATTGACAGTATTGTTAAAAGCGGTCGTATAACTTTTTATGTTAATAATTTTAGGTTCGTGCGTTTAGTGTATATGATTGTAGAAGTTGTTCCAGAAACAGAAATTTCATTTGATACATCGAAACTGCCTCGACTTCGGCAGTACATAAAGGTGCAAGCAACGATATTTCCAATTTCATTTCATTTCAAGATCTCAAAATATTTAATTTATGCCCCCAAACGTAAGTTTTGCGTTTTTTTTAGCGCTGACGCGGGATCTCAACCTCTTGGGACAACAAAAATTTGCAAAAATAAAATTTGCAAGCCTTTTGAATGTTGTCGAAAAACTCATATAAATTTAAAAGTGTTGCTAAGTGATCTGTTAAAGTTTAGGAGTTGGTTACGGATTTACTTATAAGAAAATGTTAGTCTCTTATTGTGGTAATTTTTCTAGTAGTTCACAAGTGGCTTATAGTTCAACATTGCTTTAAGCAGAATTTTAACGCGATAGCAGCTTGTAGATAATTTTTTAGAATACTATAATAAGACGCTAAACGAAAATAGCGTTTGAAAGGAATTTGCATTGCAGGTTACATTTCTAATGGTGTGGTAAATTTTTACAAAATTACTGTTTATATACCTTTCCTTGATGCAACAATTTACAACATGGAAGTATTATTTACAAAGCACAACTAGCTTTCGTCATCGTTCAAGTTGATTTTAATGACAACCGAAAACGAGGAACGATATAAATTTTTAATTAAACAATATGCAAGAAATTTACCTTGCTTTGGTACACTACCATAGGAATAACTTAAATCAGAATTCAGCAGCGGATGCTGGTGCAAATATTAGGAAAGTGTGGTGATAGGTGAAGGAGTGCAATTAATATTAGAAATATATTTTTAGAAGTTCTATGGGCGAGTCCGCTTAAATGGTTGTGCACTCTTAAGAATACATAGGGATAGCAAAGCCATAGAGGATGATGTATTGCAAGAATAGGCAAAAAAAGAGAAGATTGAATACAAAAATATAAAAATAAATAACACGAAAAAAACGAAATGGCCATTTCAGCCCTTAAAAGGAATTTGACCGAGCTTCTTATGATCAATTGTGTTGTGTGTGATATGAAATGTTTGCACACAAATGATCAAGAACTGGACCTACGTGTTTTACGCCGACTCCGAACGGCTTATGTTCTCGAGAAGCTTTTCATGGCAGTTTTTACTCTCTGAAGTTTGCCATTGTCTGCAGAAAGGTGACGGCCGAACAGAAAAATGAATTCAATTGAAAAATTTTCTATGTCAGATGGATGATTCGAACCTGAGTTCTTTGGCGTAAGAGTCACACACTCTACCCACTACGCCACGGCCGCCACTAAAAATAAATAAAAGTAAGTTTTATTAAAAATTCATTAAAGTTTTATACTAAATTCCTATGATTCATCGATATCAAAAAATATCGATATATATTTTATGAAACCTCCCCTCCCCCCTTTTGAGTAAATCCTGGCAATGGGCCATAGTATATATTCTTCGAATTTAATTTAAAATATACTCAGTTCAATAAGTTACTAAGCTCTAAAATTGATGCTTTGAACTTTAATAAAGATGAACATTTAACAGATTTCAACTAAGATTAACTAAGATTAATTAAGATCAACTAAGTTAATTGTAAGAAGCATGTAACTGAAATGCAAATATTTCTATTACATAAAAATTGTTAAAACTTTAACTTTTAAGAAAGTATCCTTTTGATTTTTTTTTTTTTTATAGAGTGCATTTTCATATATTTTTTTTTTAGTTTTTCTTGTATATGCGGACTATTCGTTGAATCATTCATTTCATAAATTGCACTGGACATCCATTCATTCATTGAATTTAAATTGCTGCTCATCGTTGTTAAGTCCTTAATGCTGTCCTTATTGCATGCACAATAAATAAGAAGTTCTTTGCTGCTTCTACGATTTCTTCGTCTTCTTTTTCTTCTTCTTCTTTTTCTCCATCTATTTCTTTTTATGCTCTGTCAATATGAATGCATAGTATTTCAAGTGAAATAAAATTGAATTCCGTACATTTAATTAAATTTGTAAACTTTCAATGGTATTCAGTAGAGAAATTTTTAATTTATTAGGTGAAATATAGCATTTTGTATAGCATTGAGTCAGAAGAGGTCACGTGAGGACTTGGTTCAAATTCCATGGAAAGCCATTTGTTCAAATGAAATGCTAAAAAAAATGGTAAAAGTTTTTGAATTGGTATCATACTGATAAACTTTATGAATAAAAAACCTTATCGACGAACTGGGTTCTAATAACACTAGAAATAGCAACAATCAAGTTGGAAAATAAATACTATATTTTGTAGTGTTAGCATGTTATGACTCTTAATTGATATTGGCATGGATTTTCATTTTACCTCTTAAAACCGTCCTTGTAGTCAAAGCTATGAGTTCAAAGGTTTTGAGCTACCAAATTTTTTTAATTTCAATTTACAAATTAAATAACTGCCATGGTACCAACACACATGTGGCAATGCTTTGAGAAGCGAAAGTTTAGTTTTTACTCATACTCTCACACTCACACACATACATACAATCACACACACACACACACACACACTCGTGCACACCAAAGTTACAAGAAGGTCAACAAATTTTAATTTTTCCGCTTTGAGTTCCATCTAGTGAAAATAAAACTTTCTAGACTTTACACACACATACAGCACAGAAACATACATATACACGGCATAAATAATATAATTTATGTTACGTTTGCATGTATGAGTGAGTGTGTGCTTGTTTTAAAAGTCAGCAGGTTTCTCTGTATGCGTGCGTTCGTTCGTTCGTTTGAGTGAGCTTTTACTTTGTTGGCATTGCTCCATTTTCGTTGCTCCTTCGAAGTAGAAAAGTGCAATAAAAAAAAAGGTTTAAAATCTAAGAAAATAAATTTCCATTTAAGTTTTTCAACATTTAATTGCGTTTTTCTTCTTCAAGAATTACTACAGTGCCAGAAAATTCCTTGCTTCATGCAAAGGACAGCAATTTTTGTTCACAGCAGCTTGAGTGAAATAAAGTGAAAATTTTTTTAAGTTATTAAAAAAACATAAATCAAAACAATATTACATAGTTTCTATTTTCTGAAGGCTTTGTATTTTGTTTGAAATAGATTCATCGTTTCTTGAAAAGAAAATGTTAAATATTGTCCACAAGAGTATAGTACAATGATTGAGACATTCCGCATTTAAGTTAAAAACAATTTTGTGCTTACATTTAAATTATAGAATTTTATGAGTGTAGATCGAATGCGTAAATAGGGGTCAAGCCGCAGAAGCTGTAAGGTGGACTGAAGCGAATATAGCTTCATACTGGGAAGCCACAACCTCTCGTTTTAAGACCGTTAGTGAAGCTGTTAGCCAGTCCTGTCGAAGCTGCAGTACCAGGGAACGCTAAGTCCGAAGCGAATGTTAGCTCTTCGGCTAAAGATGGGCAAGGTGGACATTCTGTGAAAGTTGATAGCCTTCCACACATAGAAAGGACGATGAAAGCTGGTGGACAACCCTCAAAATTCGATAGCCAGTTCCAGGGAAACCTTGTGGTGTGTCAGCTCAATCTAAGCCATAGTAGGGCAGCATCAGTAATAATGATGCGTTGCATGGAGGAGAATGGTATTGACATAGCAATGCCTCAAGAACCTTGGATTTTTCACAATAGAATTAAAGGCCACGCTGTACCAACCGGTAACAGATGGCAGGCGGAGGACTTGTATCTTGGTGAGGCATAGTATACTAGCGGTACATATGACACACCTATGTTCCCCGGATCTCACCGTTGGGAGAATCGGGTATGGTGCAGGTGCTTGTATGGTAGCTTCAGTGTATTTTTCTTACAACTCTCCGGACCAACCACCTTCATAAGAGATGGAGAATATGGTAAAGTACTGTGAGGAAAGGAACATTGGAGTGATAATATCATGTGATGCCAACGCGCACAATAATGTGTGGGGAAGCTCCAATCACAATGACAGAGGAGAGCAACTGCTTGAAATTGTGGAGAGGTATAGTCTGTTGGTAGCAAATAGAGGAGCACAGCGGACTTTCGTTGATGCTAGGCGAGCGGAAGTTTTTGATGTAACCCTCCTTTGCAGAAGGATTCTGAACAGAATAGAAAACTGGAGGGTTGTGGATAGGCTAACCATGTCTGACTACAGATCCATTCAGTTTGAATTCAAGTATGGAATCCGACACCAACGGAATAGCAAGGAGTCAGGATTCTCAAGAATACAGATCCTGTGAATTATAAGGCAAAGTTGAGGGAAGCACTGACCCAAAAAGCTATAGAAGTACCAGGAAATACAGCGGAAGTGGAAAGCCATATCAAACATCTTAGTTCGGCCATGGTCGAAGCTTACGAGGCATGTCCTTTATCTTCAGTAGACGAGGGTGATCCGGCGCCATGGTGGTGCATGGAACACGAATCCCTGAAGAAGAATGTTAGGAAGGCCTTCAATCTGCACATGAAAAGGGGTACTCCAGAAACATGGGCAGACTACAAGGCTCGGAAAAGGGAACTGAAGAACCTCATACGACACCGTAAAAGGCAGTCGTGGAGAGATTTCTGCTCTGGGATGGAAACTATTTCGGAAGCATGCTGGCTTCAGAAAATGGTTTCAATAGATCTATTCTCCAAAGTGGGACTGATTCGAAAAACGAATGGAACCATGGCAGAGAACATAGGCCTGACGACCCGTGGACACTCTTGAAGAAAGGGATACACAGGGTTGGCAGACTGGAAGCCGAAAGAATGATCACTATGGACGGAGTGAGGAGTGATATACGCTCATTTGCTCCGTACAAAACATCAGGGATGGACGGTAGATTTCCGGCTATGCTGCAGTGGGGGAAGATCTCATTGCACCTAGGCTGTGGTGTATATTCGTTACTTGCTTAACGACTGGGTACGTTCCGAGAGTCTGGAAAGAGGCGAAAGTTGTCTTTCTTCGGAGCCCGGAAAAAAGGATTATGCGGAGACGAAGTCGTTCAGGCCGATCAGCCTTACGTCTATCGTCTTGAAAACGATGGAAAGAGTGATGGTTGACTGTCTTGAGAGCACTTCGCTGATGCATAATCCTCTTAGTAAACGCCAACATGCGAATTCGAATATAAATTTTTTTTTTTTTTGTCTTTCCATTGATTTTTACAACTGAACTGTGAATAATTGGCTCTTGACATCACACAAGACGAATAATGTAGAGTCGGTTAACTCTGTTCGTTTTAAGATTTAGATTTATAGATAAATAGATGAAATAGATCAATAAATATTAATAAAGATACAGATATAAAAACGGAATACTGAACTCTTACATTAATGAGAAGATTAAATTAATTTTGTCTTAAGTGGTTTTGATCTTTAGATGATTTAGACTCACTCTCTACTTTTCTTTATTGAAGATGCGTTTTTTTTTTCTACATATATTATGCGTGTTTTTTCCTAAAGCAATGAACTTGCCTTTTATTTGTTTTTATTGTATTTTTTTTTTTTTTTACGATTCATTTCCTTTGATTTAAGAATAAAGATTGATTGTGCGAACCTTTCGCAAAAACTAGTTTGGGTGCAAAGGTGGGCTTCTTTTGTGTAATTTATGTATAGCCTTTTGGCCAGACAGTATTTTATGGCTTCATTTGATGTTTTCGTTGCCAATAATAAATATTAAATATTTATAAACGTGGGCTTTAACTATGGCTGTTATATTGGCAGAGCTTATATTTTTCCGATATAATTTTTTTTTTTTTTTTTTTTTTTGCAACATATTTTCTTTGGTTACCTCTACACTAAGTTTCCAGCTTCTGATCTGTGCTGTGTTTACCGCTCGCTGCTTTTTTTGTTCTTGCAAAATAAATTATTTCTTATCTAGAAACTCTCGAAGCACCTTTTGTTTAACTTGTTCGATTGTATTTTAGTTGGGTCAGAATATGGCGGTAATGTGGCTCTGTGGCCAGTACATGACACGGGCGGATGCTTATCTTTAATTTCAACAAATAATGCTGTTGGTAGAGCAGAAAATCTTATATAACTTTTTGCTTTCAGAGAAGATTATTATTATTTTTACTTATTTTTTTTTTTTCCTTTTTTTGCACAAAATAATTTTTCGCAATTTCTGAGATTCTATGGCCGGCAATTTTTCGTTGTATTGTTAATGCTCGTTGCAGCAGCAGAAACAACAAAAGCAGCAGCAGCAACATTTATTGAAAGGCGCTCCATGCAGCAGTAATATTCTCTTTTTTTTTAAACTACCGACCTGCTGCTGTTGGTAGTTTATCAAATTTTTAGTTGGAAAACTTGGCCAAAACTGTAGTAAATGAGTTTGGTCGGATAGAAGTTTTCACTTGAAAAAATTGCAAAAAATACCTATCTCATAGATACTCGCACAATGGAAAACAATAAAGTAGTGCATTTTTTTTGTTTCTTTCTCTCTCCCTCTTTCTCTGTCTTTCTGTCTTTCTTTGTTTTTGAAGATTCAACAGTTTGTCCAGCAAAGCAAATAGAAATCATCTGCCAGTCGAAGAAACAAGGACACGCACGGCCATTCAAGTTGAGAATCTCAGCTGAGTGTTGCTGCCTCAGTGATGGTTTTCGTAGAAAGTTTTAAGAACTTAATTTAGAAGTTTTTGCGTCTTTTTTGCTGTTGTACAGAAAAGTTGATCCTTCTTTAAATTATGCGAGTATGTAAATAGTTTGGAATTGAAGCTAGTTTATTTTGCTGAAACTCTCTGGGGGGCAACAAAACTAAAAAAAAGAAGAATAATTGAAGTGATAGTTGTTTTTAGGTGTTTTTTTTTTCATGTCATTCATAATTTTTAATTTAATTGGAATGATTTGCTTAATTTTATTTCAAGTGAAACATTTATTACATTTAAGGTCAATTTTGACAAGAATCGAAAATAATTGAAATCATATAATTTTCATGAATGTTCTTTAAAGTCAATCCTTAGCTCAATTTAGTTGTAATGTGATTTTTATCTTATAATTGAAAAACGATTTTTTTAATATTAAAAAGTAAAATATCATATAAAGCTTAGTAAGCTGTAGGAACGAATATTTTTAGGCATATAATTCTACACGCAAAAATTTTTGTGCATAATTATCTTATAGCTAAAAACAGTTTCGTACTTGAAAAATATACATGACTATCAGTTTGACGGATTTGAAAAAAAAATCTTATTTTTCACTCTCAATCTGTTTTGCAGATTACCTGTAACAAGAAAATTACCTATGTTATAACTTCTTAATTTTTTAGCTGCCACAGACAAAATTTTCGGGAAAATGTTAAGAAAGCTTCAATTGAAACACAGTAGAATCCGGACATAACGACCTCGAAGGGATCGGCGAGCAGCCTTCAGAGCTTCAGACACACTGCGCGTCATTCTAACCGGACGAATTGTCTATAAAACACGTTGCTTTAAGCAGATGGTCGCTTAAACCGGAGTCGTACTAAACGGATATGTTTTTCTAGTACTGAGCTATGAAACCAAACTTAAGTCTACGTCGCTTAAAACTACTGTAATAATTTTTTTAAATTGAAAATTTAAAATTTTCGAACTCTCAAAACTACTTGCAAATATATTTTGTCTTATCTTTAAGGTGAAAGCTTAAAGTTATCAGTTTCGAAGTATTTTGAGGAATCAGAAGTTATCTGAAAATTTATAGCTCAATAAAAATAAAAAAATATTACAAGAAATAGAAAAAAGGCGCAACGTAAGGAAACCGCCGTATCTTACCAACAAAATGCCATTGGAACAAAAATTTCTACTTGAAATGCACGTCTAAGATGCCTTTATTTGAATAAATGAAGTTTTAGTAAACTCCATTCTTAAATAAAGATTTAACGATCATCCGTTCACAGCAGTGTAAACAACATTTACAAAAAAAAAAAAAAAAAAATGGTTTAAGAAGCTCAAGTTCGGACGATCATAGAGACCAGACCTTGGGATCATATTACTTGTAAAGGGTGTTTTTCACATGTTGAATATATCCATCTGACAAAACATAGTAAAAATAAGGCAGCCCACAGGTTTTGTCAATATTTCTTCCAATGTGCGAAGGAAAAATTATAAAAAATTGCTTTTTATTTGGAAAAATTGACGTTTGACTCATTACCTATGGGATATAATTCGTTCAGCATTTTTGCTTAGAATTTAACACTTTTTTCGCAATATTGCTCCGCACTATAACACATGCTTTGTTTTATATAAAAATATTTGTTGTTTCTAAAAAAAATTAATTTTATCGGAGTTATAATCGTATCGAAACCAATATTTTTGACTAATTTTTGGAAAATGTTGCCAAGGCTTTTAATATATAGATTTTAAACATATCAAATAATCAGAACTATAAATACAAGTTAAAATCGTACTGCAGCTAAAAATTGCTTCAATAGCAAAACTTAAAAATCTAGCGGTGTCTACATAAGTATTAACAAAAAAGCCTCTAAATAAATTAAACAATATCGACACAAAGCAAAGAGCATCCGATACTTCTACATTTTTTTAATAAGATAAAGTTTAGAGACATAATTTTAAGAGCTTATGGTAAAAACTTTTCATAGACATGAAATAAGGCAATCATAATTGTATTATGATTATGAATTAATCTGAGTGCTCCGAACACGGTTAGCTTTTTTAATGCTTTCAACTCAAAATTTATTGCCTCTGGTTAAAATTCTAATTGCATTTTTAAAAGTCTGCTATATTTTATTTTTTTTTTTTCCAAGACTACTATTAGAAATTTTGTGAAACTCTATTAAGTGAGCAGCAAAAAAAACAAAATTTCTATTTCTAAATTTAAGCTGTTATACGTATAACGAACTATAAAGCTTTTGTCAATAATTCGGTTTTTAATGAAATCAAACTTTAATCCTATTACGGTTCGGTAATATAAATTCATTTTTCCTCAATTTTCTGTTCTTTATTTGCTATCGTTTTTTTTTTTCTTCTTTAAACATCCTGTAAAATCCTTAATTGAATTGAACACATTAAATTTTCGTTCATTGATGATACAGCTAAATAAATTGATTTTTGACTCGCTCTATTATTACGGTGAATTTATAAGTTTTTTTTTTTTCTAGATCGCTCTGAATTATATTCTTCTGCTGATGTGCAAGTAAAGTAAGACATCCCAAAGCTGGTGTTTCCGCCATGATAACCTCGCATCATCCCCACAACCACACGCATGCACACTACAACTCACAAGCTCCCACCCACATACACGCACACACACTCACTACATATCATAACAATATCCTTTTGGTAATTTTCTCTTATGGATTATTTTCCTGTGTAGGTTTTCTTCTTTATTGCTTCAATTTTCCTTACCTTGCCTTAGACTGCTTATCGTGCAAGGACACGCTCTGTTGTGGTATTTGTTTGAGTCGGTGAGTCGGTGTCAGGCAAGCATATCATGTGAGCTCGTGTTGTATTGAGTTCTGTTTGTTTTTTGGCTTCGAAAGTAAGCCAAGTCATTCTATTGACAGCCAATGCCGATTCAATGCCGATTCGCAATTATTTTTCAATCAATTTTATTGCCGAATTACACAGAAGTACGATTATTTTTTTAGCTTTCGTCATAATAATGATTGCAATGGAAGGATGAGAAAAACTTTTCTCATTTCAGACAGACAAACAGAATTTATTTAACGATTTTTATCGATGGCAGAACAAGGTTTGACAGACGCACACACACTTTGTAGCATTTGGTATTTTGAATGGTTTTAGAATAAATATTGTTTTATTTCCAGATAATTTTTGCTTTAAACCTACCCTTGTTTGATTTCGCATTCATACACAATTCTATAAATCCGGAAACCGGATAAGAGTCTTCAATTTTAAGCTTTATATTTTGTGATGCAGGTTTTGGAAAATGGATCTCAAGAGTTTATGTACTTTGATCTAATTTTTGATACTTTTATAGCTTTAATTTACTACCCCCCCCCCCCTCCCCCCTTGATTTAAATGCGCCAATTTTATGCCTATATATTTCTTGAGTTATTTTTTATGCTTCTACTAAAGAAATTCATCAACTAATCATTAAAGGAAGAGCCTTTGATCAGAGTTGTAAAAAAATGTATGCAATAAAAAACTGCATTCAGTGGCAAAGAAATGGTTTTATTCATTCAACAATTTGTTGATTTCATGACTTTAAGTTTTGAAATCAGCAATAATTTTGAAGTCATGACTTTGAAATCAATTGATGAAAATTTCTGTTCAAGTCTTTTGATTCATTCACTATGATTGAACTCGAGCTCCCTGGAGACATTGATTGCATTAAATTTTAATAAATTTGAAGTAACTGAAATAATAAGAAGTCAGTTATAGCTTAAATGACTATAATTGTGAAATAGCTTGCAGTCAATTAAAGTCTTTCGATTGATTCAAATATTTATAAAAGCATTTTGTATGATTTTTGTATTAGTTAAGTAGGGATGGTAATCCCAACAGTTCGGGATCCTGGGATCCCGGACTTTTTTAAGTCCCGAAAATTTTAGTACTAGGCGACGAGAATCCCGGCACTAATTACCAATATTTTTTTTTTAAGCATGCGACATAAAAGTTGCTATAAAATAAACCCTGTTGTCACCTTTTTTAGTCTACAACACGTATTTTTGTTCAACGGCAACACTGTCTGAATATACAACTCAGGAAGTATTTTGAGGACTTGCTTACCAGAAACAGTTAATTTAAATTTGGTTTGCAATAACAGATGTTTGCATATAAAAATGGAAATAAACCTTAAGGTAAACTAAATGTTGTTTAAGAAAAATAAACAAAACAAGCTTTTGAATTGTAATTTTTAAATTTATTTCATGTTATATAATCCAATAAACACGAAATCGTAATCAGATTCGTTTCGAATTCGAAATGTGTACGAGAAACGAATTCGAAACAAGTTGGCAAAAATTCAATCTAGCGAATCGGAGAATTTTTCGTGAAGTCGTTTTCACATAAGAAACTAAAAAAAAAATTATGAGTTGGACAAGCGGTTTTCCAACTTGAATTAGAAACAAGTGCAGATGGCAATACTTTCTCGAATTGTTCTAATTTGGGTTCAAATTGCTAACGACAACGTTCGCATTCAGAGCAAATGTGTCCATCATATTGCAGAAAAATGCAACTGGTGTACCTTTCATTTGCATCGATATGTACCAACGATTTCGTCCACAGTATTAACACCACCTTCCATGCTGTTATAAAATTTGATAATTTCAGGTATTTTTTTGTAGTGTGCATGGTACTGAGCAAAGTAACAAAGCTCAGCTTTTTCGAAACTTAAGATACAAGTGAATTTCGAAGATTATGATCAAACACAAATTCCGAGTGATATTGAAGATACTGCTTCATATTGAACAATAAAGGGGAAAGTTTCTTCCGATTTTTACGAATCGTGACAACAATTGTCATTTTACGTTGCTTAAATGAAACATCCAAATGAGAAGACGTAAAAAAGTTATTACATGTGACATTTTGGCTAGTAGGCGAATTGGTGTAGAAGAAAGTTGGGAAAACTGATGGTGCGCATGCATTTGTACCGTTAATTTTGCTAGAGCTAGAGACAATGCCAGAAATTGCTTTAAATTCCTGACGAATGCAGAAGTGGTCTATGCTTCATCATATGGTTTCAAATTTACACAAGAGGGACTCTTTTGTAACTTTTCATGTTGGCAGCAGTCATGTAAATCGTGTCAAATTGACACAAGCGAGAAATTCGGGTTAAGTTGCCTATTATGCTACTTCCCGAAATGTCTTTACTTCTAACAGAGACATGATCATAGCGTCAACCAATCATATATCTAGTCAAAAAGTGTCACTTTAAAATATTTATTTTCTTTTTGTTTTCTTACCAAGTTTTTTTTTTAAATTCGATAAAAATTTTATTTCTTGAACTTTGTTTGATTTCTTCATTATTGGAGTACTTTTGTGGCATCTAATACTTTATGATGCCAAATTTGTACATTGTAATTCTACTAATTTAAGGATTCAATTTTTAAATCCTGAAAATCCCGGGATTATTTATCATTATTTTTTAAGTATAATTTCTTTAGCACAACCAACTATTTTATTTTTTGAGATATGTTTATGATTTTGGTGTCAATGAAAAGAAAATTAAATAAATTATGAAATTAATTAAAAAAAAAACAAAATCGAAATTCTGAGAAATTTGCACTCAAAGTTGAAATTTGGTAGTTTAAACCGATTGATTTCATCTTTGAACGAGCACAGCTTGATAACGGTTATGTCGGTACTGTTTGTTGATATACCGTTGAAAAGGTAATTTTATTGCCTTTCCAATAAGTTATCAAATTTTCCGTTACTTAGTTCTTGTGCTAGAAACAATAACGTGAATCAAAATCGGGAAATATTAATTAACCCTGTAGCTCATAAGAATGTGAAAGAAGACTCCCGCGCTCTCATACGATTTGTGGCTCAGCTCAACATAGCCTATCATCTCCGTAAATAGTTGCACTCAATTGCGGGGCTCCTTGCATATCGTGGCTTAAAAGATTTTCCTCAATCATGAATTAAGTTATTCTTAAGACTTTTAATCATTTGACTTTATGAACTTCAAATTGACCTAAAAGACTTCAACGAAGCTTTAAGGCAATCTTTTCAAATGAATTAAGCAATGCAATCAATTTAGTTTTGCAGTCTTGAGTGCGAATTAAATTTTAATGAAAAATTGAAGTCATGGATTATAACTTACATTTTTTTATGAATTCAATAACTGAAAATGAAGTCATTGGCATTCAAGTCAAGAATGTTGAAGTCATTGCAATTAAAAATTAATTTAAGATTGTAACATAGCTATGAAGTCACTGATAGCAAAACAAAATTATTGCAATCGTTTGCAACTCTCTCCTTGATTATTCTCAAAATATGCTTTTGAAAAGTTGTTTTTAATATCATCACAGCATTGCATAACATATCCTTTAGCTGTCCTCGAGAGTTTGCAAATCGCCATAGATACATATCAATTGTTTCTTTTTTATTATACTCGTTATTAAATTATACCATCGTATTTGTTACGAAATAATAATTATGCGCTAACAAATGCAACAAAACCACGCTCAACATAAAGGCCCCACACACACACAGTCAGAAATAAACACATAACCCTATAGGAACAAACTAACTTGTTTTTAAAAACAACTAATTAAAAAACTAATTTAAAATAAACCAGCATATGAACTACTTTGAATTATATTAAGGCGGCATCCACTTCAATTCTAAATAGTTTTTATTGCATTATATATGAAGTAATTAAAATACTACTTCAAAACAAGTGATTGATAAACTACTTTGAATTATATTAAGGCGGCAACTACTCTGATTTTGACAAGTATTATTTGCAAATTTTTATTAGATTACAAGTTTATATATATTTAACAATGTTATTTCATCAAATATCTTTTACTTTAGGCCATCAGTAATAGTTTTTTATTGGTTATTTTAAAGTAATTAAAAAAATAATTTAAATATAACTAATTTAACAAGTAGTTGAAAATATATGCAGACGAAAGTCAATTGACTTATTTAGCGGACATCACCATACAAAATATGTTAGTTGGTTCTATGGAAAAAAGTCAGAATTTCAACTAGTTGTGGTTGACAAAAAACTACTTTATCAACTACTTTTAAATTAGTTGATTTTCCTACAGGGAACTTATGGAACGGTGTACACGATGATTACAGCATATTGCATCAAACAGTACCTATCACTGCATGTTGTTTTGTTCATGTTTATCAGTTGGTTGGGCAACTATTGCGGTATTAGCAGCATATGTTGACAGAAGCGTCCTTTTTGTCTGTTGTGCAATGTAATAACTAGAAAGCAATTAATGCAGAAAAACAAATTTACGAAATATTTATATGTTATTATTATAAAAAAAAATTTAAATATAATGATTTTAGTTATTTTTATTCTTAAAGACCTAGGCGTTCATATTAAAGAACACCTAAAAATATTACCTGTGTAAAAATTTATAAATAGTGTAAAACAAATTTGCTTTTTTTGTCTAATTGTTTGTGCGCAAACGAATTCTAAGCTACGTGATCGATATTGTTGTGGCTCTAAACATTTTGTAGGTTATTCCTTCTGGAAGGTTCTAGTTTGTCACAAATTGAAGATTATTGTAATTTGTTTTTTTTTGCAATTAAAAATGTTTGCATATAGCATCTATACTTCACAATGAGAAAACATTACAAAAATTCAAAGTTGTAACTTTCGATGCTGCTGAATATATATTTCATTCAATACTTTTTTATCTAAATATGGCCGAAATTTAAGCTTCAAACAATTATGCAATAGGTCTGTTCGCGTACCCAAAAGATTTCAACAATTTGTACACATTTTACAAATTGTTACCAAAAATCCGTTCGTTTACCCAAAAAACTTGCAAGTGAGAAAGAAAATAAGAGAGTACGATTTTTCTCTTCAATCCAGTTTTGAAAAGTTTTGAAAGGCTGATTTTCTACTTGCAAGAATTTTCATGATATAAAAAAAAAATAAACGTCTAAAACAGATGTTTTAAATGTAAAAAATAAATAAAAAATAGTTAAGCTAATAAAATTATTATTTTTTTTACATATTTTAACATACGTAACATAAATATATGTTGAATTGAACGCAAAATTTTTTCGCCTTTTCCCAAATTTTAAAAATTAGCTATTTGCTGAAAGTCGTATTTTTTCTTTTTTTTTTTTTTTTTTGTTATTTTCTTTTCAGCATTGCAACAGTTCTACATGCATTGCAAATTTTAAGAAATTTTCTGTTCGGGTACTTTTTAGATTTTCATTGTTTTGCGAGAGAATTTTTTTCTTACTATCAAAAAATTGACATACATACGATAAAAAATTATTGAAAAAATTGAATTAATATTATTTTTAAATTTAAATTTTTTTTGCTTATGTGCGACGAAAGATAAGAACGATATGAAAATAGATTTAAATAAAACATCAATTGTGTGAGATATCAAATTGATTCTGACTTTGATTTTGAGCTGCATTCATGCCATTATATATGGAATAGCACAGCATTCAAATGACCGCCTCGGCTTTGCTGGCAGTGCCTCAAGCGGTCGGTCCAATTTTTAATGACTCCGTCCAATATATGCATTCAAAGTGATTGGATTGTTAGCGTAAACTAAGGACTTGGCGTAGCCAATTCTAAAGAATTTATTATTTTACGATAAAATGATTTGCCCTTATACGGAATATATCTTTTTATCATTAGAAAAAAAAAATATTATCCCAAAAATTTGGGCTCTATTTTCATGATGGAAAATAGTCCCACACCTAAAAAGAAAACAGGAAAATAAAATTAAAAAATTGCCCCAATTTTGCATTTCATCGTTGCATTTCATATAAAATGTTGGGCTTTTTCATTTTGCGTTTTGAGGCAATTATTCCTGGGACAATTTTGCACAGAGCCAACGACCGGGCGCACCCAACGCGAGCGCACCTAACTCGGGCAAAACGAACGCGGTTGCGCGAGGTGCTTACCCGGCCGGTGTCCCGCACAAAACGGACATTATGTCCGTTCAATGTGGACATAAAATCCATGGATCTTATGTCCGTTTGCGAAGTAGACATAATGTTCATGGACATATGAAATCTGAAAATTTTGTATTCCAATATTTTAGGAATTGTTTAATTAGTATAAAACAGTTTTTTTTTTTTGTTTTGTCATTTACTACCTTGGAATCGTAGGGTAGACGTAAGTAGACAGTAAGTAAAATGTAGGGTATCTTTGCTTCGGATATGGGCATTTCCACTGAAAAGTCCACCGTGACACGAAAATTTAAAGTTATTAAAAACTTATTATATAATGATATTATCTTAGAGAAACATTTTTATTTTATTGATTTAAGCAATTTAAATATAAATTAATTTTCCATAATGATATGACAATCGTCTGTACTGTTTCACAAATGTAATTTTTCTTTTTAGTTAAAATTTTGTAAATGTTTCGTAAACGTTTTTGTTTTAGTGAAAATGGAAGGCATTGGCTAAAAATAATGAAAAATTATTGTGGCAAGGAGAGGCAGAATATATTAGATTTATTTTTTAATAACTAAATCACATAATTACTTAATTACCTAATTACTTAATTACCCAAATGAATTACAATGGGAAAAATGTCACGTAACGCCATGCCACGTAACGTTTCATACTAAGCCCAATAAAAAAAGAACGAAACAATGTTTTTAAATTTGATTACTTTAAAAATAAACTTATACTATTTCAAATCCTTCTAAAAAAAGATTTACACAAAAACTCTTGCCAATTAACAGAATTTTACTAATTTTGTGATCCAAGTCAAAACACTTCTATTTTTTGTCACGTAACGTATCATTTTTGGTGGCTTCTATCTAAGAGCCGAACTTGTGACAACTCTTAGGTTTTACACCTTGTAGATATAGTGTGCGTAGTAAGCTATTGGAAAATCAAAATAAGGAACTTGTAAGTTAAATTTTTCATTCTTTTTCACTTAATAAAAATAAACGATCTTCACGTGCACCAACACGGAAATGCCCATATGAAAAAAAATTATCCTCTAATCACTTTTTAGCGCCAGGCAATAAATAAACACGATAAAAAATAATTTTGTTCTGCTAGCTTGTACTAAACGAAATACTGCAGAAGGTTCCAGAATTACTAACTTACAATATTCAAGTTCTTAGACAACTAGCTGCACCACAGTGGACACAATTTCTTAACAACAAAATTCTAACAAATACTTCATAGCATCTTTTTACATAACATTTTACATTACAACTTACATAAATATTTGAAAACAAAACACAAAACTTTTGAGTATATATATGAAAAATATGAAAAATTGAATTTAATAACTCAATAATATAAAATTCAAGAGATGTACATAAATGTCCGCTGATTTCACTTCAACACAATTACACCAAAAATAGAGAATTAAAAGGAAAAGGAATGCACAAGATCTACAATAAATTTTTGCAAGGTTATGTTGTGGCTAAAAATAAAGATTAAGTTAAACCTACACTTGCAAAGCGAAATTAGTTCATACAAACCTGAAATAAAAAGTTTTTGATATATAAATAAGTTTTAAATAACAAATTGTTATGTTGTCAAAATGTTCATTATTTATAGCTTTAAATCAAAATATCTTAAAAGCGTCTTTTAATGTTCAAACTATCTTTAGAACTACAATATTTTAGTTAAGGGAGAAAACGCATTGAGAAATTTCTAAATTTATGAATTTTCGTTTCTTGCTTTTCTTCAAGCTTAATTTTTTAAAAATGTCTGGTATAACCCGCATGCAAAAATTCGAAAAACTAGCGGAGTTATGGGCGATTTAGTTAAGACTTTCGGAATGCTTTTTTTTCATTGGTCAATTTTGAAATGCGTTTTTCTCGAAATCATACGCAATTTTGAAGCCGATACGCAAGATATCTCGAAAACTAATGTACCGATTGCAATTTTCTTTTTTTGTGCTTATTTAATACATAATTACCTAATCTTTGTCATAGAGTTTTTTTTTATTCGTCGAAATGATGTAGTAGTTTCCTCTAAAAATCGCTATATAATTCAAATGTCCCTCATTTTGTCAAAAATCGATATTTACTGTACAGTTTAATAATCTTTTTGTTTTCTTTTTGATTTCGGTGATAACAGATGAAGCATTAGTGCGTACAGCGGAGGGCCTTTTATTTGCGGTACTTCAAGGACCACAGGGGGTCAATTCCCGTTTTGCGTTAAAGTGAAGTGAAAAAAAACTTTTCACAATCGTTTTCATTTGACGTCTTCACTTTTTCACTTCACTATGCACAAAAACGCAATTCTTGTTCGTCTAATGGAAAGTAGTTGCTGAATAGCATATAAGAGTTGCTGAATGCATAATAAACAAAGCTTTTATGAAAAAATGTAAACAATAAGGGTATTCACTTCACTGCTGAAATTTCAGAAATCGGAAATTTCCGACGAGTTGAAGTGAGCGACCGTTTTTAATGTTTCGTTTTTTTTCACATGCATCTGTCAACCTCAAAATCACTATCGCTTCATTTCGTTAGTCATGCGATGCATGTCAGCTGACAGAGTCTCCTTGTCGCATGTACATATACCATATATGTACTTTATACTTTAATACTTTTTATAAGCGGCCATCAAAACTATAAATCATTTAAAAGAAACTAGTTGAATTGCAATTTCGTTATAAAATGCAGACATTTCATTAGCATGTAGGCTAGACTTGACAGAATGCATTCTTCTTCTTATAGAAATTATCGTATTCACAATGACTCACCCTCATTAAATAGATTCGCTTATGATTACTGAACACATCTTTTCTTCGCAAATTTCCGACGATTATTTTTCATCAACTCAATAGATGATTAAATTTAAGCAACCTTCGGAAAACCAAAACAACAACAATTGCACTGAAGTTTTCGTAAATTTCCCATCCCTTGAATACCCTTAATGTATAAGAAAGAAGGAAACTTTTGCAAAAATGACTTCATCATTAATTTCATTTCATTTGCGCAGAAGATATTGGAAATAAATAAATATGAACAAGATAAGTTTTGCGACAGCATAAAACAGCCAAAAGTAGTAAAGCAAATAGTATTTACTTGTTATTGGCAATATCAACATTTTCCTCTAAATAGTTGATAAGATACTGTTTCTGCGTACCGCTTGTCCTTTTTCCCTAATCTGCTTTTCTTTTTACATTATTTATTTTTAATTTAAAGTCATTTTCTGTCCATAACGTGCGTTTGCTACCGGCTTTAACTTTCTTTCCATTTCAGCGAAAAATTAACAGCTGTTGCCCTTTTAGCACACGACGGGAATCGCATTTTCCGTGTAAAGGTGAAAACATATTTCACATGACGATAACGCAGAACAGGAATTGACCCCCAGGATTACTAGGCAAATATTAGATATTTTTGAAAAACAAAAAGTTGACATATTCTTCAAAATGTGCATTATCATTTCAAAAAAGAATTGGTTTGATTACTGCAATAGGTTTCTTTAAAAAAAATCCAGATAAATGGCATTTTTCTTCGGGTGCTTCTCGATGCTTTGTCCCCCTTAAGGGGATGGTACTGTTTTTGGGCTATTTTTTTTTTATTTTTTTTTTCCGAATGTACAATATTTCAAAAGTATTTTCAGGTATATCGTGCTAAAACAAACGAAGAATCAGCTATTTTACAGACACATTAAACCGATTTTCTGGAAAACAACGTTATGAAGTCGGTGAACACGATGCCGCAAAATCTACTTAAACGATCGTTTTGAAATTTTTTTTACATTAATTACATTAATCAACTATCCTATGTTGGAACATTATGTTTTATATTTATTTTGTGTCTTATAGGTGATAATCTGAATAGTACGATTTTGCCAATAAAGAGAATATTATAAATTCACCATTTCGAGCACCCGCCCAGCCATAAGTTCTTTTAAAAAAACCTCATTCAGAGAAAAACGCATTTAAAGGTTGATTTTAGTTTTTTTTTTTCGAATTTTAATTAATTTTAGTTACACTATTGTTTATATTTCACTAATCAGCAATGCCGGAACCATAAAGCATTACACCTGCCTTTTCGTAAGCCTGTTCCTGCTGCTGTTGGCCTTTTGTTTCGCTGACTGCCCCCCTTTTGTTTAATCAGCGCAACTTTTTCCAGCCAAGGCCATCCGCTCATCGTCTTTATTTTGAATGTAAAGCCACTATTATTTCATTTTTTTTTTTTTTTAAAGAATGTTGATTGCCGTGAAACAGATGTGAGTTCCTTAATTTTCATTTTTTTTTTTGCACTTTAAGATTTTGTCTTGAATAAAGCCTTTTTTTTTTTTTAATTAATAATTGACGTCTGCAAATCATAATGAGCATGTGCTGACTTAATAGTATACATTTATTTATTTATTACAAAATTAGAATAATTAAAATTAGTACCTAATTATATAAAGAATATATGCAGCACTGGCCTTCAGCTGCTTAAAGGTAAATTATGAATATTTATTTACTTTGGTTTGATTTTAAACTTAAATTAGTTTACATATTCTACAGTTTTTTAACAATTTTATTATTTTGCAGGGTGAAGGATTGTAAAGAAGTGTTAAGGGGCTAGAATTGAGATATATGGCGTTTCTTTGCGTTGAGAAGGTTAGGCATTCGGAGAGATAGTGGGTTAGTATGCTGCTGGAAGGTTGAATAAAGCAGTTACAGATCGGATCGGGGTTTAAGCCCATTAAGTCACCGTGGGAGAGGTTAGAATGTCCTATACGTAGGCGCAGAATTTTTTATTGTGTCAAGTCTGTTTATTGTATCTTGTTTTTGGTTCAGATAATTTTGGATGGAGAATTTATCTGGATTATACTTTTTGTACCAGTTAGAGTTATTGTTCCATATGGATTTGTTTTTGGTTGAGCAGTAGGTTTTCAAAAAGTGTTTTATGTCATTAAAGTTTAAGTTTAGTGTTGTTGCTAGTGGAGCTGAGTAGGCGTATTTAGCACTGTCAGCAAATTCGTTGCCATCAATATTAATATGGCCTGGGATCCAGATAAGAGTGATTCGCGGATATTTATCAATCAAAATATTTCTTATTGATCTGGGTTAGTAGTCGTTGTAATTGATGTAAGAGATTGCGCTTAGGAACGACAGCGAATCCGTACAAAGGGCAAAATTATCGTGGTTGTCTTTTATGTGGTTCAATGCTGCATAAATGGCAATAATTTCTGCAGAAAATACACTCCTGTATTGGGGGAGTAGTGAGATTTTAAGAATTTTGTTCAACGAAGTGACGCAGTAGCTGGTGTTGCTGTTTGATTTGGAGCCATTGGTGTAGATAAAAGCGTGGTTTATGAAACGTTCTTTTATTTCTTAAAATAGTGTTTGTAAGTGTTGAGGTTTTGTATTGGCTTTAATTTGTTTATGAAGCGATATATTGATTGCTGGTGTTTGCAGAAGCCAAGGGGGCGAGCTTATATTATTTCTAGCGACTATTGGTGCATGCGGGGGGGGTCAATATCACAACAGGTACGAATAATTCTCGTAATTCCTTATTCCTATTTCCTTATTACTATTTGCTTAAGTTTTAATCGTCTTATAAAGTTGAGTATCTTGGCAAACAAGTATGGATTTAATTTGTTTGGTGAAAAGTAGGTCCCTTTCGTTTTCTAAAGTAAGAATATTTGCTTCAAATAGCATGTCGTTTATTGGGGTTGACTTGAAAGCTCCGGGAGCGGATCTTATTTGTATATATTGTATTTATAATTTTAAATACCAAAGCGGTTTAGGTCCAAAGAAAGATTAAGAAACAAGTCAAAAGAGAGAGAGAGAACAATAATAAGCCATTCGGCCGATTTTTGCTAGAGCATCGCAAATGCATATAACGTATGTGAATATATTGCTACAACTTTTTTTTTTGTTTTTTTTTTATAATATTTCATATACATATTTCTGACATATTATAGGCCCGAAAAATGTCTATAATTTTGTTTTTTTTAATATGTATATTCATTTCTTTAAGAAAGTATATGTGAATTATAAATATTGGGATGCCTTAAAAACAACACACAAAGATTACGTCAACAATAATAACACATGAACTACTCTCCACAAGTTTACTAGCTTAAACACATTATATGCTACAGTAACATTACGACACAAGGTCAAAAGAGAACATTTATGTATGAGAAAATTTACAGAAATGATTGCCAAAAATTCGTATTTGCTCTGATTTTTTCAAAATCTTTCAAAATGTCCAATGTATAAAAACAATATTAAATTTGAAAATATACTTTTACAAGCTATCTCATAATTTTTTCTCATAATCTCCAGATATTAAAGCTACATTTTGATCATTTCGCTGAAGTTACCGGTTTGAAAGTTGCACACAAAATTCCATTTAAAGTTTGTGAAAAGTTTTTCAAATTGTACTCTGAGCATGTTTCCGTTTTTATTTTTATTTTCAGATGATTTAGAAAAGTTTTTTTGATAACAACAAGCGGCATACCTTATTTTTTGTTGGCTTCCTTTGACAGCAATTTTTTAATTAACTTTAATACCTTATATACTTAATAAAAACCGTTTGTCGATATTTTTTATAGTTTTCTGTAATTTAATTTTTAGCGAAGCACAAAATTTTTTTTGTCGCCAGGTTAAGAAGTGGCTCTAAGAAGGAATTAGGTATGTAATAAGAGTGTTTGGTTATTGTTCATATATTTTTTAGTCGAGAGTAATGTAGTGAGTGACTATGATTTATTACTTACTTATTAACTTTTAATTTAAACTTTTCTTATTATGCTTTACTTGTTATTAGAATTTGAATGACTGTGTAATTCTCTCGATTTTAATTAAAACTACTAAGGAATGGAGTTTCGCCACAGTACCGAAGCTAAAATACCCCCGCGGCCGTGTTGAAGTATATTCGAAGTCTTTAGCCTTCTATGAAATGTTTACTCATATTATACATTGTATAATCTTCAAAAATATTTGTGTCTTACGCTTAATTTAATTTTTAGCTGCAGTTTGTTACCCGGGCTTTCTTGTCAATTCAACTTTTTTCATTTTATAGACTTTGTTTCTTTTTAATAAATATTTGAAATTTGCATTTATGGACCATCAGAACTTTAAGGCATATATCAAACAGAGTTGATATATTTTTTTCAGTCAATCTCTAGTTTTGAATTGTTTTGTCGTTAAGGTAACGAGTTACCCCAGTGTGGCAAGTAAGTAATTAAATTAAAAAAAAAAACACACAGGTGCGTCGTTGGACACACGAGAGAAGCGAAGCTTTTTCGCAGTTACATTGATTTGATAGCTTAATAATTTTTTCTTTTTAATAAATTAACTTTTAAATTCAAAAATTTAAAATAACATAAAATAAATTACATATATACAGAAAACATATTTACAGCTTATTTTTTTATAGTTGAATGTCAAATTTCCACGCCAATTACATATACGGGCATATAATGCCAGCGACTCTCCATTTTGACTCTTCACACATGGTTGTGAACTTGACTGCACTGACTCATGTATGCGTTTGTTAATTCCATATTTATTGATATCTATTTTTTTGGCACTTAAAAAAGCACTTGTCAACGCACTTGTCATAGAGTGTAAATTATTATCTAGAGATTGCACAACTCTGCTAAATCTCTGGCATGTGCTAACAGAGTTATTTCACTTAAAAACATGAAGAAAAAAAAACTCTGTTAACCTCTGTTAACACATGCCAGAGATTTAGCAGAGTTCATGCAATCTCTAGATAATAATTTATAGTCTATGCCAACAGCTCCACAAACGAATTCACAATACAAACAAACCGATGCTGGAGACACCTTGTGGCAAATAAAAACAAATTTTTGATAGTTGTAGCATAGCAAATGCACAATCCTCTATCTATTGATAGATGGTGACGATCTACTGCAGCATAGCTTCTGTTATAATTAGCATTGAATTAACAACCATTTCTAACAAGTCTTTGTGGCCTAGTGGATTCTGCGTTGGACTCTCGTATAAGAGGACGTAGATTAGTTAACCACCGGCCGGCCAAAAATATTTTTAGTATTTAATATTAAAGTATTAAATTTTCTTGTTGTAATAAGCACTAGCAACAAGGAAACCATCAAATTTCCAAGAAAAAATCTGTCGAAAATTTTTCAGATTTCACTCCAAGCAAATCACAGAACGAGGAGTAAAAAGCTTCGCTTCAAAATTGATAACGATAACTATAATATTAACTGTATTTTTTCATTGATAACGATAAGTTTAATTATAATCAATAGATTTTTCTATTACAATTACAGTAATCGTCATTACAATTTGTGTGTATACCAATTACAGTAATTCTAATAATAATTTTTTTACATTACAATTAAAGAAATCGTAATCGTTTATTTTTATAGATTACAACAATTTCAGTTATCGTAATCGTTAATTTTTATAGATTACTATTACTGTAGTTATAATCAAAACTAATTGTATTACTAATACTAGTAATTACTAGTAATTGTATGACTTATGTGGTACTTATCAACCCAGTTGATTGATTTTTGTCGAATTTTGACACTCTTGGTACGAAGTATAGCTGTGATTTTCATTAGATTTTACTAAATTTCATTGTAAGGATTTGTGTTAAATATCAAAGTTTATTTGCAAAATTTCCATACATTTTTCTTAATTTTTGTGGGTTTTAAAAGACTTTACGTTTGAAATAAAGGCATTTTATATGGAAGGTAGGCGTGGTTTTCATTCGATTCTGCCTAGTTTCAAAATTATAGTTCATTTTTGAAGGTGGAGCTTATATGGTTCATTTCAAGCCAATTAATTGACTTTTATCGAATTTTGGAAGATTTCACAATTTGGAAAACGTCATTTTATATGGAAGGTAGGCGTGTTTTTCGTTTGATTTTGACAAATTTTATTTTGAGAATTTGTATTAAATATCAAACTTGTTTGCAAAATTTCGAGAAATTTTACTAATTTTTGGGTCGACTTTACTGTTGAGTTAAAGTCACTTTGGGAAAGAGGCGTGATTTTCATCTGATTTTGCTAATTTTCACAGTCAGGTTTACATATCAAATCAAAGTTTACAGTGTGTTCAAGAAGACTGGCCCAACATATTGTATCGAAATTTTGAAGGTATCCAAAAATCTGGTTACATGTTTATTCGTTACTATATTATGAATTACTCACAGTGAAACTCTATTGTGAATCGTAAGGATATTCAATAAAAAATTGAGTTGCACAAAAAATGTGTCCTCGACTCAATAAGAAACTACTTGCAGGAGTTTCAGATCTCGCACCGAGCCACAACAACAAAACCAGTTTTGACGCAACTACTATTGGAGCTCAGTTGTTGTTAGGGATGAGCCTATTTTTTGGGTATTTAATATGATTAGACATTCTTTGTCAAAAAATGAAATTTTAGAATCCAACTTACAATAAAGCACCCAGCAAAGCTCCATATATGTGGGTGCTTCTCAAAACGTAGCTTTGTAAAACTGTGTTCAAACAGAATCTGGACGCAGAACTCATGACCAAAATAAACCAACGTGGGCTCCAAAGGTTAAATTAAATTAATAAAAACAAATTGTTGCTAGAAATTAATGTAATTTTTGTGAAATTTGAAGAGACTTAAAAAAAACGGCATGGCCATTTCAGCCCTTGAAAAAACTTTGACCAAGCTTCTTATGATCAATTGTGTTGTGTGTGTTGTGAAATATTTGAACACAAATGATCGAGAATTGGACCTACATGTTTTATGCCCACTCCGAACTGCTTGTGTTTTCAGGAAGCTTTTTATGGCAGCTTTTACTCTCTGAGGTTTGCCATTGTCTGCAGAGAGGTGACGGCCGAACAGAAAATTTGTTTAATTGAAAAAATTTTCTAAGTCAGATGGGATTTGAACCTGGGTTATCT
Source organism: Coremacera marginata (assembly GCA_914767935.1). Lineage (NCBI taxonomy): Eukaryota > Metazoa > Arthropoda > Insecta > Diptera > Sciomyzidae > Coremacera > Coremacera marginata. The sequence continues at coordinate 67,727,139 of OU612047.1, read as the reverse complement.
GGCGTATGGGACACGCACTCTACCTATTTTCACACTTATTATTTTTTAGATAGATACTTAGGCTGTAATCGTGATCGCAGACAGACAGATGAACGAGCTGACGGGCATGGCTAAATTGAATCAGGTTGGTGATGCTGATCAAGAATATATGTACTTTTCTTTACCTGCCACTCCTGCTAATGGGCGCTACAAGCGAAGTGACTAAGTTACTAAGATACCGCTTACGCATTAAGCTTTCTGCACACGTACGGCACGTAATGAAACTGTGTTCTTTTATACCTAAGTTTGATTGATTTTATGCATCTTCTTCGTCTAAAAGCAAAGAAAAAAATGCTAATTATTTATTATAAAATCTTGCGATCATATTTTTGATTTTTTTTTTTTTTTTTTTTGATTTCTTATTGCCGCTGTTTGTATAAATTTACGCCGTCGTTCCACTAAGTGTGCATTGAACACACGTTGCCTTATCGTTGCCGTTTTATTGTCGTTTCGTTACGTGCCGTTGAGTGTGCAGAAACCTTTACGCGTGGGGGTATAAAAATTTAATTTTAATTAAAGCACAATAATTATTCCTTAGACAATAAATTTGAATGCAACTATATAGACTTCCACAAGATTATATTTTGTAATGGTTATTTGTACCAACGGGGGAAAAAAACTGTGACTATAAGGAGAAATAAAAATTGCATCGACATTTTGTTGGCTTAACTACTTAACTATTTGCTTTAAAATCAAAAATATTTGATTTACAAATCATATTTGGGTTTTTCACCCTTCTTTTTAATTTTACGATGTGATTGTTGCTATAATTATTTCTTTTGATGAAAAACATATCGGTATAACTTTTTTTTTTAATCCATCCGCTTCCATGATTATGACTACAAAAGCAACAATACTTAAAGAGTTTAATTCTAAAATACCATAAATGCACTTGTGCAGCCATAGAAAAGCTTAAACAGACATTGTATCGTCATCATACCAAAACATAGACGCAACTTTGTCTTCTCATGCGTAAACAAGATCAGATGACTGTATATATATTTTTTTTTTTTTTTTGATGTTGATGCTCATCACAGGATGCTTAACATCAAAGGAAGTAATTTAATTCAACTCAACAAGAGATAATTACATGTCATCTAAACACAGAGACTATCAGATAGAAGAATAGACTGAGAAACTGCACGACTGACTGACTAGCTGGCTAACGGACTATCTTACTACATAGAATATGCAACAATTTTTGCTCGACTTACAAATTTTATTCATTTTTCCTACTTGTAATTTAAGTGTTGCACTCATTTTCTGCAACCACCGTGTTGACAGCGTTATCCAAGATACTCCATTGCATTTAATAGCATTGAGGCCAATTTTTGTGTTAGAGCTAACATTTTTTTCATGGATTTCCTTTAATGGGTTAGAACAGCGTTCTTTTGAATTTGCGACGGAACCCTATAATGTTGACAACTTTATAGAGGATATAAATTTGCATTTATTCAGTAAAAAAAAAATCATTTTATTTCTTATAATATAGTAAATACTATGAAGAGCTGTGAAAGATTGCAATAATTTTATGTTTCAAGTCCAATCCTTCCAATACATAATTCCTTTTCGGTACTTCTGACTTCAACATGTGAGAAAAGCAATCATTTGTCAGAATTTGATTTCAGTCTCGCATTCATTTATGTGGCTTCAAGTCGAATCCCTTGATTGAAATCTTTTTTTAATTCATTGCTCATAATGTTTTGTGAGTTTCTTTTTTTTTTTATTACTTCATATTTCACTTAGAGAAAAAATTCAATATAATGCAATAAATTTAAACAATAAACTTACACGTTTTTTAAGTATGGAACTCATTTAGATTAAGTACAAACAACTTTTATTGCACAACTTAACAACATTTTGCAAAGTCCTTCATCACTTCCATATTTGAGTGAATATCTGAAAAGCTGGGCGAGGTGAAACGGAACAAAAGCTGGATTTAGGATTAGCACAAAATTTTGCTTAAGTGTATTGCGTAAAATTTTTGAAATTTGTGTTACTTGAATGCGTTTAAAGTCAAATTACATTTGATTGGGAATGGTGACAATGAAATCAAGTCATGTTTCCCCAAAATAAATAATAATTCAAAAACATTCTTAATTTTTTAATTTTCTGAAGTCTTATTCACGAAATTAAATAAACACTAACAAAAATTTTACTGATTGATTGCGAATAAAACGAATTCAACTACAAATAATTGGAATCTTTCACAGATCTGATATTATGTATCATAAAATACACAAAAAAAAATATATTTTAAAAAAGCTAATAACTTTGGTGTGCTTGTTTATGAGAGCTTGTTTATTAGAGCACAGTATACGAATATCAGAATGTATTGTTGTTAGTTGGAGACGTATTGCATTTGCTGATCAAGTCAATTCCTGTATTTGATTTTTGTAGCGACGTATATGAAAAAGATTTATCACATTGGTAGGTTGTAACAAAAGGTATCAATTCTCTTACAACGCGTTTTTTAAATTTCCGGATAGTCTTCCACTATATTGATCTAAAATGGAGCAATTTCAATATGGCCAAATGTAAATTTTAATACGGTGTCCGTATATAAATATAAGTAGAAGGAAAATATTCCGAAAATTTCTTTTTTAAACCAGTTAAATGTGTCAAAATATTATTTTTGATATTCTGAGGAATGCGGCTGCCAAAAAATAATTTAATTTAATAAAAAACTGTGTATTATTTTTATTTGTACATTCCCTCCAAAGCTCTAACATTAATTAAATTGAGTTTAGGTACGAACATCGTTTAGGTGCAAATATATCTTGAAAAGATAGGCCAGATTTTGAAGCCCACTAACGTTTTTAGGTTTGCAGGTAAATCATGTTCATGATCTGATAAAAAGATTCGAATTTCGCGGTGTAATTCAAAGAACTTGGTCAGAACCTTTTCTTTGGAAAACATACAATAGGGTAAATACAATAGGGTAAATATCATAGCATTTAGGGGTCTAGTTTTGATGAAATTTACCCTAGGAAATTGAAATAACCCTAGGGTTCCGCGGAACACATTTGAAGAACGCTGGGTTAGAAGACAATAACATCTGCGACGACAGCTGAGACTTCGTAAAGATACATGGTACAGATAAATTAACTATTTGAATTAAAAATTACAAACTTTTAGAGTACAAAAAAATAAAATAAGCCAGAGTACAGCAATTAAAAAATTTGGCGCCCACTGTTCTTAAAAAATATTAAAATCATTTTAACGCAAGAGTCTTAAGAATATCCGGTTTTTGCTCTTTCAAGCTTATGAATAAATTTTCCCAACTTTTACAAAAGAAAGAACAAAATTTTTCACTCCGACAATTTAATTTTCGATTCGTCTTCTATAGACTCATAGTCGATATAAACGCTGTTGATAGGTCCTTATCAAATAGGTTTGACTCGAACTTTCTAAGTATTTACGAATGGAGCAGCTTAAATACCCCTCGGGACCGTATTAACATATATTCGAAGTCTTTAGCCGCCCGTAAAATGTTTACGTATAATCTGTTAAGTGCAACATAGAGGAGTTTACTACCCATGCTTTTTAGGCAAATTAACTTTTTTCATTATTTAGACTCCGTTTTTTTTTTTAATAAACATTTGAGGTTAGGATTAATAAACCATCAGAGCTTTACGGCATATATCCAACAAAGTTCGTATTTTTGGTAAGTCAGAAACCTCAATTTCAAGTTAAGAGAGCAGTGTTTTGTTGTTGGGGTAACGAATTACCCCAGCGTGGCATAAAAGTAACAATTATTATTTAATTTCTAACATCTCAATACTGCTGCAGTGGTTTTTTACACAAAATCACGTAAATTTTTATCTGCGTAGAGTACAGAGGAATTATGAATTTTAAGCCTGAGATATTGTTTTTAAAAAATTCTACTCTCCTTGACAAGTCACGCTCACGTATTGCATGTCGCTTGGAACAGATCCTACAAACTCATGAGCTAAATATTAATACCAAAGTCTTAAAGTATTAAAATTTAAGTTACACGCCACTTTGTCTTATCCCGCCCCCTCTTCTAAACAACGGACTCCTCATTCTTCCAAAGAGTATATGTAAACAATTTGTTGGAATTCGAACAAACGGGAGCTCGATTAAAACAAAAATTGACACACCCCATGTCTAATCCCACCTACTTATAGGGACAACGGACTACACATTATTCCAAAAAATAAAAGTTAAACATTTGGTTTAAGTCGGAAAATCGGTGTAAGTGTTAAATTAACATTAAAGTGGCACGCACCCTGTCTAGTCCCGAGTACTTTGCTAAACTCATGACTTCTCATTATATTTGAGCAAACTTTTTTTGAATTCATACCAACGGTGTAGAATTTGGTTGAAGTCAGACACACTGTGTAGAAGAAATTCAATTAAAAGTAAAATGCTACTCCCATTGTTCTAGTCTAAAGACTTTACATTACACCGAAGATTATATGTGCAAAATATGGTATAAGTCGGGTGAAATTTGGGTACATACAGACACGATGATATTCAGTTATATCTATATATATAAAATAAAGCCATGAAATGCGTTACTAATTCCATAACTCAAGAACGAAGCGTCTGATTTGCTTGGGAATATTTTTGTTGGGATAGCTTTTTTAGGCTATCCCATTCTACACACGTTTTATAAATTTAACAACACTCTGTTTCACCTCCCCAAAATCAATAAAAATAATACATTTCAAACCATTTTGGTTGTCAAGAATTAAATTTGGTAATTTAGTTTGTATGTACTGTCGGTAGTTGTACTAAACATGAGTTTCCACGCCTCTTTTTACTGCCTACACCCTCTTTTACCGCTCACAAACCAATGAAAATGCAATATTTAAAACGATTTTTGTCGCTTTAGATTTTCATTCTGTAATTTAGTTCGTATGGTTATTGTCGGCAACTGTACTAAAAATGGGCGTGGAATAACTATAGATACGCCCACTTTTTCAGAAATCATTAAATTGACTGTTGGGTCGATTGACATGAAATTTTGGCTGTTTGTTTTATTAGAGTACGGTATAGTCACTAAAAAAGTGGCAGACCCTTTTCTAAAAATTGGGCGTATATATAGTTTAGCCACGCCCAATTTTTGAACAGTTGCCAATAGTAACCATACGAACTAAATTACCAAATGAAAATCTGAAATACGACCGAAACCATCTGAAATATACTATAATTTTTTTTTTCATTTGTGGGCGGTGGAAGGGGTTGTGACGTTTTTTCGATTTGTGAGTAATTATCAAGAAATTTTCATGTTTTGTGCTATCAAACGTTAACGTGTAAAGCTTACGTTAACAATAATAACACATGAACTCCTGTGCACAAGTTTAGCAGCCTGAACACATTGGACGTTATAGCAACATTACGACACGTGGTCAAAAAATTATTGTGTGAGAAAATTTACATAAATGCTTGGTAAAAATTTTTTGGTTTCCGGTCTGATTTTTACAAAATTTTTTTCTAAATATCCAATCTATCGAATAAAATATAAAATTTGAAAATATTCTTTGGAAGCCACGCACCAATTTTTCCAACTTTTTTTATATTCTTCAGATGTTGAAGCTACAATTTAGCTTATTCCACAGAAGTTACCGGCAACCTTCTAAAGTTTCTAAAAAGTTCTTCAAATCGACGAATGAGTTCAAAAATTATTTATATTAACTCCCGAGTTACGCCGGGTATTCAGCTAGTATACAGGGTGTCCCGCAATTGAGTGCAACTATTTACGGAGCTGAAAGGTTATGTCGAGCTGAGCAAAAAATCGAATGGGAGGGGGGTTCTATTTTCACATTCTAAGGAGCTACAGGGTTAATTAATATTTCACGACATTGATTCACGTTATTGTTTCTAGCAGAAATACTCACTTACATAAAACTTATTTTGATAGCTCATTTTAAAGGCAATAAAATCACCTTTTCAACGGAATATCAACACACCCCACCAACTTAACCGTTACCGAGCTTTGATCGTGTGAAGATGAAATCATTCGGTTGAAACTACCAAATTTCAACTTTGAGTGCAAATTTCTCAGAATATCGCGTAATAAATGAAATTGTTTACAATTGTTTACTTACAGGGTTTTATGTAAGTTAGTTTTTCTGCTAGAAAGAATAACGTAAACCAAAGTCGTTAAATATTAATTAACCTTGTAGCTCATAAGAATGTGAAAATAGGCCCTCCCCCCCTCTCCCTTACAATTTTTTGCTCCGCTCAACATAACCTTTCAGCTCCGTTAATAGTTGCACTCAATTGCGGGACACCCTGTATATATATGCAAAGGTTTTCTATTATGATGGCGTCACCTTGTATGATAGGTAGGCGTGGCTTCATCTGATTTTGCCAAATATCACAATGAAGGTTTATATTAAACTAGCAGAACCCCGCTCGCCTCGCCAGGCACTTTTTTAACAGGCTTACATTTATATAGCTATGTATGTGTAGTTGAAAGAGTCTCTGAAGTTTCTGTATTCAAAAAAGTTGGCTTGAGCCTGTCTATATGAACTGTTGCTGTAGTGTTTTTTTAAGAATTTTAATTGAAAAAAAATACAGAATTTGTAAATTCTAACAACGTATGCAATTTCAGTAACCCATTTTCACCAAGTGTTCTCCATATTCCCGAATTCTCCCGAATTCGTAAAATTAAAAAAAAAAATGCAGCTGGCATCCCTATGGCAAGAAAACTTCATAATTTTTTTAATTCAAAAAACGGGTTTGGATTCAGCGACTAATAACCTTGTCTTCGCCAGCACCAAAATAGAAAAAATTAAAACAATGTAAGGTAAGAAAAGTACATAGTTTTGAAATTTTGATAACAGATTTGGATTCAGTGACACATTTTTACAAACAATTTTAAAAGGCAACTCTATGGAAAAATATGACGTTAAATTTAAATTTGAAAAATTTCAAGTTTCGGTAATTTTTGTGGATTTTAAAGAGATTTTACGGTTAAAATAAAATCACTTTGTATGGGAGGTAGGCGTGGTTTTCATCCGATTTGGCTCATTCTCGAACTTAATCTTCATTTTTTAAAAAGAAGCTTATATTTAGAATTTCATCGCGATAGCTTTGAAATTGCGGCTGTAATCGTGCTCACAGACGGACAGACAGACGGACACACGAAAATCGACTCAGGAGGTAATGCTGATCAAAAATATATATATTTTTTTATACCTCCTCCTTCTTGGGATTACAAACGGAATGACAAAGTTAAGATACCCCTTACGCAGTACGCGTTGGGGTATAAAAATACGTAATATTAAATTCGTTAAAATGTAAAAATTTAGGTGGCAACCCTATGGTAAAAATATGCCATCGTTTTAAAATTCTGATAACGGATTTGTATTTAGTGACCCATTTTCACCTAGTGATCGCCCACCGAAATTGTAAAAATAAAAAAAATCTAGGTGGCAACCTAACTTACTTTTAGCCAATAATCAACGCATCATAATTATTTTATATTTTAAAACAAAAATCAACTAAATTGGTTGCAAATTACAAGCAGCAGAGGGAAGCATACGCTTTTTCCACTTTGCTTAATATAATTTGTAGATATGGGAGCTTGTGTGCAAAATGTCAAGATATTTCTTTAATTTTTGCAGATATTTAAGAGAGTTTACAGTAAAAGTAAAGTCACTTATTATTGAGGTAGGTGTGGTTTTCATCCTATTTGGTTCATTCTCGAACTTGATGTCCACTTTTTAGAAAGAAGCTTATATTTTGAATTTCATCGAGATAACTTTAAAATTAAGGCTGTAATCGTGATCACAGACGGACAGACAGACGGACACACCGAAATTGATGCAGGTGCTGACCAAAAATATATACATTTTTCCTTACCTGCCACGCCTACTAATTCACTTTGCAAACGGAATGACAAAGTCAATATACCCCTTACGCAGTACGTGTTGGGGTATAATAAGCTTCCGAAAACTAGCTTACAAAGGTTAAGGGTTACGTAAGGACTTCCAAACAGTATCTGAAAGAGAATGATAGAAACACCTGTAGCGAGGTTTCAATTATTTTTATTGAAAGTTATATCTAAGCTAATTTTAGATTGAGAACTAATTAATTAATTTAAAGCACAGAAGTTTAATTAATGAAGAAGCCAAATTCATAGACTATATAATTTTATTTACCGAAGCTTTTTCTGTACTATATTCTTTAATAAAACTTATTTCCTAATTAAAATTCTCTACTTCGAGTCCCCTCTACCCCCTCCGAGCCACGGCTATAGCATAAATCTTTTTGAGCATACTTTTTTCTCCTCTTTTTGTGGTTTAATGTAGTTTTAATTTATTATTAAGAAATACTTGGAATATTGGTTTTTTTTAAAATATATTTACTCCTTTAAGAAAGTATCCGTGAATTATAATTATTGTATTATTATTGTATTACAACACACAAAGCTTACGTCAAAAATAATAACACTTGAGAAAAGTTACATAAATGCTTGCCAAACATTGTTTTTGGTCTGATTTTTATGAAATTTTTTAAAATTTCTAATCTATCGAATGAAATGAAATTTAAAAACATAATTTTATAAGCAATATGCAAACACACACAAATCATGATTTTCCTTTTGAGAACCCTATAGGAACAAACTAAATTGTTTTTAAAAACAACTAATTAAAAAACTAGTTTAAAATAAACCAGTATTTGAACTACTTTGAATTATATTAAGGCGGCAACTACTCTGATTTTGACATGTTTAATTGCAAATTTTTATTAGATTACAAGTTTATATATATTTAACCATGTTATTTAATCAAATATTAACTTTAGACCATTAGTAATAGTTTTCAATTGGTTATTTTAAAGCAATTAAAAAATAATTTAAATGTAACTAATTTAACAAGTAGTTGAAAATATATGCAGACGACAGTCAATTGACTTATTTAGCGGACATCACCATACAAAATAAGTTAGTTCGTTCTATGGAAAAAAGTCAGAATTTCAACTAGTTGTGGTTGACAAAAAACTACTTTATCAATTACTTTTAAATTAGTTGATTTTCCTACAGGGAACTTTTTTCTCATAATCATCAGATGTTGAGACTACAATTTTGCACATTCCGCAGAAATTACTAGTTTGAAAGATGCACACAACATTCCTTCTAAAGTAAGTAAAATGTATTTTCATATCGGCGAATGAGTTCCAAAATTATTTATATCAACTCCCGAGTAAGGCCGGGTACTCTGCTATAAAATATGTAATACAAAAATTTAAAAAAATATAAAATTGCTATTTGTGCTTTTTGCAATATTTAAGACAAATTTCCCCGAATACTTCCAACCTACCTCAATGTCAGCAGCCAAACGCAACGCTTTCAAGTGGCTTGCTTCAAGAAATTCAAAAGAGGTCTGAAGTGATTTTCTGCTAAGCGCATACTTGGCTTTTAAACTTTTTAACACACATACACACACACACGCACATACACACGCAATCTCATATAGCAAAGAACACTCACCAGCATACATTGCCTGGGTTTAAAGAGAAAATATAAAGAAAAAATAAATTTAAGTTAAGCACAAGACTCGGCTTTATCTGACGTTTCTGTTGAATAAGTCAAGCACCTTAATAATATCGCCTTGAGTGGAAGATATGTTTGCAATATGAGCCAAACAAAGCCAGTCAGTTTTTTTTTCTCTTCGCAAGTATATACAAAATGCAAGAATATTATTCTTACGTGTTGTACCATATATCACCAAGAGTAAATTTGAATGCATGATTGTATGCAAGTCTTTTGTTGGTTTACCACTTTTTTCAGCATTTTTCTGATAACCTTCAGATTTTCACTTCAGTTTGCGGAGAGTTTCTAGCATATGAAATGTCATCATTTTGCTGTAACCTCGTTTTAGAATACTTTGTCATATTGGATAGAGCCTTTTATCTGTTGCCACACTAATCATCAACACCAGCGTTTCAAATGATCATCATGCAAGTTATATAGTAGAGCTAACATTTCATTATTACTGAACGTTTTGAAGTTATTATCTTTTAATGTGCATCACCATCATCCATTTATCCATACACAAAGCTTTTTGTGCAATGACAATATTTATTGTAACTCTGATGCGTTGGTACAAAAATTGGCTATTAACAACGTTCAATAAAATAAACTGCAATATCCCAGTAAGAAATGAAAATTCTGACATTGAAATTGAAAAAAAAAAACTTTATATTTCAACATTAAAAGCGGTGGCAATTTCTTCAAAAAATTAAATTTTTGAATTTTGAAATAGTGTATAGATTATAAGCAATTTGTATGATTTCATAAAAAAATATTCTTCATGTTTTAACCGACTTCAAAAAGGAGGAGGTTCTCAAGTTAGTCGGTTTCACTGTTTTTTTTTTTTTTCTTTTTTTAATGTATGTACAGCGATTACTCCTAAGCTATGCCTGATTGCCATCATTTTTGGTGAACGAATAGGTATCATAAACACGAAGCTGCCCATTTAAAAAAGTGGGCGGTATCCTATAAAGAGGCGTGGCAATATTAGAAAAACACTGTATCTCGAGTAATATTGAAACTTGGGTACTGCAATTTAGTATAGTGGAAGACACAATTATTACAAATTACAGTAAAAAAAATGGGCGTTCTTCGACTAATGGGCGTGGCAATATTAGAAAAACAGTGTATCTCGAATAATATTGATACTATGGTACTGCAAATCAGTATAGTGGTAGGCATTATTATTAAAAATTACGATCAAGAAAGTGGGCGGTATTTGACAATTGAGCGTGGCAATATTAGAAAAACAGTGTATCTGGAATAATATTGACACTAGGGTTCTCAAATTTAGTACAGGTGTAGGCAGAATTATTAAAAATTACGGTCAATAAAGTAGGCGTTATTCGAGAAATGGGTATGGCAATACTAGAAAAACACGGTATCTCAGTTAATATTGACGCTGGGGTACTGAAGTAAAGTACAGGGGTAGGCACGATTATTACAAAGAACGGTCAAGAAAGTGAGCGCTTATTCAACAAAGGAGCGTCGCAGTATTAGAAAAACACTATATCACGAATAATATTGTCACTAGGGTAATAAAATACGTTAAAAGAATGGGTATAATTATTACAAAACACGTGGCATCTAATTTAAATTTAAGAGACAGATGTTTGAAATAACCAGTAAACTTTCAGAATTTAATGGAACAAATTTTTTTTAGAACAATTGCATTTATGTTGTTTATACACTTTTTTTTCTCTAAAAATGAATATATGAAAATTTAAAAAAAAAAATAAACCGACTACAACCACTACAAAGTAACAAATAATTTTAAAATAACTCTTCCTCTTAATTTTTTGGTCATATTTGATAATTTAATTTGACATATTATTACATAGGAAATCTTATTATTTTAATTTTTTCTAATTAGTTTTATTATCATAAATATATTAACTACTTTATGAATACAAATGCTTTTAAGTTGGTGCTTCTAATTAAAAGTCTGGTTGTATTGTGGCGGCTGTGGCGTAGTGGGTAGAGTGTGTGACTCATACGCCAGAGAACCCAGGTTCGAATCCCCCATCCGACACAGAAAGTTTTTTCAATTGAATTACTTTTTCTGTTCGGCTGTCACCTCTCTGCAGACAATGGCAAACCTCAGAGAGTAAAAATTGCCATAAAAAGCTTCTTGAGAACATAAACAGTTCGGAGTCGACATAAAGCTGATAGGTCCAGTTCTCGATCATTTGAAATGAGGGAATGTTAATAAAATAAATTAGCAATCTTCCCAAGAAACTTTTTAAATGCATTTTTTGGGATTTTAGTGTACAAATCAGAGTAAGGAAATGTCCGCTCGCGTACCTTTATGAGCATACTATTGAAAAAGGTACACAATAAATCGTACACGCTCACGGACGTGTACCCAAGAAAATATTTTATCGCTCTCGTCCACGAGCGCTATGTTTTGGTGAGACTTTGAAATGAGATCTCATGACGTGTGCTTACCAAAACGTAAACACTCGTGGACGAGAACGTAAATGAGCTCGTGGCAAATTTAGCTTCCAGTAAAGTATCTTATGATTTCTGCAGACTGTGGACAAATAAATAGGTTTCACATGGATTATATGGTACTAGTTGGATCATTGGAACTTTTTTAGGTTATGTGGACTCCTTACACAAAAATCTTCGATTTTTTGACAAACACTTACCATTTGAACAAATAGGTTCCAATTGAAGTATTTTTGGAACAAATTGAGTTCAATTGCCGGAAATACATCGACTTTTGTCTAAGGTGTCCATAGAACCAATAAAAATTTCTTTTATCTACCTGGGAGCTCTACGCTCTCTTTTCAATCAATGCCATGCACGGCTCATAACTCGTCTCATGAGCATAAATCGTCTCATTTGCGTACTCGCTCGTGGACGGGTACGCCAAATATTTTTTGTCGTTCAAGTACATGAGCTAGTCTTATCGCTTTGAAAATTTGGCTTACGTACACGGACGTGAGACGTTATAAAAGGTACAGGAGCGTTTACCAAAATGAGCTGTGTACTAGCTCGTGTGCTTACACGAGCGGACCTTTCCGTAGCCTGGTACAAATTTTTTTTCTTACATTTTTTTCGCCATTGTCTTCAAATAAGGAAAGTTACAAAAAAATCCCAGATGGTGACCTCCACAGCTGGCCGATAATTGGTGGAATCGCTCATATATATTTATGTAGCACAATAAGGGTATTTTCTATTATTCTTGATTTTGGGAGTACAACAAAATTAAAGTTTTGAGTTGTTCATTACTCGATGAAAATACAATAATAGGTATTATTTGTTCTATTTTTTAATACAACTTCTAAGCCATGCTTGATTATTTTTGTTGTACCAGTTGTCATCATCATCATCGTTTCCTCGAGCTTGTACCAACTAAGAAAAGCTCAATAATACTTCGTATAAAAAATGTATATTAGAAGGTCTTAATTAAATTCGATATAAATTCAAATTTTGAAGTGGGAATTCCTTAACGATACAAGTAAATTTCATGGACTGTAAAAAAAAAACAACTGTTTGGTTTTTATTGTTAGTAAAAGTCGCTTCGATGAGTAAATTAATGGTTCGAAATTTAAAGCCTGCCAGGATATGGATAGTCTTTTAATCATTTTGAATTTTTTTATAAATTGATTCTTAAATATTAATGGGCTATTGTGAATATTGAATGTTGCTACAAGACTCTTCAATTACTTTCATTGTTCTTGTGGTAATGCATGAAACGATTTGATTCCAAGGATTGTGCATCAGCATTAAAAGCAACATCAAGGGAGCAAATAAATAATCCAAATGATATACGATATCATATAGAAACTCTAGAGCTTATGTGTGCTTGTGTGTGTGTGTGTGTATAACAAGGCTTTGTTTGCTTCGCTTTGTTTGCTCTTAATTAACCGATGACGTTGCGTTGCATTTTGCTGAAGTGCTGCTTTTGTTGTTGGTTGTTAGTTGTTGCAACATGCAACATTTACACTTCATGGTTGCACGCCTCTTCAGCTGGCGAAAGCCACTGACTGAGGCGTGGCTGATGTTTTTTTAAAAAGAGTTCACTTTTTCATCCTTTTTATTTTTGCTTCAGCTCACATTTGATGAATCGAGCTATGGAGCCATTATTTGTTATTTGTTCTTTCGTTAGTTGATTAGTTTGCGTTTGCCTACTTGTGCAATCGTTGAAGTGGATGTTGATGCTGCAATCGTTGCAATTTTATCGCTTTCTTTTTTTGCCCTTTTTTTTTTTTGTTTGCAAAACTTTTTCTATAACATATTTGAAGTTCTGAAGTATGTACATTAAAACTTCTTCCTGTAGAAATGTATCAATCAAACACCGTGCTTAAAATGTTCAATACTATTGCAAATTTACTAAAGGCTTAGATAAAATTTGTTTTGCTTTTTCTTTATTTTCTTTTGTTTGATCATAGTTTATTCGTTTTGCTCTTCGCTTAAAAATTTGAGAGTTCCTGGAGAAAAATTTTCAACAATTTCTAAAATATTTTTCTACAATCAAACCAAAACCTAATTGCAAACCGGAATTTAGTGGAAAATCATACTGTTGCAGTCTTCAAATCTAGTTGTTAATCTTCCATAACCTTTTATTAAACTCACTCCAGTCGTTGACTTTTCACTTTGAAGTAAATTTGTCTACTTTTGGTCTGCCCAGACTGGCTGTCATTTGCTGACAGCAACATTTTCCTGCAAGTTGTATGCAAATATTTAGCAAATAAACTGATAAAAAATGCGGACAAAAAATTTTAAACATAAATAATTCTTTTTCTGTAACTTTGTAATTTTTGTCATTATGCTGTGGCTGAAAAATTAAAAAATGCTTTTCTCTTTTGTAAAAGAACTCTGTTGAACATAAAAAAGGAGAGTCCACAAGAATAATAATTTAATGCTTTGTGGACATTTTGGGTGGTAGCCGCACTCAAGTTGTTTCAGTAGTGTCTCATTTTTTTTTATATTTTGTTCTTAACATATAGCACAGAACCCTGTGCGTGGGTAAAATTTTATTTAAATAGTTTGCTAAACGCAGTTGAATAAAAAAAAGTACTTAAACTTAAGCAAATATTTAAATATTTAGAATTTCCAACCACTGCTCAGGAGCGTTTCTCAAATTCATTCTTTAGTCAGATCAAGACTTTATAGCACATTTCTTAAGGCATTAATCAAGCAAGAAATCTTAAAAATTGAAAGCTAATAGCTAACTTGTACATACTTTTGTATTTTTATTATAAGGGGCTGTTTATAAATTACGGAACACATTTAGTGGTGGAGGGGGTCGAGTATTTGTGACGAAGTGTGACATTTTTAATTCAGTTTTTTAAATTGAAGATTTTATTAAAATTTACTTTTATTGTAAATATAGCTTTATTTTTTATCAATAAAGAAATGCACTTAATAAAACGAACGGATCAAAACAGAAAAAAGACAGCTATAAATATGTTCAAGCCAATCAAATTTTCAAAAGGCATTTGAAAACATTCAACAAGTATAGCAGCTTCAAAAAACAAAGATAAAGAGCAAATAAGAGCAACAAATGGAGCTAATGCAACGTGTTTTGCTAAACTGTAGTGGGAAATCTCACTCTAAAGCAGTCATCGAAAAACATTGTAAAAATTATTATAACACGCACAACACAATTGATCGTAAGAAACTTGGTCAAAGTCGTCATTCCAAGGGCTGATATGGCCAATAGGTTTTTTTATAATAAAGTTATAATCCTTGGTAGGAATATATAAGGTTTCATCGATATTATTTCTATTGTAACAAAAAACAGTGTAGTTCTAAAATGGAATATAGCCCTTTTTAAAGAATAAAACAAAACTTTGGGGTAATAATATGTAACAGCAACTAAAAATATGTAAGTTTTTGTGCAGCAAGCTTGTCTTCAACTTTATCTGAATTTCTGCCGTTATATTTACGAATTGATAAAAACATTAAAAAAAGACGTGTGCGTGTCAGCTCCAACGTGCAACTGGAGTTTACTCCTTTAGATCGTTCAGCTTGAAATTTGAGATGTATATAAAGGGCAAGAGAGGTGACTAAAGACATCAATTATATTATTGAAAGGAGTGAATACTTTTCCAATTTTAAAATATATTACTCACATATGAAGTAAATTGATGACTTAGGGTTGAATTGATGAATAGCAACGTCATTACTAAATACTGTAACAATAGGTTTGTGGTAGCTAAAATATGATACGTGAACATTAGAAGATAAATGATTTACGAATAGTGAAAACATCGCCTGGTTGTACCATATCTAGTCGTTCCCAGTATTTTACCAGAAACGTAATGTAAAATAACTTCTTTAAAAAATTGTATTTAGCGCAATCCTTCATCTGTATGATGAGACAATTAAAAATTTTCTCAAATTTTTCATATTTTAACGTAGAATTTCATCATACAGCGCGGTTTGTGTGGGGGTGTTTTCTCAAATTTATTCAAGGTCATGCTAAAGTTTTTGAGGCACACTTTAGGGCTTACATACCGCCATTAATATTCATCGTACAAAGATAAAATTTATGCCAAAATATTATCTATATCGTCAATAAAAGGAATATCTAAATTTGGTTATAATGGTTCAGCTGCTGCTGACGCTCTTAGAGCCTGAACAGAACCAAAGCGAGTACCGGATGACGGAAACACAGCTTGTTCTTAGCAAAAATATGTCATCACTTCCGCCACTCAGAGAGAGGTCCACAAGCCGTCGGAGAAAAATAAAATAGATTCTACTTACTTACTTAGGTGGCCGTTACAACCCGTGTCCGGGTTTCGGGCGACCTCATCAGCTCTCGCCAGGTGCCTCTGCTTTGCGCGCGACTTCTCCAATCGGATACAACAAGTGCGGTTAAAGCTTCCTCAGCCTGGTCCATTCATTGGAGGCATGTTCTCTCTCTTCGTCGCTGACCAGCGACCTTCGCCTCGAGCACCCTTTTCGCTGGAGCTTCGTCGTCCATACGATGGACCTGACCCAGCCAGCGTAGTCGCTGCACAGTTATACGTCGAACTATGTCAATGGCTTAGTAGAGCTCATAGAGCTCGTGGTTCATTCGGATGCGAAAGTCATCGCCGACTCGAACAGGACCGAAGATTTTGCGAGAACATTTCTCTCGAACAACCCCAGAGCGGCTGCGTCAGTTTGCGAAACTACCCATGCCTCAGCGCCATAAAGCAGCACAGGTAGAACGAGCGTCTTGTAGAGTGTTAGTTTTGTCGATCGAGAGAGGGCTCTGGAACTTAGTTGCTTACTGAGCCCGTAGTAGCACCTATTAGCAATTATTGTTCTTCGCTTTACCTCCGGGCTGATTTAGTTTTTGGTATTAATGGCGGTGCCAAGGTAAATGAACTCCTTCACTACTTCAAAGTTATAGCTGCCGGATGAAACGTGGGAGTCTAAACGCCGAGCTCCCTTATTTGTAGACAGCATATATTTTGTTTTGCCCGCATTTATTGTCAAACACACTTTGGCTGATTCCTTTTCGATAGCGGCAAAAGCAGCGGTAAGATCTCTCTTGGTTCGGCCAACAATATCAATATCATCAGCGTACGCAAGGAGCTAGAGACCTTTGTACAAAATGGTGCCATTACGATGCACACCGGCCTTTCGTGTGATCCCCTCCATGATGATGTTGAAGAGATCGCAAGACAGTGGATCTTCTTGCCTGAAACCTCTTTCGGTATTGAAGATTTCGGAGAGGTCATTTCCTACCTTGACGGAGCTGCGTGTGTTGCTCTACGTCATCCTGCAAAGTCTAATCAACTTAGCAAGTATACTGAACTCAGACATTGTAGCGTATATGCAATCCCTTCTCGGACAATCGAACGCAGCTTTAAAATCGACAAAGAGATGGTGTGTGTCAAGTAGATTTTCGTGGGTTTTCTCCAGGATTTGTCGTAGAGTGAAAATCTGGTCTATGGTGGACTTTCCAGGTCGAAAACCACATTGATAAGGTCCAATCAGTGTTTTTGTAATCGGCTTTAATCTTTCACACAGTATGCTTGAGAGAACCTTATATGCGATGGAAATAAGACTGGTACCTCTATAACTGGCGCAGATTGTTGGGTCTCCTTTTCTAAGTATAGGGCACAGATGAATTTTAGCATTAACAAGTACGCCTGCCTTGTAGGCCTAAGTACTTGGGTATAGACCGAGGGTATAGTTCATGGAAAGGACAACCAGCACTTATGTGTTCACCCCATCTCGGACCCGTTTGTGGCATGCAGTGCACAAACACATGGTCATCCGGCAAGGTTAGCACGAACTGGAAGCCTTTCCACAAACAAAAAAGCATCACCCAGTGCCCTACCATTGAAACATTACGACTTCAACATATTATACAATTGTATAGCCATGGAACCGCAATGTTCCCAACAGCAGTACCAGTTTAACTAATAGTAGTGACGTACCTTTATTGTCATCTACTGGTTGAGACGAAACCTATCAAATCAGCCCGGTCGTACTATTGCGTAACCCCGCCGGTCAATCTAGACCTGTGTAGCATATACACAACCACAACCAGCACGACTCCCAAAGGGCCAGCCCATGATAGTCACTTGGGCAACTCGGTCTCGTCAAAGAAGCTCCACAACATCAGGAAGGAGACAAAAAACTCATATGAGTTTTTGTATCTGACTGACCCAATTAGAGCACTTAATTATGCTTGACCGACAGCTTTAATCCAGGCATGAAACTTATATTCACTTGCCATGGAAGAAGTGCCTATTTGCCCTGTTTTACAACCACAAGCAATACATCAAATATATTGTATCAGTCACTTCGACACACCAATTCATTCACCCAATTTTACAACTCTCAAATGTCTCCTTGCCATGAATAGATAGGGTCGTCCTCTTTGACTAGTATGACTATCCCCGTGCTAACAAGTTTTTAGGTCAATTGCTTAACCTTCGCAGGCTTTTATCATTTCGATATATCGAATATGACCTGCTCCCAAGATGGGCGCCACCCCGAGCTCTTGGTTGGCTCTAAACTTTTTACGGTATGGAACGTATCCCATTACCAACCCTCCTCCTTAATCTGGCTTGGGACAGGCAGGTTTGCGTCCGAAGATTCTCTCCTGGCGGAGTTAGTATAGGGCACAGTACGCTGAGGTTCCAATTGTCGGGCATGCTTTCTGCTAACCATATTTTGCTGATGAGCTGATGCATGCGCCTTATCAATTCATCGCCGCCGGTTTTAAACAATTCAGCTGACAGGCCGTCAGCACCCGCTGCTTTATTGTTTTTGAGTCGTTTGATAGCAACCCGAACCTCTTCATAGATTCCAGTTCAAATTAGATTCTAGTCGCGGATTTATACGGCGATTTCATTTTTGGCAACTGCATACATTTTCATGTTTTTTGTTGCATGACGAATCCGACAACCGCCATCCGCTTTGGTTCTGTTCGGGACTTTATTTCGTGCCGAAATCTCGAACGCAACATCGTGTTGTTTATTGAATAGAATCATTTCACGAATTTCTCAAAGCTTTACAAGCAATGTTTACGTATATAAATGCTCGGGCTGCTAAAAAACTTTCAGTCTGCTGGCAGTCTAATAAGTTAGGATGACGTTGCTTTGTCCGCCTGATAATGTACACAGAAATTTAGACGTTGCAAAACGAATTTTATATTAATTTATATTTGATATTTCAAAAACGCAGCATTAATACATATAAACCATTATATAAATCAAGAATCGTTTTACTATTTTTTTCAGTAACTGCTTGTGTTGTTGTTATCTATACGTATGTTGTTTTTGTAGTTTGTTTTTGTTAATCTTCAGCAAGACTTAAACAATAAATAAAACACAAAATTATATTACCGCTATGAAGGTTTGCATATACGGACACTGTGCATGGTAGTTACGCTTTTAAAAACTCCATTCATTTTTAAAATATCATAATATATTCAAATTATTTATCGAACTTATTTTATGTATGTTACATATCAAAAATATATTTTGTTTCTTCAAATTTAAATTTTCAAGTAATTTTAATATATATTTAAGTTCTTTACTGCAGGAAAAATTAAATAATTCATACAAGTATTATTCAAAAATATTTATTTTAATCTTTTAAACATAAAATTAAATTCTTTTTATTTTTAACCAACATTACTATGAACAAGAAAAACAAATTCATCAACTAATATGTATATCAATCTGTCTTTTTTCTTTTGAGATCAATTTGTGGACATATTTCGTATAAAATGTCTTATTATGTCGTAGCAATAAAAAAATCTAGCTAATTCTAATTCCAGAAAGTTTTATTTAATCGGTTGAGAATTCGTCGTGTTATTCAATTTAAAGTATTTCTACTTCACAAAAAATCACCAAAATAACTATGTTCTTACTTGCGAAAAACTCAGTCCAGACAAAACAGCATGCAAACAGATTAATGCTTAATGCTTAACACGAAATAACTTGACCAATTTTTAACTAATTTCAATTAGATAAAACTTGGATTTATAATTAACCAAGCGTTTATAATATTATCAATTATAATAAAAGCGCACATTAATACAAGCTACCCGTGTGAGCAACGACTACGATTCGAATGCACACATATTCAAACACACACAATTTTTTTTGCTGTGCTGTGCTAGCTGAGCATTAAAAGAGATGAGCAGAGAGCAACATAGAGCTTATTGAAATTCTCGCAACACAAACTCGTGAATAGAAAACGGCCAAGCAATGCATGGCATCGGCGATGATTTCATACACACTTTACATTTTTATTAAATATACTAACAATTAAAATTTCGAAAGGCATATACTTCTCTACTGTGCTATCGCACAAAAATAATATCCCAGAAGGAAACTAATGGAGGCAACATTTTTTTCTTTGAAGAATTCTTTATTGAAAATAGTAAAGAAGAAATCATGCATACCAAGGCAAGGTTGATTTATAAGGTTGTCGCAGGGCTGATCGCACTCTCTTCTCAGTACCCACAATTGTCAAAACCAGCCAATTTTGCGAATGACTACGAAAGAAAAACGGATGATAAAAGAAGCACTTGCAGATTTTCTATGAGCTGTCAACTTCGATTTGACAATTATGGGTACTCGCTCTCTCTCTCTTGCGACAACCTTATAAATCAACCTTGTACCAAGGTAAGTGAAGAGGCAATGTGTGCGCAACTCTTTCTGCTCTTCTTGCGTTACTATTCTGTTAAATTGAGAATTCTTGGGAAATTCGATGTATTCTTTGGCTCGATGCATTAAAATGTACATTGATATTTCAAAAAGAATCGATGCATTACCGAGTAATATAAGAATTCTTTGATAACTGTGTTATGCAGTAAGGGATATATACATTCTCTTTAACATCCCCGTGTTAAAACTCATCAATGTAGGTTATCCATAGCCATTCAAACTATACATTACCACTTCGCCTAATTAGTCACTCACTTTCCTGCTGGCCAAGAGCTAAAAATAATTTCATAAAAATCGGCAAAGTACTTTTGGAGTTTTACAAAAACGTTCACTTAAATTTTATATAATATTAAAGATTGCTGCTGTGAGTCACTAGACAAATGACAAAAAACGTAACGCTTGAGTTTTTGATCAAGGGCGCGGGCGGGAATTGATTCTAAAAGAGTAAATTCCAAAAAATATTGGGTGGCAATCCTATCCGCCATATTGAATTTTAAAATTCTGACAACAGATTCGAAATTAGCGACCAACTAAATTGTTAGATGATGTTGATAACTTTTAAAAATACATTTAATTAAGTGGCAATCTACTTGTTGAAAATTACAAAATTTAAAAATTCTGACAACGGATTCGGACTCAGAGACCAATTGTCACCTAGTGTTCGCCCCAGCACCGAATTCGTAAAAGAAAAAATTTAGGTGGCAACTCTATATGTCAACGACCCCCTAAGATGTTGAAAATTCGTAAGAAACTTATTATTAGGTGGCAGCTCTGTGATAAAAATTAAGGTGGCAGTCCTGTCCACCATCCTGGATTTTAAAACTGTTATATCAGATTCGAAATCAAATGCGTTGTCAGAACTTTAAACTTGCAAGGATTCGCCAAAATACAAAAACAAATCGAGGTGGCAATACTATCCGGCATCTTGAATTTTAAAATCCTGATATCAGGGGACGAATCGCCACTTCCGTGGACATACAACTCATCACCAAGATTGCCAGTTATGTGGGAAAATCCCATTTGTCGTAATTTGTAATTGCCCTTCGGATTTTTTTTTTTTGTTTTTATTCCCATGGTATTTTTTAATTCTGCGTGGTATTTTTTTAATTAGCGTGGGAATTCAGTATGGTATTTTTCAATTGCCGTGGGAATTTGGGAATTTTTTTCATATTTATTAAGCAAAAACTTCATATGAAATCATGATATCATTATCAATATACGCTCTGTTTATACCACGATTTTATGTTCTAAGTTACGTATGTAAAATTCCTTATATTTTTGTTGTGAAATGCCTCTGAAATTATATAAACATCACAAATACGGCGTTCATTGCATACCACTATTATATTTATGGTTTTTAAGTTGTAAAGAGTTAGAGTTACCGAAGTGTTCAGACCTTTGTTCGTACGTTTTCTATCCCTGATTACAAAGCGCCTTCTGAACATCTTCAAATTTTCCGAAAATTTCGATTTATAATGGGATTTATTGCGGTATTTTTAAATGCGTATGGGATTTTTAAATCTATAAGGAATTTCTGGTGGTATTTTTCTAAATTTCTGGCGGTGGAAATTTTTAATGATCCTGGGCTTTTGTAGTATTTTTTAATTGCGGTGGGAATTTTTTTTTTACCTTTACCATGGTAATTTTGGTGGTATTTAATATGTGGTACTGTGGGTAAAAGGTAATTTCCGTGGGAATCGTTCGCAATTTCAACTAGCAATGTTGCTCGTCTTGTAAAATTGTGTTAATTGAATGCAATTCGATGACGAGTTGAAGACGATTTCGTGACGAGTTGTACGTTCACGAAATAAGATTTAAAATAAGTGACCCCCTTAAACTGCCAAACACGGTGGCTTTCTTAGGCAGAGCTTAAATTCATTGCCACTGTTTTGTTTCCCGTTTATATACAAAAACTTTTCACTTTTTTGTTACATGTGTACAAGCCCGTAGCCAGGATTTTCCTTAGGGGGGTTTTGGAAAAAAAAAATTTGTAAGTAGATACCAGTAAAAAATTAAAAGCAAAGAATGGAAATTTTCCAAGCAAATCCGTTCTTTTTTAAGACTATTCGTGAAAATGCCAGCTTTTAAATGACCATAAAGAGATGACAAGGTTTATCGAACTTTTTTAACAAATTAATTTTGCGTACTGAGTTTTTGAATATACTTTAATTTTTAAGAAATGTTCCAAATTGAGAATTTTTCATTGTCGTTCAAATCACTATCACAAAGTTTCACTAATACTTTTATCAACAGGAGAACGAAAAAAGTATAGTCTTTAAATTTGGTTTCTTTTTGGCTACCTTACGCCACTATGATCCCATACTGATACTTATACACAAGGTGTTTGGATATACCGTTCTTTAAATATTATCTGTCTCGAAAAAGATTTCGACAATTTGACTTAAATATTCAAAAGAAAATATTTTAAAATCTTTAAAAATTGAACTGTCTCGTTTTCTCATAAAAATTTGAAATCATGATTGACAGACCCATCCAATTTCCAATAGCAATAACAATATATTTTTTTAAAAAAAAATATTTTTATCAAAGGAATCGACTACAATAAAAGTCATATTTAAATTTCAGATTATTTTTCAAAAACCATAGTTCGAAAACTGGTCTTTGCATGGAACCAATATTCAACAGCCAATATATTTATTGCATTATCACATCAAAAGAAGACTTTTGTTTGAAAACCATTACTTAGATGGATAAATTTTTATGAAAAGAAAAAAACAGTGACTTTTTTTTTGAATATTTACGAATTTGTTCAGTTGTGGATTTAAATTTAAATTACTTCCAAAATGTAAAATTATGAAAAATTCAAAATAAACTTTTTGCCACATCTAAATTGTTCTTAAAAATGTCGAAGTTTAAAACAATTTAATTTTTAATTTTCTTATGAAAACATTGTAGCATGATTTTAAAAATCATCAAATCCCCCTAGAATTGCACTCTATGAAATATTTTCAAATAATTTTTTATTGAGAATTTTCTTCGAAACAACGCATATTTTGATTTTGAGCGATTTTCTGAAGCCTGTAATTTGGAATAGACTTTGCACAGGCCTAAATTGTTGTGACAAGTTGGAGATCTAAGATGTCTTATATACCAAGAAAGCAACAAAAGAGAATGGGAAAATTGTTTTTTGTCATCCGCTTTGCGTGTTAAATTTCGTGGTTCATGTATTTTTTGTATTATACAGCTTTTCAAACTTTAAAAAAAATCCATTCAAACGAATGCTTTCTAAAAGGTTTTGGGTCCAACAAGCTTAGATATTGCATAAAAAATGTCAACCTAGTTTTCTACAATTAACAAAATTAGATACGTTCTAGGTATAATTTAAAATATATATTTTTCTAGATATCAGGAAATTTTTGAGCATCAAACTCCATAATTGAAAATAGTTATTTAATATACAAACTTCTTGCAGTTGAATTTAAATATGATGAAATCATATTAATCATTTAACATATTTAAATATGTTTCATTTGGCCAAAAAATTGTTCATTAATTATTTGAAGTTCTTTAATTTGCGTTGAAAATGTTGAAACTTTTGTATCTTAAAGTAAATTAACAACATTATCTCAGCTTAACTTAACGAAAATATCACATTTTGAATCTATTAGTATCATATGTGTTATTTTTCATACTTTCTCGACCCTTAGGGGAGGGTGAGGGGATTTGAACACCCTAAATCCCCCCTTGGCTACGGGCCTACATGTGTATAAACATATAAAAATGTGTATTTTCCCTCAATAAAAATCGCCACATCGCTGCCTTAGAAGTTTTACTTCAACAACGCTATTTAAAAATGCAAAATTTCTAATTGATTATAAAACTACCAAATTAACTATTTACATATTTACAATAATATTTGTAAATGCCCTAAATGTAATGAAAGTTTTTGTTTATATCGAAAGAAATGTGGATAAAAAGAATACATATTGATTTTGTTTATATGTTATGTTTCAACAAATTAAGTGTACAGAAAAAGCAATCATATAAAGTAATTTTTTTTAATTATACAGAACATTTAGTTAACGATTCATCAAACTTATTTTGGAAGTGAGTTGTTGATAAGTATTTCCTGTTTTTTCTTTTTTTTTTTTTTTGAGGAAAACTAGCTATACAACAAATCTCTTTGATATCTACGCATCTTTTCAAATTAAAAACTTTCAAAAAAGTTTCAATTCTGATTTCATTTTAACAAAATTAACAATTTAATTTAGGAAGCATTTTTAGCAAACTCAAATAAATTGATTAATACAATTTTGGATTGGTTATCGTATGACACGAGCTTTTTTTTCATTCGAGCTCGTGTCATACGATAGCGATTCAAAATTAAAAAAATACAAAAAAAAAAAAAAAATTTCGTCAAAAAATGAACCCGCTAGTGCCGCAACCAGTACGAAAAACATGGTTTCGAGATAAACGCGTTCAAAGTTTGTGAACAAAGAAAAAAAAGGTTAAGGTAAAAAATGCGCTCTCACTAATCCGGCTGTAACTTTTGAACCCGTAAGAGTTTTTCCATGAAATTGTTTTTTTTAGAATATTTACTAGAAAAAAAGTCTATTTCATAAAACTGCCAATGGCATGTCCCCCTTAAGGGCCAACATGTATAAATAACTCTTGCCCTGAATTGCTATGTTGCTAGACAGAGCAACACATGAATATTTTGCATTCATGATAGTCTCTCTATTCACTATAGTCTCTGTTGGATTATAATTCAGCAGACGCAGTTGAATAACATTCCAACATTTTTCAATGGATTTTTATGGTAGTTTTTATAGAATTTTCATTATTTACTGCTTCGGTACAAGCCACAAAATTTTAATAAAATGTTTTTTTTTTAAATTATATTGAAATATTTGTGAGGCATACTCCCAAGGCGGAGTAGCAAAACAGCAACGTAACATATATGTAGTTAACGTAAATTTCAACGCAAGCTATAGTCAACCAATATTGTACTTTTAGCATATTTTGCAGTTCATAAAAAGTAACATTATCGTTAATTAAATACAAATAAAGTAAAATATGCTGAGCAACTTAATGTTACTAGCAGATTATTTCAAACTTAATGGATAAGAATCGTTGCATACCTAAACTATTTTCCGCAACTGTAGCACAAACAATTTTTATCCTACTCTACATTTGATGATTTTTTTCCTCTCATATTTTTCTATGTCATGCATTTTCTCGGTGATGCTTCTTCTGGATGCCATGGTTCATGATGATGAACAAAAAAAAAAAAAAAAAAAAAAATGTTCGCCCGGAAATAACTTCATCAAGTATGAATAATGCAGTGCAAGATGAAGCAGTGAAATGGGAAACGGAAGCAATCAGCGCCATCTATTGAATGCATACTGCAATGTTGGCAAAATGCGAGACACATAAAAATGGCATAGTTGTGTTTTATGCTTTTTTTTTTTTGTATGCTTTTAAATGTATTTTTTTCCGCTTAGCCACAGCGACCACACTCAGTATGGCGCAGTAAATGTAGATCCGATCCCCTGTATCTGTGTGTTGTGGTTCATGGTCTGTAGTCCGCTGTGGTTAAACAGAACATGCCATCGAAATATATGTAAATATGTCAGATCAATCGGTCTAGGCGTGGCTTGACAAGCTGTAAAGATAGCAGCTGAGTTGGAACACGATATTAATGTTTCTACTACAGCGTGATTTTTTTCTTTAAGTCTTGTTTGATGACAAAGTTGACTAATATTTTTCACATTGAGTAGAATATTCTTGGTTGCGTCCAAGTATAAAATATATTTTATTCGCCTTAACTTCAAAATAAAATGACACTTTATTAAATCTTAATTGACTTTATTCTATGTGACAAATAAATAGCATATTAAGATAATGCATACTCTGTTCAATTTTTGTCTTGTACAACAATAACAAATTATGACACCTTCGTTATGTTACGTATATTGATAGAAATTCTTATTAAATTAAATAATGTTCAATTGTCTGATACTTAAATGATATCTTAAGATTCTGTCCCAATAGCAAAAATTTCATTGACATCTAGTATTTGGGGAAATCAATATCATACGAGTGTATTCGTGTGTATGTGTGATTTCATTTAATTGATTTACTACACGGACCAAACTTGGTGCCAAACTTGCTGGCTAAAATCTTAATTGAAATTGGAATCGTTGTAACTCCGCAAGGGTTTTCGGAATTGATTAATTTATGTTTATTTGTATGAATGTTAGTTCTTGTTCTTGTACATACAAATGTTTTGTTGTATGCATATTGAACAATGATGTTACTTTGAGTATGTTATGTTCAATCTTCTTCGCCTTGGTCATCTGCTGGGAATGTTTAGCAGGTATGATTGATGGACAGTCGAGTTATCAGTGTGGATAAATTGTTATTAAATTAACAAGACAGTTTGTAGTACTGTTCGACAAGTTACCTCTAAGCAATTCATTTGAGATGTGTGTTTAAGATGAAGCAAATTTTCCTATGATGTTTATTTTTTAATAAGTTTTGGCAATAAAATAATATTATAATTTTCCCCTTAGAGAGTTAGAAGCCAAAAAATGTCTTCAACGTTGATTTTGATATTCTGAAGACCGTTTCAATGAAATCAACGATTCAACTTGATTTTTTTTCGTAGGACGTATTATAAACGTTTCAGACGAACCATGTAGTTCGCAAATTCTTAAAATATTAAGATAAGCTACATGGTTCAATTCAGTGAAAAGTAGCATTACTAGATTCTTTCCAATAAAACTGAACAAAGTCAAAATTTTTATGGAAAAAACGGGATTTTAAACAATATAACCGAACAGTTGAAAAACGGTTGTGTTATTAAAAACAAATTGTTTATTAAATAAAAAAAAAAAAAACAAGGATGAACGAATTTTACACTGAAGTCAATTAAATTCATCATCTATTAAAAAAACCATATATTAAAAAAAAAACATTTTTTCATGAGGTAGAAAAGTTTGGTTTTAATCATGATTTTACGTATAGTAAAATAGGATTTAAAGGTATCAAATTCAATACAAGCTAAAATGAAATTACAATACAATACTGCATAATTTGAATTAAATTATTTTTTATAGAAAAAAAAAAAAAACGAAATGGCCATTTCAGCCCTTGAAAGTACTTCGTTTGAACACGTTTGAACACGAATGATCGAGAACTGGACCTACATGTTTTATGCCGACTTCGAACGGCTAATGTTCTCAAGAAGCTTTTCACGGCAGTTTTTACTCTCTGAGGTTTGCCATTGTTTGCAGAGAGGTGACGGCCGAACAATAAAATTAATTCAATTGAAAAAAATTGTATGTGTTAGATGGAGGATTAGAAGCTGGGTTCTCTATCGTATGAGCCATGAGCATCTTGAAAGTTTTTCTTTTCAGATTAAATAATTTTTTGTAGGGTTTAAAAAAAATTGGTAAATTTACGAAAATATGACTTTTAAATTCCATTGTATATTATTTCTCAAAATCAGTTAAATGTTTAGATTCGAATAATCTTCTAAATTATAAGGAAAAGTTCTAAGAAAAGCTCTTCTTAATAGAATTTTCCAGCCTTAATATATTAAAACTAACTCATTGATTTTGTTGAATTTAGATACTAGTTAAAAAAAAAAGTCAATAAATGCTACTTAGGGCTGTTGTAGAAACCAAGACCTCTTGGAATAAGAATCAAAACGTACAAATATTTCCCTTTCGTGACATCGGATAACATTGGTTTCTGTGGCAAAACAGAATCCATGACACGTAAGCAAAATACCTGTCAGTTTCAATTCTGATTCCAAAAGCACTTGGTTTCTAAAACAACCCCGACTATTTCAAAGAAAAAGTGGAAGTGGAAAAGTGGATGCTTCATTTCGATTGTATTTTATAAATCTGAAAAAATTATGATAGTCTTTTCCACAAACTAACATTTTAGTGTAGTAGAATATATTTGTTGGAGAAGAAGCAAAATCTTTGGAATAATTTAGTTTTTTCGACAGCCATAAATTATACAAATGCTGCCACTATTTTCTAAACATAATATTAAGATATATGTAAGTGTATACTTTTTCAAAAATCATAAGTAAATTGAATTTTTTAAAATACGGGACAAATTTTGTTCCGGTGGGACATTTAAAATTAAGTACAAAATACGGGACGTCCCGTTAATTACGGGATAGGTAATTAATAACGGGTTATACGAAAAAAATTTACTTTACTCAGGTCAATTTAAGTTGAGTTGAATAAGCTTGGTTTTCACTATGTCAATGGTATGACGGCATAAAATTTAATCAATTAAAATATCACCTAAATAAAATGATTCCATATTTTTTGTGAAGCTCAATTCGATAATTCAGTGGTTTTTAATTTTTTCTCCATTGTCAGACATAGGAAAAATGGTAACGTGTTGGCGTTTTTCATTTGATTGACAGCAATTGACCATTGAAATCGACATAGTGAAAACCAAGTATTACATGATCGGGGCCTTACTCCGGCTGTAGCGCCAATAATGAGACGTGGCAGGTACAGAAAAGTAGATTTACTTTTGAACAACATCACCACCTGAGCTGATTTAGCTATCCGTCTGTCTGTCCGTCTATGGACACGATTACAGCCGTAATTATAAAGCTATAACGATGAAATTAAATATATAAGATTTTTTCTAAAAAATAACGATCGAGTCCGAGAATGAGCCAAATCGGATGAGCACCACTCCTACCTCTCATACAAAGTGACTTTATTTTAACCATAAAATCTCTTAAAAATCAACAAAAATTAAAAAAATGCCATGAAATTTGCACATATGCTTTGACATTCAATATAAAACATCACTATGATATTTGGCAAGATCCGATGAAAAGCAGGTCTACCTCCCGCACAAAGTGACTTTAGTTTAAACGTAAAATCTCTTAAAAATCCACAAAAATTAAAGAAATGCCATGAAAATCATATGTGTCGAATTTTTGATATTTAATATAAATTATCGCTCTAATACTTTGCAAAATTGGATGAAAACCAACCTTAAAATCTCTTAAAAATTCACAAAAATTAAAAAAAGCCATGAAAGTTTTCACATATCTTTGATAATTAATATGAACTCTCACTTTTAAAATTGGCAAAATCTAGCGAAAACTAACCCTACCTTCCATACGAAGTAACGTCATCAAAATAGAAAAGCATTCGTAAATTATAAAATTCAATGTCATCGTGTCTATACCAAAATTTTCGGTATAATGTGGAGTCCTTGGCCTAGAAAAGTGAGTGTGGCTTTTACTTTTAATCGAACTTCTGTTACACCGTGTGTCTGACTTCAACCAAATTTTGCCCAAATAATCCTTGGTAAATTGAGCAATCTTAAGTTTATAAAATTGAGCGGTACTAGGCAAGGGGCGTGTCACATTATTTTTAAGCTAGCTCCATCTACACCGTTCGTTCGATTTCAACCAAATTTTGCATATATATTTTAAAGTATAATGAGAAATTTTAAGACTACAATAATTCTAATCGAACTTTATAAAAGTGGGCGCAATGAAACAAGGGGCGTGCACTTTAATTTTAATCGAACTTCTTCTACACCATTTTTCTGACTTCAACCAAATATATCCTTTGGAATAATGAGCAGTGATTAGTCTAGAAAATTGGGTGGAATTCATAAGGGGGCTGGCCTTTTTAATTTTATTCAAACTCCTTCTGCACCGTTTCTCTGACTTCAATCAAATTTTGCAAATATTTTCTGTGATGTAATGGGTAGTTCATAGTCTGAAAATTTGGTAACAGGGTCCTAGCGTTTTGATTTTTAGCAAACTTCTTTATAGCCTCTTTCCGACTTGAACCAAATTCTCTACACATATTCTTTGAAATAATGAGCAGTCAGTAACGTGGAAAACTAGGAAGAATTGAACAGGAGGCGTGGCACTTTAATTTTAAACTCAATTTTCTTACAAACGCCGTTGTAAACGCAAACAAAACACTCCGTTGGTATGAACTCCAACAAATTTTTCCCACATATTTATTAGCATAATGAGCAGTTAAGAGTTTAGAAAATTAGTCACGATTAGACAGGGGGGCGTGGGACTTTAATGTTATTTGAATACCTACACCGATTTCCCTACTTCAACCAAATTGTTCACATATATTTTTTGGTATAATGAGTATGCTGTATTCTAGAAAATTGAGATAGAGTAGGAATGAGCGTAGGACTTTAATTTCAAACTAACTTCTTTGGGGTTAGTTCGACTCCAAAAAAATGTTTCCCAATAGTTTTAGGAATTTTTCCGATTTCAACCAAGCTTACACCGTCTCTTCGATTTGCACTGAATTTGGAACATATATTCTCTAGAATAATGAGTAGTCCATAGTCTAAAAAAGTGGGCGGTAACACTGTACAAGGAGGCGTATTCTTTTAATATGAATCTTTATCTCAGTTAATATTTGGCATGGGAGTTGGTGGGAGCAAAAGTCGGTGGTGACTAGAAAAGGGGAGTAGAAATGTCTTTTAGAAACTGTATCTCAGATTTAAGACTCATAATTTCAATATACCCTCACACTGGAAAAGTTTCAGGTGGAAAATTGGATGATTTTTTTTTTTTTTGTTCATTAATAAAACTTTACGAGATTTTGGGTAAAAAAAAAACAATTGCAACTACATTGAGATGTTAGCAATAAAAAATAGCGGTATTATTTATGCCACACTGGGGTAATTCATTACCCAACGACAAAACATAGCTCTCTACCAAAATATGTGAATTTTGTTTGATATATGCCTTGGGGCCGTATTGTTCACCTCTGGATATTTAACGCTATCCAGCCGATAACTTATTCAGGGCTTTGAATTTAACCAGAGGTTACAATCTCTGGATGAAAATTGGTATTGTTCACCTCTGAATAGCAACTTAACAGGTCTGGATATCTTTTTGGCTGGTTAGTGATTTTTCCAGTTTTTTTTCCAGCTAATCGTCAAAGTTATCCCAGGATTTTGACAGTCTGCCTTTTATTTTAATTAGGCTCTGTGCCATTCGAAAAATGTTCACTCGCGACATGTGCCAATGAGGAATTTTTACTGCTGCTTTTGTAAATTTGTAGCTCTTTGTTTTTTTTTTTTTTTTTGCATAAAATTGGCAATAATATTTTTCTGCTGCCCAAAAATATAGCAGCAATATTCTTCAGCAATAACCAATTGCCTTTTCTTACTCGAAAACTGTTTTGCGATTTCCTTAAAAATCAGAAATTAGCAGCTGCGCGGTAATTTATTTATTTTTATTGTCTGCAACACAAAATTTGCACGCACACTACAAAATACTAAACACAAAAAATTTTCTGCCAACCACAAAAAACAAGTCAACAATACAAAATATGTCAAAACGCATGATAAACCTCTGGATATCTCAGTTAAGCAGCCGAATTCGACTGGTTAACTTTTTCTTTACATAAGCTCGGGATAAATGCACTATCCAGAGGTGAACAATATGAAAGTACTGGAAACCTTGGAAATATCAGCTGGTTAAAGATATCCAGAGCTAAACAATACGGCCCTTAAAGTTTTGATGGTCAATTAATCCTAACTTCAAATATATATTAAATAAAAAAAAAAACGGAGCAAAAAAAATCAAAAAAGTTGAATTGACAAAAAATAATGGGGAAGCGAACTAAAGAGTGATTTTTTAAGAGCTTGATAACTTTTTTTTAAAAAAAACGCATAAAATTTGCAAAATCTCATCGGTTCTTTATTTGAAACGTTAGATTGGTCCATGACATTTACTTTTTGAAGATAATTTCATTTAAATGTTGACCGCGGCTGCGTCTTTGGTGGTCCATTCGGAAAGTCCAATTTTGGGCAACTTTTTCGAGCATTTCGGCCGGAATAGCCCGAAAGTGAGCAAACAATTAATGCGATTGTGAGTGAAGAGCAACCAGAAGCCGTTCAAGAACTGGCCATGCATCCCGAAAAATGCACTGTTTGGTGTGGTTTGTACGCTGGTGGAATCATTGGACCGTATTTTTTCAAAGATGCTGTTGGACGCAACGTTACGGTGAATGGCGATCGCTATCGTTCGATGCTAACAAACTTTTTGTTGCCAAAAATGGAAGAACTGAACTTGGTTGACATGTGGTTTCAACAAGATGGCGCTACATGCCACACAGCTCGCGATTCTATGGCCATTTTGAGGGAAAACTTCGGAGAACAATTAATCTCAAGAAATGGACCGGTAAGTTGGCCACCAAGATCATGCGATTTGACGCCTTTAGACTATTTTTTGTGGGGCTACGTCAAGTCTAAAGTCCACAGAAATAAGCCAGCAACTATTCCAGCTTTGGAAGACAACATTTCCGAAGAAATTCGGGCTATTCCGGCCGAAATGCTCGAAAAAGTTGCCCAAAATTGGATTTTCCGAATGGACCACCTAAGACGCAGCCGCGGTCAACATTTAAATGAAATTA